>JALMGF010000113.1:600000-1002500 GCA_023333645.1 Sceloporus occidentalis
ACCCAGCAGAGCTCTGGAAGCTTTAATTTACCTAATCTCTGGCTGCTATCTGGCTGAATCCTCAGGAAGGTGCATTAGAACATAAAATGCTTTAAGTACGCTATTTATATCATACTACATACCACTAACATCAAAGGACGGTACATGTTAGGAGACGGCATGTACTCTCCCCACCAAATAAAGTTATTAAAAAAAGCACAAGGAGAGAATGTCGGGACCTCTAATAACCAAGAACAAGCTGAGAATTGCTGTCTTCTGTATCCCTACCCACCTGTGATGTCTGTTAAAGTGAATGTATAGTGTTGTCTACAGTTCTTTAGGGTAGCATTGAAGTGAACTGAGTTTGGTTTCTCAATGTTCCGATATCTGCATATCGGTAGGCTGCAGTTGTAGGCAGTCATCTAATATTGTAGGTACATTCTAAGTTCAAACATCACATTGAGTTGATCCTTTATGGCAATGCTAATAAAGTTGTGCATATGCTACTTAAGTCCTTTTTATCCTAGACCTTAATTAGCCAGAGAATCCGTCTGAATAATTAACATTATATTATCTCTCACAATCATGGGCGTAGGAACCCCCAAAAATCTGGACGGGGGCAGCATTTTCCCCCATCAGATCCCTACTTTATCCCCATCTCTCACACTAGGAGTCACACTCCTATAATACCCAGGCAGCCAGTACATGCTGGTACAGGGTGGCTGTAAGTGATGTGCAGACCCCATATTGCTGGCAACATCAATACACAAGGGGGCAGCTAGCTAGGTTTCAGCAAGTACTGGCTGACTTGGCATGATAGGAGTATGATTGCTAACAGCAATCACAGTCCCATCATGCCTAGGTTCCAGCACTTACACATCCAACCAGTAAATGCTGGAACCTAGGCATGATGGGACTGTGATTGCTGTTAGCAATCACACTCCTATCATGCCAAGTCAGCCAGTACATGCTGGTACAGGGTGGCTGTAAGTGATGTGCAGACCCCGTACTGCTGGCAGCATCAATACACAAGGGGGGCAGCTAGCTAGGTTTCAGCATGTACTGGCTGACTTGGCATGATAGGAGTGTGATTGCTAACAGCAATCATAGTCCCATCATGCCTAGGTTCCAGCACTTACACATCCATGCTATCACACACACTCATTCATTCATATACTCATTCATTCACAGATGCATTCCCTCAATCACACATACTCATTCAAACACCCTCCCCACCCCCTTACCTGCACTGCAGCTCCTCGATGCCGCTCACAGACTTCAGCAGGGGGCGAGGCCTCCCTCTGCGTTCTCTGGTACTGCACAGAGGAAGCAGGATGTGATGGGATGTCACGTGAACTCTGCTGGGTTCCGCTTCCTCTGTGCAGTACAGAAGACCCTCCCACAGGTAAGTAGCAGGGCTCGAGGTGCGGACCGTGTAAGATCTGTTGCCCTGGCTGCCGATCTTACGCGGGCCGCACCTCGAGGTCTCGGTTCCTACGGCCCTGGGGGGGATTTCTTCATTATGGGTCCCCCCCCGCATGAGTTACTGGGGGGGATCTGTCCCCCCCGTCCCCCCCGGTTCCTATGCCCATGCTCACAATGCAGTGTGATAAAAGCTTAGTGTCATACATTTGGTGAAGCCCTTGTTTTCCAGGTCTCTGGGTCAGTTTCTTTTTACAGGGGAGCGGCAGCTTTCCATGTCTACTCTTCACCTATTGCCTTTCGACTCCCCACCTATTGCCTTTTGACTCCCCCCCATACCACCCACTAAAGGCCACCTGAGACTCTCCCGCCAATACATGCAGTTATCCCCATCCTAATGTGAAACTAATCCCACCTTACACTTGCTTGGCCATCCTCTTCAAAAATCCACTACCAAGGCCAGTATTACTACCAGACAGTAAAGTCAGTCATCTGGGTTACCCTAATCAGGGGAGTGCCTTCCACTGAAGGAACAGGGACGGTTGGCGAGATAATGAAAATCCCTCCAATCAGCCCAAAATGAAGGGAGCACAAGGTCTGTTTCTGCTTCTGTGCTCCCTGGCAATGTGTGCTGGTGATTGATGCATAGCTCTAGGATGTGATGTCATATCCTGCAATCTACACTGAAGCCACAAGCACCGCGAGAGAGCACTGTAACAACAGACCTTGCACTCCTACCAGAGATGAGGAGAACAGGGAGAGATGATACTGAGAAAAAAGGGAGATGAGGAGTAAATAATGAGATGTCTGACTGTGTTTATGTCGGTTTACAGTCTTTAAGTGTGTGAGTTTTGGGGGGTTGGTTAGACTGTGTTGGGTGTTAGTGTATGGTGTTAGAGTGAATGTATGGTAGGGTGTCAGTATACAGTGTTAAACTAGGTAGAGTGTGCATGATGTTAGAATGTGTGTTAAGGTATGGTGTATTTTAGTGTGTGTTTTGCGTATAGTGTTGGAGTGTATGTGTGTGCAGTGTGACATGCAGAGAGCGGATCACTGAGCAGTGAAGATGTGGTACAGAATTGGGACAGAGCAATTATTTTCTATCCTGGGGTCTGATGCGCCCTGTGTACCTGGCTCAGCTGCCCCGACATAAGAAATAATTGTTCTGCCCCCTACTCTGTATAGGTTCTTCACTGCTGGATTCTGCTATGCTTTTAAAACATTACATCTATGTAATAGAATGGGGGAGGCCACTTGATCTAGGACCAGCCCTGCCCACTGCCCTAGAAGAGGGAGAGCTCTGGGTACTCTAGCCTGGAAAGTTTCTAAGTTGCTTAGTGTGTTTGTCTAGTAGACAGAGCCACTAGACACTTGTTAATAAAATTGTATTTATTTAAAAAAGTATTTGGTATAAAATTTTATTTTTACATCAACAAACATGTTGGTGATATAAAAAATAACACTACATTTTTAAGTAGTAGCCATGGCCAGATAAAAGGTAGAGCACACAGAGCAATTGCTCCAGGGCCCTTCCTTCCCATGAAGTGGCAACCTTATTGGGTCCAACAACATGCTCTCCTTTGATGCAAGATGTGGCCAGTAGCGCCCTCATTCTGCTGCAGGCCTGGAAAAAACGACACCACTTCCACATATGTGGTAAGTAGCTTCCATGAGGGAGGGGCAAAAGGGGGCCCTATGTGTTTAACTGCTCCAGGCCTGTGACCCTTCCCTTTACAAGCCACCATCAACAGCAAACAATGTGTCGAAGGCACTGTCCTTAGTAAAAAATAAATAAATAAAAAAGAGAAATACTTATATTGTGATATTATGATAAAATGGATATGACGCAAAATAATAAAAAAAAATGGCAGCCCCCTGTACCCCTCTTAAATCATAGTGAATTGATAAAAACAATCTCAGTTGATCAACCCTGTAGTGTAGAGCCTTGAACTAAGTAAATATGTTGAATGATTCCAGTTATGGTCTTAATAAACACAGGAGAGCAGGCTGATTTACTTGGCCCAGATATTTCATTGGACTTCATGCATGTTAACCTAAGGCGTTCTGTAAATACACCCTGTATTGTCTCTCTTTCTCTCCTTTGCTCTTCCAGGGTCTTTGGTAACATCACTTTGCTGACATAGATCGGCCTAATTATTTCCAGGTGCATCACACACAAGCCTAATTTTAACCCTCAGACATCCTGTCTGATCTAATGGCAGACACTAATTTAACCTTCCTTTAGGTCCCATCTCTGATCTTTGAATGGTATGAATATGGCTCTAAAGCCAAAGTTAAAATTGGAACAAATAATGGCAGCTGAGCACATATTTAAACATTTACAGACCTTCCAGTACAACTTTGAAAAATTAAGTAGTTACTGCTTCTATAAGAATAGCCACAGTCTCTCAAGGGGTATTAGTTAACTTGATATATCTCTGCTTACACCATTTATACTTTTCGCATAGCCATGTTCTGTATCTTTCTATAACCAATTGCCTAAATGGCCCTCCGTAAAAATATTACAGCAGCAAAAAAAAAAACTTGAATTTGGATGATATTGATTAAATGTAGAATGACTTGAAAAGTGTGTCGATTGGAATTGTTTTTTTCTTGGGCTGGCTGGAGCAGGCTTTTGATATTTAGATGAAAAAATAGAAAACAGAAGACGCAGAACCAAGTGTGTACCATTTTACAAAATACATTCTGATCCAACAATCTTCTCAAACAAACTCTTAAAATTGGATTGAAAGCCCTACAGTGATCTCAACTAGGAATGTTGGGAACTTCTGGCTCACTTAATAAAAAATAGTGGGGTAGATCATTCAATTCCCTGCTTCTGGTAGCCCTATGTTCCTCTCGCGTTGTACAGCATAATTGAAAACCTAAGGCTTCTTTCCAAACGTCCATGTGTGTTAGTCTAAATATACTTATAAAAATTATTTTAAAATGTAGCATTTTGCAAAAAATAATAAAAGAATAAGTGTTTTATTATCGAACTGCCCCCTTGTAATTGCACAGCACGCTAACCTCTAGACAAGCATGCTGACTCTTTCCGAGGGGAAAGGCTTAGCAGCTCAGCAGAGAGTTTCTAAGAGAGACTTTGAAATACTTTGAAGAACACAGGGATGCTGATGGAAAAAACTGTTTTAAATACATCAATTAGGTAGAGGCACATTGTGACTGTTCTTACATACTCCTATTCACTTTTCTAGCTTAGATGTTAGAAGTTCTTAACGTTTGTCCAAAGGCATCCCTATTTGTAGATCTCAACAACAATTAGTAGCAGTACATTCTGTGAACATCAGCTGTTCTTTGGCAGATGTTTGTTAATGTTGGGAAGGCTTTGGTGGTTAGATGAAATCTTTGAAGAAAGAAATAAAACATTAAATCCTGTTCTTTTTCTTCTGCCTTTAATGTTTGGTTTTAGCTTTATGTATTTCTTTATTTTTACAACAATGCCTTGGGGTACAAAACCTCTGGATAGCTGTGTTAGGAACGTTGGAGAAAGAAAAACAATTGTGCGATGGGTGAAAACAAGAATGCTTTCGATGCCTCCAATGATACATGTGCATTTAAAGCAGGAAATATGCCTTATGAAAAGCAGTCGTTTTTCAAAAGTTATTCAATTACAAAAAAATAAAAATATATATTTTGGAGAGGCTGGATGCAGTGGTCTAATAAAACTGTCAATAGTATGCTTGCATTACAATATATAAGGTATTATCACATTTATAATATAGCTACTGTATAGACATAGCTATAAACATTCACTAAAATGGGAGTTTGTAGAATTGTAAGCTCAGAAAAGCAGAGTCTTTTCCTCCTTAATTTGTTTGAATTTTATTGTCAAAGTGTATCTTGGCAATTGAAATGTTATACATTTTTTGTCCACATATTTTAATAGCGCTGCGGAATCTGCTGCCGATCTATACGTAAATGAATGACGATAATTATCAATTTTATTATGCATTCTAATAGGCCAACCCTGGCATGTTCTGCTGCAAGGACTTTAATCAGTGGGGGAAACTTTAAAATAAGCTCTTATATTAAGTATACGTTCTGCAGGGCTGATATGTATGCATAATAAACTTTGAATGAGATATGTGATTTATTTTTTAAATGTGAACCTGCCCACTAAAAAGTGGAAGTTCTCAATCTTATAGGGTTCCCAGCGCTGATTCATTTTAGAGAACACAGGGATAAGCTGTAAAGAAAAGTGAAAATGCCTACTTAGTAGTGTATGGCGGATAGCCAAGGAGAGAAAACAGAGCCACTGTGAACAAATGAGAACCCGTAGGCAAAAGAACTGCATTGCTGGCAAAGCTGATTTATTTCACGTATTTTTATTGATTTTCCATGTACATGAAACACATTTAAGAAGTGTGTGTGCGTGTGTTTGCTTGGGGGTGAGATAGGAAGGCAGTTTATAATTGGGAAAAGACAAGAGACAAAAGAACAAGTCTTGGGACCCAAGACATTAAGACTACCTTACACTAAATAATAGCTGTCAGTTTGTCCTGATCGTCCTGATACAGTATTATTGATTGATATTGATCCACAGACATTATGGAATGCTGAATTTTAGTATTTTGTCATTTTAATAAACTAATACACACATTTCACCCATTCACCCAATATATACAATAATTCTGAACTTCGTGTGCTATTGTGATTCTCCTGCTGGTTCATCTTGCTAAATTACAAGGGGATAAAAATATACCATTCAAATTTTACTTTCACAAAGATGGGACAAACCTATTGTCTTAAGCATCAGCGTGAAAAGGTATAATAACAGGATACCCAATAGGTGAGCACACATACAGCTGCCTGGCGCTCAGATGGTTAAAGTCTCCTTACTTACTTTGTATTTTATCTTTATTTTGCAAATGAAATCAGGCAAAACCAGACTTTAATGCAAATGTAAAATTGTTCAATGTATTTGAGAGATACTAGTATTATGCATGGAATGCATCCTTTGTATCGAGTAACTCATTTAGTGTATAGACCGTTTTAATATATATACGTTGCATAAATTTGAAATTCATTTTGCTGCATCTGGCTGGTATTAGTAGGCGAGTGTTTCTCATTGTATACAATCAAAGTGAAAGGTAGTAGCAGCTTTGAGTCATTTCTGTGGTGTATAGCCTTACACAGTAGCCTTTCCCATGTAGAGAGGAAAAAATGTTTTAGGTTAGCACAGAAATACACTTGGTGGTCTTATTTTACTTACTGTTTGACATTTTTCCACTTCAAACTCACCACAATCTTAGCCACAATTGGCATGTTTCACTGGTGGGGGATACTGTTAAAGCAAGCAAGTTCTAGGACAGAGCAACATTACTGTTATAGACACAGAAAAATAAGCCTTACATATACCAGGGCGTAGTACAGCATGATGACATGTCACCTATGTAAGATCTTACTACATTGTTACTACAAAGATACAACGAGCCGTAATTACCCTCTATATGGAAATCGTTACAAATATGGTGACGATCCAAATGCATTATTTTTCCTCTTTAGAACATATCTGCCCTGCAATTGTAGTTTCTGGAGAGGTTAAAGCATATACACCTGCTGATATGTAACACAAGTGAATTGTAGTTAAAAATCGCAAAATGAACAATGGAGCATCATGGTATTTAGGCCAATGATTTATTTAATTAAGAGGTTTATTCTAATGTTGGGAAATAGATGGATGCAATTTATGGACACCAAATGGCTAAATAATATGATCAAGATGATAGTTCTGCAATATATTGCATCTGAATTTTTCTTCTTGTCCTTATCCTTAATTCGTATAATCGAGATCAACCACCAAGCTTTATTTTTCTTACACTGTCTCGTGCGTACAATCCGTTATATACATTATACATTATATACATTATCTCTATATAACATTTGTAGTAACACACTCAACTCATCTAAAATAAGGAAAATAGCTCTCTACAAATGTTGCACTAGCTATATGCAGGTTTTCATGTGCTCAAAGGTCCAAGTTGGGAACAATGCAAAGCATTAACATTATTAAAGTATGTTTGGTAGATAAAGTAGCTCTAACACACTGAAATCGGCAATAGGTGTCCGTTGTGTACAGTGGAAACATTCCACCATTGTCGTCAACAGTAACGTCTAACGATGAGTGTGTGTGGTCGTATGGGGAAAATATGGAGGTTTTGAATAACAGAGGTTTAGAAAGTGGTAGTAGATGGTTTTCTTGCATGAACACAAACTTAATAGGTTGTTTAAGGTAGTGAAAAAGACCAAAAACAGAAGTAACTAATTAGCCACCAGCAGATTGTTTTAGATGCAGAGTGTACAGGGTTGGTGTGATAGACAAGTTATATAGAATGCGAGTGACGAGTGGCAGTAGAACATGGAAGGTTGTATTCTAGCTGTGTTGGGGTGGAGAGAACATATGAAAAGCACATTACATCAACAAGATAAATGTGAATATCGCCTTCTGGATCCGTGTTGGATCTGATAACTAAGACAAAGAAGGATTGGGGCAAGCAGACCATTTTTTGGGGGAGTCATTTTGATGGCTACTTATTGAATACTGTTTGTGGACAGAATTGGATCTTTGTAACTTGCTGATGGCTACAAGAAATTAGTTTTTGCAATTATTTCATTATTAACATGAATTCCTTATGAAGCCTTTTACGTTTCTCAAAGATGTAAAAGTTTAGATTTTTTTTGTACTACCACCTAGAATTTTTTTTTACCAATGTATAAGAAATTGTAGTATCACAAGAACACATATATTTATAGCAAGAACATAAACTGTGAAGTGTTTGATTTTGGAGGTGATAGACTGGCTGCCACCCACTGAGGAATTTGTTTCTTTAAAGGTGTATGTGGTTAAGGTTGTTGACACGACTATGGTTGCATTTTTCCATTTAAAAGAGTCAGCTAAAATTGTGAGCTTACCTTCAAGCTGTGCGTTCCTCAGATTTAGAATGACAACATTAATATTCAATATAGTTAAAATTAGACTCTGACATGGCATTGAGTTATACTTTCATGCAAGGGAACGAAATATAGTCCTGTGTACACCACAGGTAAACATAGCCAAGCTAGCTGAATTTCAGCACTGTCATATACCAGATATAGCCACACATGCTGCTCCATTATATATACAAAGAGGGAAATCTTCCATCCCACCCATAATGTAAATGTGGCTATTCTATGTTTACTCCACAACAGGATCATCTGTCATCGTCTATTTACCATAGCCACCATATTCATATCAAATCATGTCTAAAACATTAAAAACTATGCAGATCTCAGCAGATCAAAAACCTAATTGTAATACTGAAATATTGGTGGTGAATTGATCCTTAAAGTCTCCAAACCCTGGGTGGAATAGGTATACTTGCAACTAGGGCTGCAACTAACGATTATTTTCATAATCGATTAGTTGGCCGATTATTTTTTCCATTAATCGATTAATCGGATAAAAAAATGTAAATTTTTCATTTATTTAAAATAATTTAATAATGTAACGTAGGATGTAAAAAACAAACAGCAGAATAAAAAAACTTTGATAAAAATGCATTTCTTGTTTTTATTTCCCAACCTGCCCCCCCCAGTTATGCACATGAGCCCAGGCTTGCCACACTGCCTCCCAGATATGCCACATACCCCCAGATATGCCACTCCGCTCCCCACATATACCTTATATACCCTATATGCCTTATACCCCCAGATATGTCACTCTATCTTCTCCAGGTATGCCGTATACCCCCCTGATATCCCATAGTGCACTCATATATTTGAAGACTCGTTCACAGACACAATACTTTTATAAATAAATACAGGGTTAATCTTCACTGCCCCCGGGATTTAGAGTCCCCTCAGTTTGCCCCCTTTACTTCTAACTGCACCTTAAGTTAACCTTATTTAATAAATAAATTAACCATCAGTCCTCAGCATTAAAATAACCCTGAAGAGAAGACCCCATTAACCATAACTGCCCCTAAATTAATCCTGAAGACCCCATCAACCACAACTGCCCCTAAATGAACCCTGCAGACCCCATCAACCACAACTGCTCCTAAATGAACCCTGAAGACCCCATTAACTATAACCGCCCCTAAATTAACCCTAAACACCCCACCAACCACAACTGCCCCTAAATTAACCCTAAACACCCCATCAAGCACAACTGCCCCTAAATTAACCCTGAAGACCCTATCAACCAAAATTAACCCTAAACACCCCACTAACTATAACTGGCCCTAAATTAACCTTAAACACCCCACTAACTATAACTGGCCCTAAATTAACCCTAAACACCCCACTAACTATAACTGGCCCTAAATTAACCCTAAACACCCCACTAACTATAACTGCCCCCAAATTAACCCTAAACACCCCATTAACTATAACTGCCCCTAAATTTCAGTAGCCCAAATATTAATTTTATACTCACCAGTTAGATGAGCCATAAGGACGGTATAGGAAATGGGCGGGACCAATCAACACTTTGGCCCCGCCCATTCCTGGCTCCCTGTCCCTCCCTGCAGTCACTGCTGATAGGCCACGCCCCTTTTCTCTCTGTCCCTCCTTGCAGCCAATCGGCAGTGACTGCAGGGAGGGACTGGAAGAAGGAAGTGGGTGGGCCAATCGGCAGTGACTGCAGGGAGGAACTGTAAGTAGGAGCTTCTGCAACTAATCGATAATGAAATTGTCAACGATTTTCATTATCGATTATTATCGATTTTATCGATTAGTTGTTGCAGCCCTACTTGCAACTTTCTGCTTGTAGGCACCTGTCTGCTACAGTCTGCGCTTGGGGTTTACAAGAGGAGTCTGGAACAAGATCAACTGGCAGTCGGCAGAAGACTAAGATGGGAAGCGACAAAGGTCTATGACTTAACCACACAGTAGAGGTCTATGTCAGACAGTAGAGGATAGCCCAGTTCATACTTAATCAGGCCAAAACATGGTACATGACAAATAGACAGAGGCATAAACAAAGTCCATGGTCAATAACCAGATAATAATTGATCCAAAGGAGGTACTGAAGGAGGACGAAGAAAATGTTAATGTAGTCCAAAGCCAAAGCCAAAGTTAAAAAAAACCAGAAGGTAATATTCAGGAAGACCGCATCAGAAACTAGGAAAACACTTATCCAGCAAGGGTAGTTGGGAGAAGCCCTAGTATATAAAGTGCCCTAATTACAGGGGGAGACTGAGGTGTGTTCGGACCTGGTAAGGATGTCAGGCGCATAGGGAGGCAGAGCCGCCATCTAGTGACAAGGGTAAGGGCATCACCTCCCGTATTTAGGGTTGTTGCTTCAAATCCAGAGGTTCTTGAGGTTGAGCTTCTACATGCTCATAATGTCGCCAAGTGGATTGGTACAACTTATAGGATACATGTAAGAGAGAGTATTACAATAGAGACATGTTAAACGTCACAAACTCAATTCACATCCACATTCCCAACCTTTTAACCTATATGTCAATTGAAAAATATTAGGTTAATTAACCATTGATTGTATGCATCATTCCAGATGTGTTCCCTCTATAAAATGATAACCATATAAGAAGAGGGAGAGCGAGAAAATGATCAATATTCCAATTAACTTATTTTGGTTTCTTCCATTCTGAGTTGTTTGAAATTCTGCCAGTACACGAATCTGAGTTAAAATGCATTAGCCAGTGTTCTTCTAGTAATTGTTCATTGGGATTGGGAGACGCAAGTCTCCTTAAAAGGGATAGGATAAAGTACACCTGCGCCTGTCGTATCCCTTGGCCTACATATGAATAGAAGGCACTGATTTCCAGTTGCCAGATATATCTATAGGTGGCAGGGTCTTTTCTCTAAATTATATGCATGACATTTATTTTATTACATTCAGTAGCTCTGTACATATATTATTTGACATTATTGAATTCTATGTGAAGTTTTCATGTTTGATTAATACACACCAGACAATCCAGGTGTGTATTGATCAAAAATCCTCCCATTTGAGAGCTGCTAAATTGGTATTTTCCTACATTTTAATAAATGCTGCACATTAAAAATAACCACTATGACATTTCAATGTCTTTTCCTCTCCAAAAATAATTTTATAATCATGTCCAATCTCTGTCCATTGGTATTTACGTTTTATTAATGGTAGCCATCATATGAACCTTATTTATATATACAGTACAAAGGTCCCCACGCTACCCACTTGCAGAATCCCCCATATACAGTTGCCCCTTTGCCTGCCCCTAAGCTATTTGTATGTAGGAGATATGGTTGGGTAAACACATCTCCTTCCACGTGATAAAAGTTATTTGAATGGGAGCTCTTTGCTGCTATTGATTGGTTGCTTTATTACCCCAAAAGGCAAGTGCTTCTCTGTCTCCATCACTTGGTTGTTTTTGCCGTTGATCTGAGCACATAACCAGAATATGTGTTGTTCTTATCCGATTGGGGTATTTCTAAATATTTTTGTGGGGGCAACACCCCTTATAACTGTATTTTACACCTGTCCCAAGAAAAAAAGCATAGTTGAATAGGGTGCTGAACCACTCAATGCAATCAACTATAATGACCTAGAATCAGAGTAACATAAACAAAACTGTAGTCCTTGTCCTCCTAAAACCTTTTTACTGTAAAATGTGTATATATATATATATATATATATATATATATATATATATATATATATATATATATTGTATATAGCTCATCTTTTGGGTACAGTAGTAAAATACCACACAGTAAACACATCAAGTGTGTTGTTGTGTACCTTTGAGATTCTGTATTGTCTACATGATTGCAAAGTTACTCTCAGGCTATTATGAGAGCAGATGGACTACGGACAAAAGGAGAAGTGAATTTCAGGATAATCAGTTTGCAGGCAGGATACGTAGGGGTCTGATTTCAAGCTGCTGGAGTTAAATAACTCATTGTGCAATACACTCTTCTTACAGCGCAGGTACAATAAGGAAAGGATTGCATTGTGTCTGGTGATGTGAGCTGTCACTTGCCTGTCCAAATTACCACCGCATGTACGAAGACATTATTCTATTGTAAATGCTAAAGAGTCAGATTTAATCCATGACTGATGGAATAAAATTGGTTAGAAATCGGCATCTAGGCCATTAGAATGTCAGTATAAAGCATAACATGACCATTCCATAATGTTTTTATTCTAGTATCCGCACTAGTGGTGGTTTTATGCAGCTGTTCACCTATTCAGAGGTGCACTCCTTTAATAATGTTATTATTTGGTTTCCAAGGTGTTATGATTTTGTTTCTTCCATTATATCTTGCCTGTTATTTTTATCATGGGTTAGCATCCTTATATGCAGGTAAAAATTACTTTTAGTGTTTGCTCCAAATGATTATTTTTTTTATATCTTTGGAGGCACATATTGATATAAAGTATCATTATACACAACAGAGGAGACTATACATACATATACTAAATGAACAAAAGTATTCAGACACCTGACCATTACACCGACACGGACTTTTATGACATCTTATTCTAAATACATACACATTAATATGTAGTTGATCCCCCCTTTGCAGCTATAACAGCTTCCACTTTTTTGGGAAGGCTTCCACAAGATTTTGGAGCATTTTTCCCCATTTATCCAGTAGACCGTTTGTGAGGTCAGGCACCCTATGTTGGACGAGAAGTCTCGCAATCTCCGTTCCAGTTCATCCCAAAGGTGTTCGATGGGCTTGAGGTCAGGGCTCTGTGCGGCCGGTCAAGCTTTTCCACACCAAACACATCCAACCATGTCTTTATGAACTTTGCTTTGTGCACCGGGGCACAGTCATGCTGCAATAGAAAAGGGCCCTCCCCAAACTATTCCCACAAAGTTGGAAGCACAGCATTGTCTAAAGTGTCATGATATGCTGAATCATAAAGATTTCCCTTCACTGGAAGTAAGGGGCCCAAACACGGAAAAACAGCCCCATACCATTATCCCTCCTCTACCAAAGCATAAGTTGGCACAATGCCAGCCAGATAACGTTCTCCTGCCATGCGCCAAATCCAGACAGCCCAACAGAGAAGTGTGATCTGTCACTCCACAAAACATGTTTCCACTGCTCCAGAGTCCAGTGGCAGCCTGCTTTACACCACTTGATCTGATGCTTGGCATTGTACTTGGTGATAGGAGCCTTGTATGCAGTTGCTCGGCTGTGGACATTCTATAAATTCCATGAAGCTCTCCCCACACAGTTTTTGTCCTGATATTAATCTCAGTGGAAGTTTGGAGCTCTTCAGCACCATGCGCCTCAGCACTCAGTACCACAGTACCACGCTTGAATTCACTGAGAATGACCCATTTTTTTTCACAATTCCAGACTGCACGACTAGGTGCTTGATTTTAGGCCTGTGACAATGGGTCTGATTGAAACACCTGATTTCAATAATTAAGAGGTGTGTCCCAGTACCTCTGTCCCTATAGTGTATGTGTAAACATAACTGAAGGCACATGACCAGTTGGAGGTCTTTAGTAAAGTGGTCCTTGTGAAAATGAGAGGGGATAATCCTCAAGTAAAAGTATGTAAACCAATGTGTTGAGCAGTGGCATACCTGGAGTATTTGGCACCTAGTGCGAATCCTGTGGCACCCCCCCCCCACACACACACAAAATGTAATGTTGGCAAGAATATTTATTTCACAAATTTGTAAACTGTATGTCAACTGGAAAAAACTAAGAATCTGAAAAAATAAATTAACTTATAAATAAATGAAATACTTTCAAATAAATAACATTTACCGAACAGATATGGTGCAACATAACGCCTATCACTATAAACTGAGCCAGGAATTGACGGTAGTGCAGTATAATTTCTATCACTATACGCTTAGCCAGACATTAACGTGGTAGGCCTCCCCAGGCCACCGCTTCTGCCAAAACAAGCTCCCCGTGCCACCGCTTCCCCTAAAACAGCCTCCCCATGCCACCCTTGCCCCTAAAACAGCCTGCCTCTGCTACTGCTGCCACCGTCTGATTAGGTTCATTAAGATTTGTAAAGTATTTCACATCCTTGCCTACGTTATAGAACATTTAGGCTTGTTGAGTGAACTCCAAACACTATAACCCTGATTGAAAACCCAAATAGCTACATATATTATTGCCATGCAACGCTTTCTACCCTCAGCTGGCCAACCCCATTTGCAGATTTATGACCATCAATCCATATCAACCCCAGGCACGTAAAGAAAATGTATTAAAACACATAGGATGCATGTTTCTTTATAGGGGTCTCAAACTAACAGAGAGATTTGGCCAGGCTGTACCATATGTATTTATAAACACGCGTGTCTATAAATACATGTTTTAAAGTGATATTCCATAATGCACCCTAATTACAGTAACTTACTTTTCAATCCTCTCCAGAATGTTTTATGCACTGTGAAGCTGAAATGTGTGCGTGACAACAGCATTTCCATCTCTTTTCAAGTAGGAGGAGATTACTCCTACACAGCAGATTTTTCTCTCTGTTGTGGCGTTGAAGAAATAAAAAGCTGTACTTCATAAGATTCCTTCTGTAAGCCGTTTCATGCCTTGGATACTGCATTACACTCTGCACCAGAGGGAGGTCAAGGAACATGTCATGCTGTTAAATTCTATTCAGTTCTTCTCCACAGACCAGCAAAATGCATTTCATGCTCATTTTTCTTTACAAGCATGTTGAAAATGAATAACACCATTCATAATAATTAGAACGGAATATGTTATCTCTAAAGGCTACAAATTAATTCCATTTTTATTTTTTTTGAACTTTGATAACTTACGCAGCCACTCAGTTGAGTAAAGGAGGCTTTCGCCATGCAGCCCTACTTTGATGATTAGTGAACCACCCAGCTATAGATGGGAACCTTCTAAATGAGCTGTCACTGAGAGTCTTTACATATTAACCCTTTAATAGCAGGTCCTGAAAACTCTATGTAGCTGTTACTTACCTGCCCCCGGCTCCCACGTTGCCTCCGCAGCCACCACGCAGGAGAGGGAGACCCCCTTCCAACGCACGGCCGCCGGAGCCGCCACGCAGGAGAGGGAGACCCCCCTCCAATGCACGGCCACCGGAGCCGCCACGCAGGAGAGGGAGACCCCCCTCCAACGCACGGCTACCACCGCAGCAGCCGCCTCGCAGGAGAGGGAGGCCACCCTCCAACTCGGTGCCGCTTCCGCCATCATCTTCTGAATTGCCGCGCAGGAGAGGCAGACCTCCTGGAACACGGCGTCCGGCTTCGGCACTCGCGTGCCCTCTAGTGGCAAACTCACAAACTGTAGGCATATATGAGGGGAGATTGCGCCACAATCATCATGGTGGCGATTCCCGGACATTTGAAGTGACGTCATGAAGTTTGGCGGGAGATTTGAACTTCCTCTGCGGTTCCTATTTAAACCTCTTCAGTTCTGTCTGACATTGCCTTCTGTTGGTTGTCTATGTCCTGTGCTAGTACCCAGATAGCGGTTTTGATTCCGTATTCCCGTGTATGATCCTGGCTTGTCTGACTTCGTTGATTTCCTGATTCCTGACCTCGGCTACGTTTTCGTTTATCCTGTTTTCCTGAATCCTGACCTCGGCTCTGTTATATGACTATCCTGCTCTCCGGAAACCTGACCTCGGCTTGTTTGACCTTTTCTGTCCTGGAGTCCTACCTGACCACGGTGTCTCCTAACTACTTGTACGTGACAGTAGCAACTTATTAAATGTGTTGACAAAATGACTTAAATACCAGTCCTCATCAAACTTTCACTATTCAAAGATGCAATTAGTTGAGTCGTCTCTATTTAAGTAGGGATAAAGAGATACTGGTAGCAAAAGCACTAATTGAGAGTCTCAGGTATTATCAAATGTGTGTAATATATGAAGATATACTAAGATTCTGACCCTTTACCATGAGACATGAGATTGGAGCATTCCCAGTGATGTAGATGTAACTCAAACTGGTATTTGGTTATATAGTGCAGTGGATTACCATAGCCTAAAATGGGTGACTCTTTACCATTAATACAGATAATTAAAATGTATTATTAGTATGAGTATTCATGTAAGGCAGGTGCTCTATATGCTGTAATAGGGAATAAATAAATCCAAGAAGCAGAGTTCTTTGATGTAGAAAGATTAGAGTCCCCTGCTCACAAGGGTTTAATCTAAAGAAAATGATGGGAACGTTTAAGGCAATTGCACAGCTCATGGTATGGCTAACAGTGGTTGCAGGGACAATGTTTATTGAAAATTGTCCATGCTAGGTACAATATGAGATTTTTATTATTATTATAAATGTTTGGTTTTCATTCGTCAATGCCTCAGTCCTTCATTTTCTGTAATTTTACTTCACCATCTAATCAACATTTCTTAATATCACAATATGACAACATATGATTACAAGCGGCTTCTAAATTTCTCTGTGAAATTGACAAGTAGAAGACATTAAAACTGTGTTCCTAGGGTACTTAAGGCTATTCACAAATGGTAAAATGACCCCCCCTCCCACACTTTCTTTAATAAAGGCTGTAGTATACTAGGCATAACTTTTTATTTCTCTGTCTCTTTAATTATTTAATTGTCTGCATGAATTCACTGGCTCTCCATATATCTGGTTGTGAAACTGACATAAGTTTCATGTTGTCACAATAACAACATGACTTTCTAGAATACTTTCTAAAATATACTTCATAACATAAGGAACTCTCTTCTAGGAAGTTTCAATAAATGGTGTCCTGATTTTAAGGCATTAAGCTTTTGTGGACATTGACGATCATGGGCCACCCACAAGATAATGATTAATTAAATTAGTGAGATGACTAGAATAAAAATGTCACAACTCAAAAAAATTGTGTTGCATTTAATCTGAGGGATTTGTTTAACTTTAATTTACATTAATGAAAGTAAATGTAACCCCTTAAGGACAATGGGTGGTCCCTAAACCCATTGAAAACAATGCATTTTGAGCCCGTACATGTATGGCTTTAAGGAGTTAAATAAATACATTTAATTAAAATAAGAAAAATAGCTGAGTTACTAGGCTTTACACATATAGCCAATGGTGAACATTAAATTGTTAAGGCCATTTCCCTTCAAAATAATTAGAGACAAACTTGCAAGAGGTGATGTGATATTAATGTGTTTGCAAGTCCTTTTAACTTTAAATGTTGGGAATTTCAGATGAGGGCATGCAAGTTTAATGTTTAAACTTGCATGTCCTCATCTAAATCTAGCAAATTTACTACAGTCAACTAAATCATAAAAATAAAAATTGAACAGGGGTCACCTTTATATCCTATTAACCATGATGTGAGGAGTGATGATTATTTATTTATAACCCTCTACTTTGCAAGGTGATCCCTGCTTGCATTTAAAGTCACAAATTACTGATTTTGAGAGTAACCTGCATTTTTAAACTTGCATATAATCGCCTTTCCTGTATTCCTGTGTATGTGAGTTGCTTTTTAGTTGTTGTGAGTGCTTATGCAAGTTTGAGTGAATTTGTGAGCTGGGGGCTGTTCTGCTTTGGGGACCATAACCATCCTATTGTTTATATTGGGTCCCTGTCCTACATCAAGCAATATACGTAGATGATTTCTTCTTCTTCAAAATGACCCTTCCCATATTGCATCAATATTGTACTGGTGTCTTTTTCTTTATAACACTCCATATCCCAAAACTTTCAAATTGTCCATTATGTGTTCAATAATACATTCACATTAATGCACTTAATGTTGTTTAGTACTTCTGGCTAGCATTCTACAATCCTCATCTATCCAAGTAATTCCACATCATCGAGGCTACAGCAACATTGTGTAAAAAATAAAAACCTATTTATACAATGTATAAAAACCTAAAGTAAAGGAGAAATAATTCAAACACAATACCACCACCACCACCACTCATAAAGAATATACAGTGCCTTTTAAAAAGAATAGATTATTAAAAAAAACCACATGAATACGAAAGACGCAAACGTAGACACTATGGAGGAGAACTCCTGCTGCCAATGTATAAATCAGCTCACGCTGAGAAACAAGGTTAAAATGAAAAACAATTATGAAAGACTTCCTCTTACAGTTTGAATAATAAAAGGGAGAATAATGCAATATTTGCTCTTTCAGTCATATTGTAATATTTGAAAATGTTCCAAAGTTCTCAGAGAGAAAGAGAAACTAATAAGCGAAAGTGCAGCAGTGACAAAACCAGCCATTACCTGTTCTATTTACATAAAAATGCCATCATACAGCTCTTGTGGAATCACAGTTGTAAATGCTTAAATTACCTTTTTTTTTCATAAAGTACCAATACAAAACTTGAACCCAAAATAGGTTATGTTCTTCTCAAAAGTTTGGAAGGAATTGGAAAAATTGTATCAACTTTGTCGAAGTTGAGTGTTACACTTTAAAATGACTACACATGACTGGGTAAAACCTGACATGGGGTAGCAGCAATTCACCACAAAAACTATAAAGCAGCAACGAGTCGTAGTAATAATGGACTGGATTGCATTGATACAGATAATTCTATCAGACATAAATCTAAGACAAGTAATTGGATGGTCACACTTCCATAGACTGCAATGGAGAAATGTGGGATACAACAGACATACTGGGCAAGATTCACTGTATTTTTATCTCATGCTTTTCATAACAGTCTATATGAGGGTTGTTCCATCAGGTTTGATAGATTTATCTCCATCATTGGAATCCATCCCAATATAGTTGCTAACCTACATTTCGTTACACAGTGTGCCTAGCCCAAAAAAGCCCCTTTTCTCCATGTGCATTGTCTAATTTGGAATCTAACATCTAGCAGCAATTCCGATATTCAGGATACTGACCCGGACAGCTGAGAGCTAGGGCTTACGCTTGGTTATCAATACTGTTCTAGGAAATTCAAGACTGCTGCTGGGTATGTTCTTTAGAGGTAAATGTTTAGTCCAAAAGGATACCCAATAAAGAATGCTCGAGTCTCAGAGTTATTACACCCCTATTCAGACTTCAGGACGAAAGTACACAATTAAATAGTTTTAAGTACCTCACTATCTATACTGATTAAATGGGACAGGGCCATAAATGAGACAAATGGGTAAGGTATCTGGAGTCCTGCCCTTGTTACCCAATGGCTAAACGATCATACAGGGTGGATGACGGTATGACTTAAAAAGGGTGAATGGGAATATCTGGGAAAGGCACGAAAGGGCTCATATGCATTCCCCGTGCAAGACCGGCTTTCAAATGAGATCAATGTATGAAATCAAAAAGAATGCCATTGTGTACAATAAATGCCCTTAGACTTACGTAAATGGCTCCCAGATATGCCGTTGTATATTTCGCCAATATTGAAGTTCAGTGTAGCTTACCTAGATTTCATGAATATCATGTTTGGTTTTCATAAATAAATCAAGAGTCACAGTAAATTACGTTAAATCGTTTTATCAATGTTGTCCTACAAAAATAATTAAATGTAGTCACTGGGAAATAAAATGGAAATTATGGGCACCTGGTTATGGTTAGTTCCATATTTTATGAAACAGATGAAACATTGCACTGTTATATCCAATTTTCACTGTAGGGATTCAATATCATCCCAGACTTATTGTAATAAGCAATAGGTATCTAGAATAATTTTCAGTCTAGAGCAAACCCATACGTATCTGTCAGTCAGTGGCTTTAACTCTAAACAGAGATGATGTGAATTCATGTTAGCAGCACGAGGAAGCCTTAGTGATGGAAAGAACCTGGCTGGACTCAACATGATAGGATTACCTCTGCTGTTTGCCCTCTTTCTACTCCTTGTCCAAGGTACTAAATCAAGACAAGCTTGATGAAAAAAGGCAGTGTCTGGGATTACTCGCTGCTCATTCCTGCTGAGATTTTCCTATTATAAATCTACTGTCAAAAATTAGATCCCTACTTGTGGCTTAAGTTTATGCAGGCACAAACACCTTAGTTCAACACATTTGCCAGGGACGATCTTTATACAGACATGTTCTCATTAAAGTCCTTTCCATTGCAGAAGGAAATCCACACTTGCTCTTTTTGTTTCCTATGGCGTCAAGGTTGGAATAGCTGAAGAAACTTGAAATGAAACATCAATTGTGATGTGTGGCCTGTGAAAGTGGAACTTCTAGCATCACTGGTGGAATTGTACAATGTGTACAGTTCTTAACCTGTGCTCTCCCAGGGAATATTTCTGATTGGCTGTAGGCAATATTTTATGAAGGAACACAAATAAAAGTAAAATTTTACCTTAACTATTTCTCTTATTATTTTTAAGATGGAACATTGGACAAGCACAGTAATTAAAATTCGAATTAGAAGGTGGTGGGACAATTGTATCAGCTATCTCGTGTTAAGCAATCAACATATACTTTTCTTGCATAAGAATCATTCTCTCTTTAATAATTATTAGTTCATACTTCCTCCAGTGTCAAGTTAGTTGGTATAATCCTGACAGCTGGACTAGAGGTAGTTGAAAATGTTTGTGAAAAAATTCAATGAGCTTCTGAGGAGCTCATTGAATTCAAGCGTGGTACTGTGATAGGATGCCACCTAGTCGGTATGTGAAATTTCATCCCTGCTTGATATTCCACAGTCACCTGTAAGTGGTGTTATTGGAAAGTGGAAGCGTTTAGAAACAGCAGAAACTCAGCCGCAAAGCGAAAGACCATGTAGCGGGGTCACCAAGTGCTGAGGCTCATGGTGCGTAAAAATCACTGCCGCTCTGAAGATACCATAACTGAAGAGTTCCAAACTTCTACTGGCATTAAAATCTGCACAAAAACTGTGCGACAGGAGCTTCATGGAATGGGTTTCCATGGCTGAGCAGCTGCATGCAAGCCTTACGTCACCAATCACAATGCCGGTGTCGGATGGACTGGTGTAAAGCACACCGCCACTGGACTCTGGACTCCACTCTGTGGAGTGACGAGACACACTTCTCTGTTTGGCAGAGATTGCGAGCCTAGCCTTCTTGTCCAACATCAGTGCCTTCACAAATGTTCTACTGGGTGAATGGGGAAAAATGTCCACAGAAACTCTCCAAAATCTTGTGGAAAGCCTTCAGAGAAAGGGTTATAGCTGCAAAGGAGGGACTAGCTACATAATAATGTCTATGTATTTAGAATGTGATGTCATAAAAGTCCCTGTTGGTATAATGGTCCATATAGTATATATATATATATATAGTAGTAGTCTGGTAGAAGAAAGCAAGGGTTATTCTATTAACCCCTTAAGGACAACAGGTGGTCCCTAAACCGATTGAAAACAATGCATTTTGAGCCCGTACGTATACGGGCTTTGTCATTAAGGGGTTAATATGTCATAAAAATATTTGCTTAATGTGTTGATGTCACATCCAGAAGGACATCACAAGTGTTTCTGTATTGTATGCTAAACCATTTGAACCTTCTAATAAAAACCAAAAGAATTGCTTATTTAAAATGAATTGAAAATTCATTTTGACTATAAATCCAAACTCACTTTTGATGAACATTTACTCTTTAAGTGGTTAAAACCATCTAGGGTTATCCAAAACTGAAAAGTCTCAAATTTCACACGGTATTGGTGCATATGAAACACAGCTAGGGCACTCTTGGTGGGCAATATCTGAAGATATTCAACATCAATTGATACTGTCCTCAAATATTCTATGAAATACAACACTTTTGCACCCAGCTTGCAGACTCGCAGTTCTAGCTGTCGGAAACCATTCAAATTTACTGTGCAGACAACTGGAAAGTTTTATATTATTCAGGAAATTACAAACACGACACAGAATAACTAATTTCAGTGATTGCATAATTGAAGAACCTAATCCTGCTTGTTTTCGTTTACCCTTTATTATAGCTCTAGGGGTTCCAGTAAAAAAAATCTTACATTTGGTTTTAAATCCTGCATTGTTGTTGTTTCAAAATGAATAGCATACTTTGAAGATTGCTTCTTGAGTCACAAGCTTTGCTGTGGTGAAAAAATGCAAAAAATATTTGTGATATAAGGTCTCTGACTGCACATTTTTTAAATAAATGTAAACTTGTGGGGCTATGTTGTTGAAATAATGTGGCAACCAGATACAACTTTTTTACAAGAGGAACAACCTATATTATGCCCACGGCTTTCATAAGAATTGTCTCAAAACTCCCAAAGGAAACTAACATAATCGTTAAACTTGGAGTTCTAGTGGATCCATAATGTCTCCCCATGGGTGAAAGACGTAAAGAAAGAACAAAAGTTTGTTTCATGTATGAGTACATTTTAGAGAAGCCAGGATAATGATCATGGGAACTGCTGTCTGAATGTGTTGTAATATCAGAGTTTGTCCATGTTTGCATATTTTGGCCAATGTGGAATAACATACTTTGTTGGATTAGGAAATCAATCATAGGGAATCAATCATAGCACTTCCTACAAACAACCCAACTCTGGATTGGCATGGAGTTGGAGTTGCAGTCTACAGCAGGTGAAGGTTGCATGTGAATATGCATTTTCCTACCATCCTACCATGTGTTTTGTGTCTTGGTTTATTACTTAATATTGGTTAGATTGACCTTTTTTATGCCAGGGTAACTATTATGTACATATAGATGTTATAGATGTTGAGCGTACGCATTAAATGTGTAGATCATGACAGTCCACAAAAATGGCAGTTTTCTTTCTTTTATAAGCTCTTATACCATGGTGCCGAGTACATAACTGCCTTCTCCTTTTAGGCAGCACTGTTTCCTACTGTTGACTATGAAAGGCATCTGACACTAACAAATTTTCACCATGACAACCATAATAGTTCAAATGTTCTACAGTTTAAGGATTAGATGTTTTCTACACAACAAAAGTTAAACTGTTTTGAAGCAGACACCAGATCTTAAATGCTGAATAGGTGCAGAATGCGACAGCTATGATTCAGATGCAGCTTTATGATGCATAGAAAAAAAACACCATCTCTGACTAACGCAAGAATAAAGCATGTTCTGCCCTGGCTATTTGCTGCAACAGGACTGTCACAAAAAACTCAGAACAATAGGCAAGTACAGTTCACCAGTGTCACGGGCTATTGTTAAGTGTTTGTATCCCATTGAATGAATGAGAAATGTAAAAATGTAATTAATAACCTGTTATTCATAGTATTTTCATTTTATCAGTTGTTCGTAAAGCTCAATGCAATAATTGACGTCCTCATCCAGGTGTCCATATTGTCTAAATACATTGGGAGTTATGTATAGAAAAGTCATTTTTGAAAACTATTCTAATTGCCAGTGGCCAAGAGCCCAATTTGCAGGAATATTCTGTTGGTTGATATACTTGCAGCAGTATGGATTTTTACTCTATAGATTCTTGACGGAGGTAGCGCTCATGACTGCATCATCCTCTTATGCAGTCAATACAAACACACCTTGATAGTAAAACATCAGCTATGGATCAATACGTCCACAATGCAGGCAATCCAGTTCGCACAGTGACACTCATATAATTGTCATTTAACACTATTTAAAACTATCATAACGTCTATATAATATGATGTTTTATTTTTAAACCTACTACATCTTCCTTACAATCTGCCAACTTTAGGCCAACAAATTACCTTGGATCACTCCATGAGCCAATTCTACTGACCATAAACTTTTGACCGATATGGCTGGCATACGTGGATAAACTGTAGCGCCTGCTGCAACTACCAGCATCCCTATGCATGGCGGCCCAAATATAGAAATAGAATCACAAGGGCACCTATTGGTGGTTAACTCTTGCACTGTGACGGCAACATAACCAACCGGCACCCAAAAACATCACCAAACAACAGGGGAAAGGGAGGGCAGGAACACTTATTAGCAAGTTCACCGAAAGGCCTGCTCCCTAATCACCCCTGTTATATACCTGCTACAAAAAAGGACAGCCTGCACCCAAAGTACCATTCCCACATGAAAATCCTTTTCACCCAATGGCTTCCCTGTCACTTATGTCAGGGTTCTTTTTTATTCTGTTAGATGTTATTTGGCGAAATGTTGAAAATATTTTAACTGTTGCACATTTTGAGTACAAACCTTCTACTGTCATTCTGTGACCTTGAAAGGGTGTTTCTCATCTGCTTATATGTGCATTGTACGGCCTTCATGTTCTGCCTGCGATTTCTTATTATCCATTTAATTTGGTTTTTTGAATGTTAGAAATGCAAGATGCACCTTTTTAAGATGTTGCCTGCACATTCATAAAGTGACAATTTTACAGAATTCAGCATTTTACAATTGTGGCAATTGTTAGTATAAGTTTCTTTTTTAAAAGGATACAAACAAACAAGTTGGTCAATCTTTCTTTAGAAAATCTTTAGGCTTTGTTGAAATGAATTATTGAATTTTAGTAAAAACCCTTAGATTATGGTATTAGGAAAATGGCAAATCGTTTTTGTCTAGGTTTAAATGATATGTATATAATGGTTTAACCCCTTCAGTACCGGGACGTACCTGGTACTTCCTGGTTAACAGTCACCGGTAGACCGGGACGTACCAGGTACGTCTCCTCCAAAAAACGCCCCCACATCACCACAATCGTGGTGATCGTGGGGGCGCTGCTGCTGCTGTCTGCCCAGGAGTCCTGGGCAGACAGCACAGCCTGTCTAAGCCCGCCCCCAAGCCCACGATCACTCCCACGGAGTGATTTTGTAGGCAGAAACTGCGATTGCAGAAAAATCTGCAATCGCGGTTTCAGCTGCCACAGGCAGCTTCAGGGAAGGGGGAGGGTGTTGAATGGGTCCCCACACTGATCCAACACCCCCCTGCTGCCTGATCGCTCCATGAGAGCGTCAGTGCAGCGTTAACCCCTTCAATTCCCGTTTTTTAGGGGGTTCTGCTGCTGGTGGTCTGCCTGGAAGCCCAGGCAGACCAGCAACAGCAAAAACGAGCCCCCAGAAGTCCTCTGATCAGTCCTGTAGGACTGATCAGAGAGACTCCTCCCCTACAATCTCCAGTCTATTGGAGATTGTGTCCCAGCTGCCAGAGGCAGCTTCAGGGACAGGGAGACAGGGTTCTTTGGTCTCCACATGAGTGTGGAGACCAGACCCCCCCACCCCCACCCTTCCTCAGTTAACCCCTACCCCCCTCTTCCTCAATTAACCCCTTCAATGCTGCGATTGTGTATGACCCCCATCGCAGCATTGCAGGGGTTAATATTAGTCCCCACAAGCTTGTGGGGACTAAATATCAATCAATTCTGTGCTTCAATGGAGCATCAGCATTGAAAGAGTTAAAAAAAATAATGTAAAAAATAATAATAATAATAATTTAAAAAAAAAATAAAATAAAAAATAAATTAAAAAAAATTAATAAAATAATAATAATAATTTTAAAAAAAATAACAGCACTGACCTGAAAGTCCAGGGTGCTTCCAGGTCAAATGCTGGGCTGATCAGATCGCTCCTGGCCAATAGGAGTGATCGGATCATTATGGCAGCCCACGGATGACCCTGCTCTACAAAGAGAGAGGGGTCATCTAGGGTAATTATGAAAAAACACAAATTATTAATAAATGAAAAAATCATAATTATTACCTGATCACTTGTCGGTGACATTTTAAGTCGCTGATTATTGATCGGTCTCCCTGACTGATGTCAGCGGCCTAAACCTGTCACTTACAAGTAATCTGATGAAAAAAAATATTTCAAAAAATGTAAATGCGCATGTTCCAGTTTTGCCCTCATAGCTTCCTCAAAAAATACATGAACCATGCATGTGAGGCCTTGTTGGAACCGGGGGGTGTTGGTGAACAAAATGTGGTGCTTTCTTCCACTGTTGCACATATGCTGTGCAAGAAATAAATTTTAACATTGAAATGTATTTGTTAAAAACGCAATAAAATACATTTTCAGTGAACTTTGGCAGACATCAGTGAAGAAAAGGCTAGCTGAAAACTGTCAAAACTACCCTAGTTGAACACCTTGACTTGTCTACTGTTCATAAATATATACTTTTATGGGCTAATTTACAGCAGGGGGCTTCCAAAATGTCCCAAATGGGATATGGGCCCAGGAAACCAATTTCTGAAAATTCCAAATGTGAAAACGAAAATGCGCATGTTCCAGTTTTGCCCTCATAGCTTCCTCAAAAAATGCATGAACCATGCATGTGAGGCCTTGTTGGAACCGGGGGATGTTGGTGAACACAACTGTTTTGTTCTGCAGTTGCACATATTCTATACAAAATATAATATAAAATCTAAAGCAACATTGCAACATATGCAAAAAAACCCCCAAAAATATAAAAATACCTCAAAATTTGGCAGCAATTGGCGATAAAATCCCTGTTTGAAAAGTGTCAAAATGACCCTAGTTGTACACCTTGACTTATCTACTGTTCATAAACATATAATTTTGGGGGGGTAATCAGTATCTGTGACAACTATTGCAGTTATTAGACTACCATGCCAAAAACATGATGCATGCCTTGCAATATTTGCCCTATACTGGTCAAAATAGATAAAAATCCTGGCCATGTTGGGTGGTTTCCAAATCAGGACAAGTTAATGAATATATTTGGGATAATTTTTTCCCATGGGTTTAATGTGTGTACAATTTGTATGTATACAAAACTGTAAAAAAATGCGTTTTTTTTTCATTTTTTCCCCACTTTTTCCAGTTTTTTTTAAACAAAACAATGTACTACCCAGCTTACTATGGTTTCAAATGAAAGCCCTACTTGTGCTGAAAAAAACAATATATGATTTGTGTGGGTGCACCAATTGATAAGAGAGAAATTACAGTTGAAGAAAGACATGGCAAAAACACAAAAACGGCTCCGGTCCTTTAGCGACACGTTAGTATCAAAATCCCGGTCCTGAAGGGGTTAATGCACCTTTTTTTATAACTATTATGTTTTTTGTTTGTTTTTGTTGTGTTGTGGCATATAGAGGAAGAGGAAGATGAGGAGATATTGGAACTTAAAACAGATCATGATTCTGAAATTGAAAATCAAGATGAAAAGCAAGACAAAAAGGAAGGTAAAATGGGTCTCAGATTTATTACTTACTTTTATTACTTAAATAAGAAGAAAATACAAAAAAACAACAACAGTAAAATTAACAATAGACAAAATTAACACAACCACTAACACACATTATGACATAGAGTTACAGGAGAGGAGGACCCTGCTCTTAGAGTCTATGAGGCCAGATCTAGTTTACATTTTATAGATATATTTTAGATAAAACATTTACGGTACATGTGAAGTAAAACTTCATGATAACAATTTGTCCCACTCCGACAGCTCCTCCAAGAGAACTAACTGAAGAAGAAAAACAACAAATCGTCCACTCAGAGGAATTCCATATCTTTTTCGACCGCACCATTCGTGTGATTGAGAGAGCTCTTGCAGAAGATACAAATATATTCTTTGACTACAGTGGAAGAGACTTAGAAGATAAGGAAGGGTCAGTCATTTTCCTTCATATCTCTTTCCTTGTATTCAGATTAATGTTCTTACTTGGTATTAATAACTTGAAAAGGTAACAGATAACTGAAAGCTCAATTTATCTAGTCAAGTACCTAACCCTCTAGAAAGAAAAACCTCAAGACATAAAACTGTAAATTCATTATACATTTAAAATATATCCCTAATCTCCAAAATGGCATTGTTATATTTAATTCAGTCATGTCAGAGACTCTAGGTCAAGCCTGGAGAGTTCACAGATATAGCTGCTGGCCTTAAGAAGCCAGAGCTGGTTTTAATTCCCAGTCCAGCCCAAGGTCTCCATACCTAGACACTAGAGTCCATGACAAGTCTTGTAGAAGTCATTGTTGCTTATAAAACACTTATTCAAAGGTCCTTCACAAATAATGTTGCTGCCTACCCCTGTATTCAGTAGAAAAAGCTGGAGGCCTCATCATTAGAAACATTTTAACAGCCAATTAATACAATATACTGTTAAATTAACAAACCACCAAGACAGTTTTGTTCATTAGAAAAGATACAATATATGGTCCAGACACATTTGGGATTTCCCATTTTCTTCTCATGTGGCATATTAGACATCACATGCTCTGTGCTAATCATAACAACAAAAGCTTCAATAGTGTTCTGTTTCTCTTGATATAAATCACAGTCCTATATGTATACGTGTATAATTATATGTGTGTGCATGTCAGAATGTGTGTGTATACGTGCTTGTGAATGTATGTACATAAGCATAATACATGTGTAAATTAGCTAATACAGTTAAACAGAAAAATGTGGTATTATAAGTGTCACAAGTAAAATTATATATTTCTTTATATGCATGTTAACGATAAATGTGTCCTTTATCTGTGCCTATGATCATATTGAAAGGACATGACAATGGAATATTATGATCTTATGTAACTTGGGGACACTTATTGTACATACATGGCTATATGGAATTAGAACCACTTAATGTTCTGAATTGCTGTCCCAGTGGGCGGAGCGAGCCATATATGGAAGCGGGACTAGTCATGCCTGAAGGGAGGGAGGGATAGCCTCAGACAGCCTTAAATGGGCAGGGAGTAGGCGGTAGTGGGTGGGGACAAACACCACTCCCTTGTTCTGTGGAAGAGGAAACTCAGCTGGAGGATAAGGGTAGCAACACTTCACCCAGAGACTTCGGGCGATACCTTTAAGTTCCCAGGTCTGGATACTGATGTGACTGATTTTGAAGCGTTCTTATAGTAGACATTCTACAATAAGCTTGTGTATTATCAGTTACAGGAACCTTCCACACTTCCAGTGTCTTATAACCTACTGCCATTGCTAAATATTGAGCAGCATGACTTATAACATATAACCACCATAAATAATTGCATGCTGTCAGGGAAATTGTAGGAAGGCCCTTGCCCAAAATATTGCTGGCCAAATTTAGCTGTTTTAAGCATACAATTTGCAAACCGCATACAAGCCTTTGTATTGTTGCTGTGAGGGGACAGGAGGGAGATGTTTGGAGTATGTGTGAGAAATTTGCTTGCGTTTTGACTGAAATGATTCCCCTGTAAATCCTGTAGGTATTATAAACAACAAAATTATTTTTGTAAGCTAATATCCCTTTATAAATAACCAACTCGATGTTATGTTTCTTACAAGGAATACGTTATTCAAAACTGTGATTATTTTAATAAATCCAGTGGAGAGTTTTGAAGATAAAATGTGTATATTTACCAGGAATTATTAAAAAAAATAAGATTTTTGGTTTATAATAATGCTTATTTACGTTATTTATGCAATTCGGTTTTTGGAAATTTTAATGGAACTACAGCATATTTATACATTCTACTAGTAGAACAGCCAGGTGTTTAATTGAAAGCTAAGACCAATGAAGACCCGGTGTTTTAATTGTCCAATTTAATCTGTTTGGGTTTGTATATTCCATGATAAATGATTTGTAATATTAAAATTTAGTACAGTACATTGTGAGATGCTAAAGTAGTCTAATACATTTGTGAAATTTTTAGCAAAATTTAGCACTGTGCCATACCTAAATTAATGATAAATAAACCTGTTTTACCTCTATATGCAGACAAAATAAGTCCAAATGTAAGAGACCTAATATCTAAAAGTACAAAACACAAATTACTTTTTTAACAGTTTTACCGCAATTTTTTTTTAATGCATTATATCCACCAAAATGATTATAAACAGGGAAGAGTGTGCCTTTCAAGAAAATAAAAACAAAAATTATAACATTTGCTCAAACTCAGCGGGTAAAGATTGATATAGGCATGATTTTATTTATTTATTCATAGTTCACTCATGTTGAATAACTTTAGGGACAGACCAATTTAAAATGGAAGAATAAATTACCAGTGTTCAAATCCAAACCGCCAAATATGTGTGTTAAATAAACAAGAGGCTACTATGGGATATAGTATATTTTGGCCAGAGTGCACAAGCCCACCTAGCATGTAAAGGCACCCGATGAGAGGTGGAAAGAAAGAGGGTTAGTTTTAAGTGCATCACCCAACTGACACTTAATGAATATGAAGGTCTATGATAATTGCCTGGGTAATGCAACAGTGCTTATGCATTTAACTTTTAATTATATTCAGTGGGGTTATTTAAATGTTATGGTAAGTAAATCATTGTTGCAGAATAATATTCTGAAAAAAAGATTGATAACTGATAAGCCTTGATTCCAATAAGCCGCTGCCAAGCTGTTCTGAATTGTTATACTTTTTATTTTTAAGCTTAACATTACAGCGCATTGAAATGACTTGTTAGGAGGCTTAATAGTGAGCTCAGTAATTTACGTATTCTAAAAAGCAATATAAAATTGCATATAACAGTACATTATTCCAGTCTAATGCAGTATGTACTGAAACTGCCCATAGGATACCTGCCCTGTCTTACTTGAGAAGTGCATATACAGTTCTCAGCGGGAACGCTCGCAGGGACAGCTGGCAGCTGGAACATAGGTCCAGCTATATGGAATATGCTAGCTGTTGGCAGCTATGCACATGTAAATATATATACGATATGTACTTAAGTGTATTTGCCATGGTCAAGTCTTAAGTCTGTGATTCAGCTTCCTAAAGCATGTCATCTAGAACCTTGTATGTGGTATACTGTGTTTCTCAGTTTACTAGAAGCCCTGTCTTCCTGTGTTAACCTCTGTTGTGACTTCCAAAAGTCCTGAGCACAGGCGAGGCCATGGGGTACCACAGGCGAGCAATTTTGGCAAACTATAGTATGTTTTTGGTATCCCCCTCCACTGGGTGCCAAAAGTACACTAAAATGCCAATGATAATCTCTTGTGAATGTCTAGTAACACTTACTAGTAGCATTTTTAAATGTTTTTTTTTTATTTCATAAAAAATAATTTTCCAAATAAATGTCATCTTTGTGTGTGTTTAGTGGGATTTTTTAAATGAGAAAGTCTTTGTTAAGACTTCTTAATGCAGGTCGGTAATGCTACCTTTACTCTCTAAAGGGACATTCAAGCCGGAGCCAACTTGTCATTTAATCGGCAGTTCTATGACGAGCATTGGTCCAAACATCGTGTGGTCACTTGCCTTGACTGGTCTCTTCAGGTAGGCAATAAAAGTTTTAATCAAGATTTAGCCCTGTATGCCAGATGGAAAGAAACTTTGCAACCAAGTGCACGCCTTTATTTTAAAGGAGGATTTTTTTTTACCTTTATTGGATAATATCCATAATAATATTCTTTCTTACTATATTTTCTCAGAATTAATGCAAAACAAATACGCACCTTGAGTGTGTCTATGATGTTGTGTATGCTTCCAATGCAATTTTCTTTGTAGAGAGCACCAAATTGTGTTTTTTTTTTCTTTTGCATATTACCTAGGAGACTGATAAGCCTCCATTGAGACAGCCATTATCTTCCAGTAGCACCGTTTTGTTCTACATAATTATGCCTTTTTACTGTACTTGTGTTGTGCATTTAACTTGAAAAACACTTTTTTTTTATTCCCTTTTCTTTCAGTTTTGTTGTGCTGGTCACAGCCCCAAGGTCTTCTGAGAATGAATAAGTTCCTTTGTATGACTATAATTAGTAGCAAGTATTGGACTAGAATTTGTCTAGTTTTTAAGCATTATGCTAACTGATCATGTTGGCACTTACCAACGTTAATGCGTCTTATGCCAGAAGTGAGATACTTTTTGTGACTGATCTGGGGGAATAGGGTATTGTTGGCAGCTATGTAAGTAACATACTTTAGAATGACAGGCAGGGTCAGTCATATTATAATATCAGTATCCACACCAATATCCTCAAAATTCACATAAGGTTGCTATGGTAAGTACTAGCAAGATTTGATAGAAATTGTAAAAATCTGTTTTTTTTCTCAATGTACCTGTACGTATAAACAGAGAACATGGTAGGCCACATGGTACAGTTGCAGCTAAATTCATGTTAACAGTCATTGGTGCAGAATCAATTTAATTTGATAATTGCTCATCTTTGATGTTTCTTTGTTTGTATTTTTAGTACCCAGAGCTGATGGTTGCTTCTTACAACAATAATGAAGATGCCCCCCATGAACCTGATGGAGTTGCATTAGTCTGGAATATGAAATTTAAGAAAACCACTCCAGAATATATATTTCATTGTCAAGTAAGACATTTTGTTTTATATACTTGAGTTGTGTAAAGTTCCTAGCAAAATCTTATTTCGAGATATAAAAAATGCATGAGGTTATTCAAAACAGCCACCAGAAATCTGGGATGGAAATACCACTTCTTGCTTATCTGAAGAACATTTCTCTTTGCTGAACCGAGTCCCAGTGGAAGGCCTGTGCAGTACCATTTACTTTCCAATCAACTGGCCGCCCACATCTCTATAAGAGATTAAAGATGTGTGAGAAGAGAGGGGAGACAATAGAAAAGAAGAGATAAAGAGGAGAGAATATAAAAGAGAAAGCAGAGGAGATAGAAAGAAAAGGAGAGGAACAAGAGAAAATATGGAGATAAGGGAAAGGTGGAATTAGAGGAGATGAAAGTGAGACTAGCAAGAAAAGAGAAAGAATAAAGGAGAAAAAAGGGGAGAGGGGTGGGATATAAATTACTTTAACCGATTTACAGCTAGAAAGTGACATATACGAGAAGTTGCATTGTAGGATCTTTTTAACCTTCCCTAAAAACATATCATTTAAAATTGTATGTTCATGGGGTTTTGCAATGCTGCGTTCCTGGCCAAGTAATATCCAGTGAATAGAACCTAATTCTTCAAGCTCACCGGTTTGTAGCTTCTACATTTGTGTGTGTCAGAAGTTACTCCACTTTTATGGATTCCCTGTAGGACAACATGCACTCACCATAGGTTTGTAATTGTCCCCTATTTATGGCATCATCCATGAGGCCAACAGCTGCAGAATGCCATAATGACATTGCATGTAGCTCCAGCAAATATGCTAAAAGTTTATTCCAGTAAAGGAAATGTATATATTTATTCCATAAACTGATCCATTTAGTTAGGTTCACACAGATTAATACAGGAGCTGATGTTTTTAGATACAACAGTCTTTGCACCACATCAGCAGGTGACTCCACTCTCTGGATAATTGCAAGCTGCACCATACGTGGTTGATCCTATTTCCCTGTTGGCATCTGCGCTAATGTAATTCTTTTACAGCGTTTTGAAAAAGCTTTCTGTAAAAAAAAAAAGGAAAACATAAAAGAAAGACGGAAGAAGTCCAGCGATAAAAGGCTTAATACAAGCAAAATGAACAGCTATGGAAGAAATATAGATAATATTAAAAAAAAAGAATTAAAGATATATATTTAGATGGATAGAGACGTATACTTTATTTTTTTCTTTATATTTCTGAACACTATTGATATTTTTGGAATCTTTATTTATGACAAAACAGTACTGTACATTATGTAGTGATTACATTTTATTGTATTTCAAAAACTAGGAAGACGGTTAGCGCATGTGAAAAAAATAAAGCACACTGCTGTTATGGATCTACCCATCTGCTTTTTACAGGATAAGCAGAGTGGCGCCCTTGTCATTTTTCTGCTAATGCTGTAGAATCTTACCGTTATGACGGTAATGAAATTTTGGCTTGCTGCATTATAAATCATCCCATTAAAGGAACGCTGTCAAACATCGCTTGCCTATCTGATGTCACAGCCGTTGCTGCCCCTTTAAAAATTGTCATATAACTGGCTCGATGATGATGTAAACACAGCAACTGTTATGGATGTATTCTCATAAGCTTCATCTGATAGGAAATGTATTTCCAGGTAGAGATGTTTTTAGAATTTTCTCTATTCTGTTCTTTCATATTTAGACAAATATGGAATTATTAATGTCTCCATTTGGTAGTTTTCAATAATGTACTTATGGAAGTGAAGTTGAAGAAATATTGTTATATCCTTTCCTTTATGTGTCATCATGCAAGGAATTCTTGAGTGTTTAGGGACCTTTACCTTCTTGCTATAAGAACACTGTGTTTATCATACTCCTTGAACATTTTTATTTAGAGATAACTTAGCGGAGTATGTAGCCTTTTCCTGGTATTTTGTATCTCTGTGATTGCCTGATAGCACTGAATGTGCCTTATTCTATTGATCTCTAGAAAACAACCCTAAGAATGCATTAAACCCAGAATATCAGTGCGTAAATGTCCCATAAGGAGCACATGGACTCACGTATCCTCAGGTGGACACTTTTTGACTCTCTGATTCTAATAGCTTGCAAGCATGAAAACCAGATTACATCCTGAGGCTTAATGTAGTCATTGGGGGCTTTATTCATTGAAGTGAGAGTAGTCAGGAGAGTTTTCAAGAGGGTTCTGGCTTCAACTCCCTAACTTCACTATTCGTTATCAAGATACAACACTGGCTATTTTCTCTTGCAAGAACAGCTGCGCTTACCCTGTGCAATGTATTATATAATGAGTGAAGCAATCTCACTTCTTCAGTAATGCATTATTTGGCCCATCTAGTCTGCTCACCTTTCCTAATATAAAGACTCAGACCTGAATCAGTCCTTGGTTTCGGCTTAGATTCATTATAGAAGTATTCCTATCCCATACATGTTCCGTTTATCTACCACCTTCTCGGTAAAGTAAATGTCGTTGGGCATGCCCAGAGAATATCCATATTGGAAGACTGGGAAATGCATTCAAATTTCATTTACTTTAAGTTGAATTCTGTCACAGATACTTTTTTCATTAACATTCCTGCTGGCTTTTAATAATGACATATAAAAAGGAGGAACTCTTCTTTCAACAGCAGTGAGATAAGCAAAGCATTGTATTGCTTCACTGCTATCTGACCTTATATTTTTTTAGCGGGTTGCCTGGTTTTAATAATGATAATATCCACATCAAAGGGAGCTTTTCCATTAATTTTTCCATTAATTTACCTCATATATCTGAAATTGGCTTGAAGAACAGTATAGTATTGCCAGGTGCAGTAAGAAACATGGTTGTATCTCTCATGTATGCTTATATATAATCCATTGGTTCTATAAAGATGTTAAAGTCTACAATTCAAGGGGTTGTTTCTTAACGATAATTTACAGGTACCCTTTACCTGAAGCCCTTGGAAGTTTTGGCCAATGGCATTTTAAAGGTGCTGTTCCACTTAGACAAAACATTAATTGTGCTCTGTAGCATGTTTAGCTAATAAACATTTGTAGGACTGCTTTATTCTTTTGTCTGATTATTAAATCAACGAAGAAAAAAAAACGCCAACATATACTTTTTTTGTGTATATAGCAACAATCAATCAGTGCCTGCTTTGTGTTTTATAACAATTTAGTGTTCCTAGAAGAAAATAGGAATGAGGCAAAATTTTATTTAATTAAACAATTATTTCTAGGAAGAGTTAGGGCATTTGGTCGTACTAGAAATTATTTTAACATGTTATGCACTTGAATACACTGGCAAGACATGGTTCCCATGAAATCTCTCCCAAATTACTAAATTAAGAGATTTATGTTTCATGATAATTTCTGTATAAAGTCCTTTTCTCAGTGTTATAAAAGGAATGACAAGGATGCTGATTCTAGACAATACAAAAGTCTGGTTTTTTTTTTTTTCATTTTGTTGATTTGGATTCGGTGTAAATGGTCCCTGAAATCATTTGCACTCCTGAGGAAGTCAACAAATTATTTAAATGTAATTGTTGTTTTTTTGGAAAGCTTGTTGGATATTTCAATTTACTTAAAGTTTACTAAAGTTTATTTTACAATTTTATAGTCTTTATATATTTTTTTCTATATGATTGTGCCATGAAAATAGCTAAGCTATTTGTTCTATGAACAGCATTCTCAGTTTTACTCTTTGAACATAAAAATAATAAAAAAGTTACAAAGAGAATCTGTAAATAATAAAATACTGTATTTCCGTTACTAGTCTGATGGCTTGGAATTTCTCAATTTCTAGAAAGTATAGAACTTTTAGCCTGGTTATATAGTACCAAGAGTCTGCTAGGTAGAAAGGCTCCAGCCATTCACTCCACATCCTAAGAAAAAAGGAAATAAAAAGTGCTGCAGACAATACATAGAAAATTCATAGATAGAACATTGTTCTAAATTTGTCAAGCCATTCCTACTTACCGTCCACAAGGCCTGGACTGGTCCTCTGGCACACCTGCCAAATGCCCAATGGGCTGCTGGCCTGCATTGCTCCAAGCTCACCTGATCCAAGCCCGTACTGGCCATTTGGCATACCCGGCAAATTCCCGGCTGGATATCCCTGGCCGTACTTTACATTAATATAAAAACGTAGGATGCGGCCATCGATTGCACTCGCATGCATTTTCGCACCAGTGTTGTTTGTATTTTGATTAACATATTACGGACTTAACAGATAATACAAAATCAAACAAAAAACAATAGATACTATAAATTAAAATGCAGTTCTACGTCTGTTGTAGTACAGCTCCTCCATGAGAAATAAAATAGCCTGTGAACCTTGTTGCGGCTAGTATTTTCTTTTTTTTCTATGTTCATATTTAGAAAAAGTCTATGGAAAATGTTGGTTAAAACCAAAAACCCATGTGTTTTGTATACCACGAAATGTTGTTTCCTTTCTATCCTAAATGTATTTTCAAGTGGCTTCCACACCCTGCCTCTTGCTCGTGTGTCATGCTCTCTTTCCTATTTAAATCAGGTTCCAAAAACACACACAAAAAAATAGACTTGGGGGATGTATTTTAACCCTATAAATACCACTGGAGAGAACAGTACACTGACAGATTATTAAAGCAACCATGATAGAATTAATAACAAAGCTATGATTAAATATTTATATAGAATTTGCAAACCTCACCAATAGAAGCAGGGTAACGTTCCTTTATTATAGTATTTTCATGAAGACTGGTTTTTTTTCTTTCTAAAGAGATGATAATATTCCAGCTGAAAGAAGAAAGCGGGATAATCATTCAGATGATTAAATTCTTGAATTCTCTATTTGATATAAAAAGCCAGAGCCGGCTAAAACATGTACTCCCTGTTCTGTCTTGGAGTCCTTGTGGAATGCCTCCTTATCTGTAATGGGGCATTTACCTTGGGTGATGCCCTAGGTCTGGCCCTCTCTTCAGCAATTATCTTCACTGCTGAGCACCGGGATATGATGTTACATCTCGGCACTTTGTGATTTAAAGGGACACATCACCTTTCATTGCCTAAAGTTGAGTAGCAATTTCATAGAGTAAGCAATCCATTGAGTAGCTGCACATGGTTGTTTCTACAAAATTGCATTTTATATCGGATAATACAAGCCTGGTAAATGATACAAAATAATTTTATACGTTCTCTAAATGTTACTTTGAACTGACTTAAGGTGACATTATGGGACTCCTTACAGAGAAAATAAAAAAGGAATACCATAAATGACAGCACATTACACGCACATTTTAACGGAATAACCTCGCTTTAAACAAATCCACAAACCGGTTTCCATGCCAATGCTTTGCTTTAGTGTGATTCAGAAATTCATGTGCGCCACATACAATTGATAGAATGTGCAAAAAGAAACACCGCAGCCATGAATTGGAATGCTGTAATTTATCATGGTTAAAATCTGAGATGTCTACGAAAATGCAGATATTCCCAAACTTTTGGCAATCATTTAAATCTTTGATTTTAGTTATTAATCTGAAAGTTAAACATGTTAAATTTAAACAAGATGTTGCATGTCCTAGACAGCTAATGTTGGCTGTTAGCCGAGATAGACATTTTTTATGCCGATGAAATAATGTTTTTCTTTATTTCTATATTCAGCCTTAACACTCATGTCTCGTTTTATAAAAGAGAAATAATTCAGGTCCAGAGTTTTCTGTTTGGTGTTCAGACTTTCTCAGCTAAATAGTAGTAATTTTGTAAATTAAGTTATATACATCTCCTCGCTATCCAATCAGATTAATTTATAATTGCTAGTTTACAATCAAGTATGATGGCAAGGTTAAACATTTTAATACTAATTAAAGAATTATACTTATTTTTATTTTATCACTTTTAAAAGGAATTATGTTCTGAAATAAAATATCATAATTTGTATTAAAAGTATTCTTCTTCGTAAGGGAAATACATATAGCCATAGTGGTCCACATTCATATGGTGTCTTCAGTTGAGGTTGATACCTTTTATTATAGAAAAAAAAGATCTTGAATCTCTGAAAAGGAGGCCTCTAAGGTCCCAAAAGCTTTTTGACTAAATATATTTTTTTTTATGTTGGCCTAATAAATGTTATTGATTCTCATTAGTTTTACACTGTAGAACATGGTAAGCTTGTGCAAATGGACAAAAGACAATTCGGACAGATTTTTAGTTTAGTTTCTGGTCCATTCTTTTACGAGCAACCCATTTTTTTTCCCTTTCGGGCTGGACAAAAATCGGATCTATATGTTCTTCTTTCTTCTTCCGCTGCTCCAAAAAGTCTTCTTTCTTCTTCTGCTTCTCCATGGCCTTCCAGTCCCATTGGGGACATGGCTGAGAGGCTGTCCCCATTGCTCCATCTTTTTGCGGAAGGAGAGAGGTGCAGAAACGCTGCCCCAGCTTTAAAAAAAGGTTCCGTAGAATGAAATGGAAACTTCTCTCGGGTGACCTCCTCTCTAAAAATCTTTTTAATACATTGGATAGTGGTGTGCCCTTTCACAGGCTTGGAAGTGGTTAAGGTAGGTAATCTTATGGAATGAAGAAACTAACCACAGTAGATGGGTGGATAGATTTGGGGAGAAATTCTGCTCTGCCAAGGATATATGCTTCAAATTATAAAAAGAAAGCATCATGTTAACAATATTGTATAATTTACATCTCCCGAAAAAGTGGAGTAATATTTATGGATGGGCACCTAATTTTGATGGCTATTTCCTTTCTTAAGCTCTAGACAATCCATCCCAACTGAACTGTAGTATATTACTGTGATAGAGAATAGGAAATCATTCTATTCAAATCCTGTTAGAAGTTCGGTTTTATATTCTGAAATATTTGCCAGAACAAAATTTTGGAATGCATACCTTGCCCATTTCTATTTTAGTAACCCATTGCGTCAATAATATATCGTCACAATTAGATTTTTTTTTAATGTTCAGTATACATAAACTTAATATCATGGCCTTCTGCTTTCCACAAACAAACACAAACTAAAAATGATAAATGGAAAAAAATATATTGTGGGTGGTTTAGCATATACCAGCCAGCATACTGTAATCCCTGGATCCATAGTTATTTTAGTAGGAACAAACACTCTGATGCTATTCTCCCCTTAAACCTTTGTTGTATAGGAAATTGAAATCAGATATCTCTTAACTAAGCATTACTACAAGTTGGACTCATTGGGTTCCCTTTGATCAATGGTATAAACAGTGTTGTCCCAACAATAGCAAATTTGGACTTTTATCCGAATCCTTTAAGGTGTATTAAAGTGAATGCTGTTGTATTCTTGGTACAAAAGCAAATCTGTGAACACTAAGTAGAGATCTTTAATTTGGAATTCCCAGCTGGGATGGAGCAAACACCACGGAGCTAGTATTCATGTTACACTACTCCAAACAGTTCATAACAGAAGGGTGGTCCCAGCAGGCAAGGATTCATTATGAGACCATATGGAGGGTCTCGAGTTACATTATCCTGTTGAGCTCTCCATTCAATCCTGTATTATCCGTCTGCTCCTAGATGTTTTACTTGATTTTTACAATTCAAACCAGCAAAAAAGAAAAAGTATAATAATGAATGGACAAAAAAATGGTGGATACTTTATATGGGTTTAATAACTGGAATCCGGCGGTTCTTGTGAAAAAATTACAAAAAGTTTTGGCTTCGTAATTAAAGAAAATATTAGTAAACAAGCAACATAAACATGCCTTTAAAAAAAAGTTACCATGGATTTTATTCCGTATACAATACAGAGACTTTTGTAACAAAAATTAAATAGATGAAAACAACAAAAATACAGTACAGTAGAACATCATTCAGAAGTGGAGAAAACTATCCTTTGGGTCTGTCAGACACAAAGGGGAAAGGAAAATGTGTAGCCCCAGCCGCTTTTGGCCAGGTTGTAGTGCATTGATATATTTTGAGATACAAAACAATTAGTTGAATTGAGCCTCTTGCCATCTGCAGAAATCTTAAAGGGATGGTTTTTTTAGTATGTTTTAAGGAAATCCAGGAGAATTAAGATAACATGACACAAGAGTCAACATCATCATTCCCTACGTTCTTCCCATGGGCTAAGGCTCTCCTCCTCACTCATCACCTCTTCCTTTTCCCGTCTACAAGATTTCACTCGAGCTGCCCCATATCTCTGGAATCTACTCCCACCGAACCTTCAGCATTCACCCTCCCTCCCGACATTCAAGAAACATCTAAAAACCCACTTCTTCAAAGAAGCCGCACCATCTTAGCTGCAAGAACTTCCTTGTCATCGATACAACCACCACACTACCTCTCACCCTTTCATTACTCAGAATGTCCAGCTGGGTGATTAAGACAGGGACATCGTATTGTTTATCCCTAGCAATATGATAAGGAGTCAGGGTGTCAGGCAAAACCTTTTGTTAAAAAATGGAAATAGTACAATATTTTTGAAAAAATATTTTCAATCTAATACTAGTAATATAACAATTGATGGAAATGTTTTAAATTTATACAATTTTCTGAGGTGATTATGATGTTATTTTTTAACACATTCCAATTTTTGGGTCATTAAGTGGATGCTACTTGAAATGAATAAATAAGTATAATAAGAGTCTCATGTCTGCAAATCTATTCACAAAATATATGGTTATAAACAGAAGGAAGACATTAAGTAAAAACTGCGCTCAGTATTTTTTCAATAAAATAAATGTAATTTGTGGCCGCATATCAAGAGATTGTTGGTTTGAAGTTATAAGTGAAGCAATCCAAGTTTTGGCTATAAAGCAGCCATGTGGCAGAGCTGGATGATAAACTTTAATGTGGTTTGCGGAGAATTCTAAGGAACCCACAATATTTCACAAGGCCCGAAACTAGAGAAGTTGATATTGCTTCCTTTCTTCTTAAATAAATGCCTCTGTTTTACCACTTAAGGACTGGCCATTTTTGTGCAAATCAGTACAGTGTAGGTTACAAAACCGAACTTTTGGAATTATTATTTTATGTCGACAAAATAGGTCAAACTACCGTCATCTACTTTAAAGACACAACTCATACTCAATACCAAGAATTCCATGAAAGGTGAAGACTTCCACAGGGATCCTGTGTAATAGCCAATCCAATACCGAGATATGAAATGTAACCGGTGGGCAAAATACCTGTTTTTAGACAGGTTCTCTGTTGCATGACGGATAGGGTTATTTGAAAGGGCTTTCATATGGATGGTCCTGTCAGTGGGGAATCAGTATCTTCATTACGTTGGAAGGGTTGTCACTGCCTAGAATTTCAATGCTAGCTTGATATATCACTTGACCATGTTTTTGTATCTGGAAGCTGGAGCCCACCACTATTTTGAAAAGTGTGCATCTATGGGCGAGTGATCATGTTTAGTCTTTGAAATGTGTGCATCTATGGGCGAGTGATCATGTTTAGTCTTACGAAGGTCGAATTTTGAAGCTTTCATTTCAAACGTGTCGCCTTTTTTCTTCTCTGTGTACCAGCTTTCTCTAAAATGCATGTTACAACAATGTGATACAATTTAATTCAGTCTATAAAGGCGTTATTGACCCTTTAAAGACTACAGTGGGAATCAGATCCAAGAACTACTACTAGAACTACTAGATCCAAGAACTACAATGTTTTCTTAAACCTTTAGTTGCAATGCTTTGGTAACTTTTCTGGTATTCTTAGCATAAGCTAATAGGTATATTTGGGAGAGGGTGTGGACATATATAAATCACAGTATATCTATATGTCTGAAGTATTGAAGCCTCTAAGGTTTTATGTCTTGCTACCATTGTTGTCTATCCAGCTATCTATGTGTACAGAGTATAAGGTTTCAGATACTATTACACAGTCAATTATATTTTTAGTATTCCTTAGCTGTATGAGATACAAACATGCAATAGTCAGGCATATAGGAGAAAGGAATGCATAGTACAGGCCAGATTATTGATCTGTAGTTATTGTTTGCATGCATTTTATTTAATAGTTTTTTAATCGAACCTCGTCATTGGACTGAAAAAGGTTTTCTATTGAGTTAGTTAACCCTTAGTTAACCCTTTCATTAAACAGCAAAGCTTTACTCAAATCAATCTACCTGAACTTAAAATTCAGTGCTATATAGAGTAATATAATATAATAATATGATATAATATAGGCTAGCCGTGATAAAAAAACAAAACAAAAAAAACTTTATTCTCTTAATTTTGCTCCAATAAACACTCTTTATCTGCACACCTGGAGCCGACATTGTTGTCAGACATGGAGTATTTTGGGTGACTTTCTTTGCTTAAACACCACATTGAGCTAATTGCTTTTGGCAGTTCTAATGACTTCCTTTCCTTCATACACTTTAATCAGTCAGATTTTCCGGCAGGGCGATTAGGACTGAGCCATTCTAGTATTTACCACAGACAGCATGATAAAAAATCTACCAAAAAATGCTTGGTAGCTTGAGACAAAATAACAAAACATGAAATTGCTTATATGCAGCTGTCTGAAAACATTATATTATGCAGAAATAAAAACAGGGTTTTTTTGTAATGTTTTTTAAAAATAATTTTTTGTAGTACAGAATACTAATTGTATTTTATTTGATAATGCATTTCCTCTACCATAATATTCCTTTATTGTTAAAACATAAAACATAAGATGCTAAGTGTTGGGGTAGCCTGGAGGTTTCGGTCTTGCTTGCTTATCTCGGGTCCCTTACCCCGCACCGCTTGACATCTTTGGAGTTCACTTAATGTCCTTTGGAAGTGGGGAGCTTAATGACATTATAGGATGGAGAGGGGATTTGGACTGTTGGGAGGAGACGATGGGAGCTCTTGTATTCTACCCATATAGCACTTTTTTCATTTTATTTCTTGGTTTTTTTTTACACAACAGCCAAATTTACATTCAAAAGTTTTATAAACATGTTCCGTTTTGGTTTTTGTTTTGTTTTTATATTACATATTTGCATTTCATTCTTCTGAAATATATGTACTGGTGTGTCCCTGATTCCTCTTGGAATGTTCTGTAGATCTCAGCGATTTTATTTGGTGATTGGTACTATATAGCTTATTAGAAATGACAGCACCGGTAGTACCTATACATTTTTTTTATGATTGATGTATAGTGTACATTTTTCTTTATTGTCCTTCTTTTTGTTATTTCAATTCATATCTCTGTATGTTGTATATCATCATATTGTTCATTTATCAGAGGACACTATTACGGAAAATAAAAAAGTATTAATAAAAAAAAAACATGAAACATAGCCTGCTTTGTTTGTGTCTTTAAAATGTTTGGGATATTTTTATAACTAGAAATCAGGAAAGATGAGAAGGCTAAGATGATTTTGTATTTTTATACATGACTGAACATATTTTTTTAAATGTTTAAATGATTCATACATAATTAGTTATATTATATAATATGTTTTTTCTTTATTTTTTACAGTCCTCGGTCATGTCTGTCTGTTTTGCGCGTTTTCATCCAAACCTTGTCATTGGTGGAACATACTCGGGGCAGATAGTCTTGTGGGATAATCGCAGCCACAGGAGAACCCCGATCCAGAGAACACCACTATCCGCAGCTGCTCACACTGTAAGATAGCGACATGCGCAACAAGAATACTTGTATATTTGCATATATATATATATATATATATATATATATGTATATACAGAATGTGCTTAAATCAATGGCGTTCTTTTTGGGGGGCCCCAGTTGCCTTGCGTTTAGTTACTGTTTAATGCTAAAACCATAACTACAAGTTATCCTCAAGTTTACCAAAGTTAACAGCTATTAAATGCTTTAGTGTCAAGAAATATGAAACTTCTTAGGGTGGAAACTCTTTAGGCAGACATTTCTCACCTTGAATAGTGGCCATTTTTTGGGAAAGGGATTGGTAATTAATATGATGTTAACACATAAATGCCTGTATCTTATTTTATTAACTGTGCAGCCATTGCACTTCAGACATTCCAGGTAGGACTTTTTTCGGGGAAGGGAAAGAATTATGGTCTCCCATATTATCTAAGATATATTTGAAGGGCTTGATCTAGTAACGGATCTAGTAACGGATGTGCATTCAGCTATTCTGTTTTTTTAATTGACACCTAATTATTTTGACTTAATATTATTATTGTTGTTGTTATTTTAATTAAAAAGGTACACAACCTGCCATAGGGGCATTAGTAATAACTAAATAGTAGCAGATGATGAAGACCCACAGATGTGATCATCTGCAGATGCTGGGCATGTCAACGCTCTAGCTTGGGTGTAGTCAAACTGCAGATTTTCCTCTGATTCACGTGAGACATCTCTCATTATCCCCAACCATCATATGTCTGTCCAGAGGCAACTGAAACCCATGAGTTTGAAGTTGAAAAGTTGCTTACGGGTTAATCATACACTAATAATTAGGCTTGTTAGGTAACAGAATCCTTACTTTCCATTTTAGAGAAGCACTCTCAAAGAGACTATTCTACATATTTTGCTAGGGTATTTACTACCAAGTATAGAGACCAGGATCAAAATGTAACATCTGCAATATCATCAACAAAATAAATGTATGTGTGTACGCAGTTACAAGGGCATTGGGGATCATGGGTCAGTTGGACAGATCTTCTGATCTCCCGTGGCCAGCCCAGAGACCTGTAAAATCAATACATGTACGTGGTCCTTAGAGTAAGGCGAACAGATGGCTATGTCTTTGGTTCCACCCCACCTCTTCCCACACCTCATAACACAGGTCTCCTCATTTGGACCCCTGAAATGTTGGGGGATATGCAGTTTTTACTCTCTAAACTCTACTAGGGTGGCAGCGATGAAAGGTTCATTGTAAATGAGTCAAAAAATAATGGTAACAGATAAAAATTTACTTTTATGTTAATATCTAAAAATGATCAGCAAAATGACTTAAAGGGAGAACAAAAATACATTAGAATAACCTCACTTTTAAATGCAAAAGTTGTTATTGTCCACAATATCATCATTTCTTGATTTAAATAATGCTGCCATATTCCGTATTCCACAGACCTGGTTGTTAGACATGGCATTTCATAGACGTGATTTGATTTTATTTTGCTTTACTGTACTTTAAGTTTACTATAGCAGGAAAACTGGAGTGCCAAATATCTATTTATAGGCTGATAGATATATTTGTGTGTTTTATTCCATATTTTCAAGTCAAATGTCCAATACTGACTACCTGCAGTATCAAGTGACATGTCACGCTTGTACAAAGCCTGGCAAATGGCAAAACCTAGGAAGACCTCTATACAGAAGGTGTAGCAGGAGTTTCTCTTACATTAGCTTGCTACACAAACCAATCTGCAGATGACGTAGGACCATTAATGTTATTCTAGGGTTTTGAAATGATCATTTCTTTATGTTCTCAGCACCCAATCTACTGCGTAAATGTAGTGGGGACCCAGAATGCTCACAACCTCATTACAGTTTCCACGGATGGAAAATTGTGCTCCTGGAACCTGGATATGCTCTCAGCTCCACAGGTGGGTACACATTTTACATTCTGTGTAATACAATAATGGCCCACACCTGTCACTCAACCAAATAAATGGATACGACCAGGAACATTTAACTTGCTGCACACACAGTTCTCGGAAGCAAGTGTCCATTTACTGCGCCGCAAAATATGCAATTATTCAATCTGACTCCAAAGGCAAAGTAAAATAAAAAGGGAAAAAAATTATAAAAATGTTTAACGCGCCTTTTGTTGGAGAGACCTTAAACATCAGTTGTTTAAATAATGTAAAACCTGTCACTTTATTGTAAAATGTGTTAAAGAATGCACTTTGTGTAGTATTCTGTATGCTGACTTATAGCCATTGATTTTGTAAATAATTAAGTGACTAATGAGAATAATGTATAGCGTATGTAATTATGTTACTTTGTCTTTACATTCACTGTATTTGTAACTATGCTACATTGCTACATAATATAATAAATTACGGCTTGAATATGAGAAAGGGAAGATGGATAAAAAAACAACAACAACAAAAACAAAAGAATAAACAATACTCTTTATTGAGTTCGTCAAAAATACATGAATATTAATTTACCACAAAAAAATGTTTATTCAAATAGTTCAACTGATAACTGCGCTCAGGGTCACTATTTCTTGGATACAGAGATAAGCAGACAGCAGGTTTAGGTGGAAGGCACCTGGTGGCATTAACTATAAAATATACACCACCTCAGAAGACAAGAACGATCAGAAGCTATTGCTGGCATTGTCTGAACATGCAAACTGTTATGTATCACCCAGGGAAATGATAATGTGGTTCTTAGCTTACTCATAACTTATAAATTGTGCAATAAGTTATACAATTTTCATCTCTTGGGCACATTAGAAGAATAGAAGTCCCTAGTGTTCTTTGACAAACCACAATGTGTTTTTGGAAAAACCTACTAGAGTAATTTAATTGTTGTGATGTGAAAGAAAACAGCTACAGGGGATGTGCTACCATGTCGGTAAAATGACCAACAGGGTTATTCACTAACCAGTGAGCTATATTTAGCTAGAATGTGGTGGAACTCAGGACTGCCTAATAACCTAATGAGTGCTTGGTGAATTTACACTGAGTAAGCTGGCAATCTTTCAATAGAAATTGTATTAAACGTGCTGGCCCCCAGGCTGTCTTAAGATTTAAGTAAAAATCCTCCGAGATGCTAGACATGCACATATGGTTAACAACCTACCGATGCCCAGTCTAACTTTTTGTCTTTGTTTATTATAGGAAAGTATGGAACTTGTTTACAACAAATCAAAACCTGTAGCAGTTACTGGGATGGCTTTTCCAACAGGGGATGTCAACAATTTTGTAGTGGGAAGCGAAGAAGGAACTATTTACACTGCTTGTCGTCATGGAAGGTATATAAATTGCTTACACGTATGGGCACATATAATAAGAGCATATGAAACATAGAAACACAGAAACATTTTACAGTAAATTTGGCTCATCTAATCTGCCCATTTTTAGATGTAAGGACTCAAACCTTAATCAGTCCTTGTCATGTCTTACATGATAGCCACATGAATGTTTACATTGCTTTACTGTATTACCATCTGCCACGTCTCCTGGGAGTCTGTTCCACTTAACTACCACACTCTCCATATTATGTTGTTCAAATGCAAGATCAATACCTATAAATTTCCAGTCCATTCATTTAGAGAAATAGAGAAAGTTCTGACTCTTCAATAAATACACTAAAGTACATTAACCATAATGAATAGAGTATTTATTTTTAGATATTTCATAAATTATACCATCTTAGATAACACTGTGTTCTTATAGGGAATGCAGGATTGAGGTGTAGATCAACAGTATGTATATAAGTTACAAAGCATCCTTGCATCACACAATATGAATACCTGGCAAGTCTGCAGATTTACCCATAGTCTCCAGGTCAGTTTCCAGACAGAGGAGCGGCATTTGGCCTGGCCCGCTTCCTACCCACGTCCCTGTCACCCACTAAATGCCGTCTGGGGTTAGCCCTGCTTCTATGGGGAGTTAGTCTTACAAAGCTTTTCTTCCAGGAAAGGAAGAGCTCTGGGTAGCCTACCCTGGAAAGTTCCTGGTTATGCCTATAAGTAAATTTATTTTGCCCCCACATTGAGTAAAAAATAGTAATAATGGGGCTCTAGCGTTCAGAAAAATGTTGCTATAAAAAAAACATCTGCTAATTATCAATGTGCTTGTAATGTCTTTCAGCAAAGCCGGGATCAGTGAGGTGTTTGAAGGTCACCAGGGCCCTGTCACAGGACTTAACTGTCACAATGCTGTTGGCCCGATTGACTTTTCCCATCTCTTCCTCACCTCATCATTTGACTGGACAGTGAAACTGTGGACAACCAAGGTAGGTATTGTTATCTGCAAACAGTAACACACTTTTGGTTATATTTGGACATTCATTCCATTATCAAATTCCCTGTTTCAACACGACTCTTTTAAATAGTTATATATTGGTACATTAATCTGTTTTACAGATACCCTTCCCTTAAAGTCTCTAGGTCCTCATGAAAAGTTGTGCTTGAGAAGATCTTGTTAAGTGCACACTGCAACATGATATTATTAATTTAACTTAACATTGGCAATTTTTGGTTAAGAAAATTCAAATAATTAAAAAATATATAGATAATACAAACCCTAGAAATGTTTCTAAGTAACTAAATGTATGTAGAATGTGGGAGAAACTAGTTCATTTTTTTATGTCATTGTGTAGGGGGATCTACACAATATTACCCAGGTGGTCATAATGTTATGGGCGATCGGTGTATGTACATATATATGGAGCAACCAAATATTTTGTGTACCCCGAACAAAGCCTTGGTTTTCCTATTTTTACTTTCAGAGCTATTTAAAAGAACAGCCTAATGTCCCATACGCACCAGCAATGAAGAGTGCACATAAGTACTCTGTAATTTAATATGCATTATTTACCTGTAAATAAAGCCCATGTACCCAGAGGATCTGAAGCTACGTGCATCTGTTTGCACCATGCTTGCCTTCTTAAAGTAGCACATCAATGACAGGAAAGCATTCCCATTAAAATCCATTCTAGGTTGTTGTGGATGTTCTCTCCTTGTTGTGGTGCAACCCACACAACACGGCATAGTTAGGGAAGAACAAGGAATAAACATCCACCATGCCTTGGAGAAAAAAGAAGAAGAATAAGATCATTCAAAGGCACGATAGAGAGAGACATACAGCATAAGACACTGTGGGATTTAAAGTGTCCCACAGAAAACAGTGGAGATCCACCTACGATTATCAGGAACGGCCAATGTTTACTTAGTGTTTTTGTACTTATTTTGCCCGAATTGTTATATTATTGATTCTTGGGGGCTCAGTTTGCTCTACTCAATGAGTTGTACCAGAAATCTGTAATATTTGAAAAAAAGAGCCAAGAGTTTTCTAACTATAGCACAGGCACAAAATTCTGCTAATGTGCATTCAAATCACAAAGAAAGAGAACTGCCTTTTTCATCAGCACAAGAAAACAAATACAATTTATTTTCAATCCATATTTCTTGAATATTGACATTAAGTTTAGTGTGGGATTTCTTTGCAAAAATATCAAACATTTGTTTGTTGGCAGAACCTGAAATAAACATGTTATAATGTTTATGTCTGTGAGATTTAATTACAGTTTTATTCTGCTATAGTTTTCTTTCTTCTTAAGAACTTGGACATTGATGGTCTTACAAATCTAATTTGTGCTTATTTATATATATATTTGCCTAAAGGAAGACAAGTCATGAACCTAGTATCTGTTTGACTGCAAACATTTTCATAAACTTACATATTTTGTAAGGCTTATTCTAAAAATAAAATTACAACTGCATATTGTTTATTTGGAAATTTAAAAAATATAATATTCATAGCTGTTTTAAATATTTATTGGTCTTTACAAGTCTCTTATTATCACCATCTTCTTTCACTGGTTACACTTTTTTCCTTCTTAATTCTATTCCCTTTGTCCTAGAACCCCCTAGTCTCGCTTTCCTTCCATCTCAGTATAGCTTTGTTACCCTTCCTTATTCTCAGCACCCTTTCCCCAGTGAGACAGAGACCTAAAAGATGGGGAGAACAAATGGTTTCTTTCAAAATGCAGGTTTGCAAGTGTTCTCTGAACAGGTAGGTTTTTAGTGAGAGCAGAATAAGTAGGGAAGAGCCTGACAGCTTCTATCTGTCACCAGTAGGGCCCATGATAATATCAGTGGTGTGGTTGTAAACCAAGTGCTGGAGCTTGTATGACATCAGAGCAGGGCAACATATGATTTAACATTCAGAATATATCCATGGTACCTTGGTTATCATACTTTTGGATGCAAAATATTGAACACATTGGGCAGTCATTATGAGACCATATGAAATTTCTGGGCCCTTGGCGTTTGCACCATTTGTCCTGCCACTATGACCTTGTTAATACTGTCTCTCTTTGCACCAAATGGACTAGCAAGACTCCCAAATTCCAGATGTCTACCAAAAAGTCCTGGTAAAAATGGGATATCCAGCTATAGACACAAAAAAATAACACAGATTCTAAACAAGTTGTCAATTATTTCTTGTCGTACATTTACTGTATATATGTTACAATGTTGTAACTACTTTGCTTAAAATATCATATTTTATAACTTTCATTGGTAGGCTAGGTACATTATGCTTTAGTCTTCTAAAGGTGGTCTTCCAGCCTTTCTTTTTTGTCTCGTGTTTTAAAGCTAGATTTTTACAACAGTGAATTATCAAGATGTCCAAAAGCGGTTTAGATCTGGACAACATGTGCTGCATAACAGGCACTGGGCAAACCGTGAAATGACCACTTATTTTTTTTTTACTTTTGTCTGAATGTGTATTCCAGAAGACTAGGCAAGGAGTACATAAAAATAAGCAAGTGACCAAAAGGTAGTTTTACTTTTAACAGAAAATATACTAAACAATATTGTAAGGTGTGTGTAGTATCTGGCCAGATTTCATTGATAATTATATTCTATGCTTCTGAAAAGAACGGATCGAGTAATCCAAAGAGCTCTAAAAGTGGTAATTCTGTGTGTTTCACACACTCTTGATGTCGTCAATTTGGGGGATTTGGATTTGGATTTTTTTATCAAACACTTAAATATATGATTGATAGTGTGCAAATATATTTAAGTGTTTGATAAAAAAAAAAATCCAAGTCTGTCAATTCACAGTCAACTATTTTGTTATTACCTCTAGTTATGATTTTAAGTGAAAAAGTTTTGGAGTAGAGGTAACAATCGTCCTGCCTGTTTACGTGTTCTGCATCAGTCATATATTATAACTTGACATGTGAGACTAACATCCCCGAGTGTTTATACCAAGCCACGTTCTAAAGAATAGAAAAAAACATATAAAGCTTTACACCTCAGAAAGATAAAAGCATCTATTGGCAAATTAGTGCTGTCTAATAGCATTACATTTTATATTTTTGGTATTTACAGTAGAAAAATCAAAGATTATTATGTCCTTCATATGTGCAAATGGTCCTTTTTTAAATAATAAAAAGGTGTCATAATACAAACCTTCAGTAGTTGTCAGCACTGCTTACACCTTTGCCTACGTCTGTGTCTGTAAACTTTGCATAACCTGATTTGGCTTTATAACCATCCCTGAATCCATTAAGAAGGGATGAGATTGATTTTTTTTATCTTAAGGTAAACAAAATAAACAGTAATGCATTCTATATGATTTAATGACTCCAAACCAATAAATAGATAAACACCAGACATTAGAAGTTTGGCTACAATTCTCATTCTGATCTTATGTTCAATTTTTCTTCCATCTACAAGTATATTCCAAAAATATTATTTAAATATTTAGGGAAGCAGGTAGAACCTATAATGCTATTCCTTAATGCTGGCTATCTTGTAAGAATACTCACTTAAAGGGTCATCTAACAACAACCCTCTACTTCTATTATTATTTAACAGTTGCTGTACTGATTTTGGAACCACTGTACATTACCTCTAAGATATGAAATCTTTTAACCTTGTTTAACATGAATTACCATTTAACAGACAAAATGGTCCAACTGTCCATAGGTAGATGCTTACAATGATTTTGTGATTATCACAACCAATTGCTGGTGATGTGTGAAAGAAAAGCCAGTATGGAATGAAACCAATCCTTTCATCTAATCACAGTTGACGCCGTTAAAATACACCCGTGTGACTCATTGTGAAAGAGTTAACAGAATGCCAACCCGTATGTTCTGGGCACTCCCTGTGGCATTTGCTGTCTGCTATTTCTTCAAACCTGTTTGGACCAGTTATTTTGGCAAGCAAAGAATCCAGCTAGAGTTTCCAGAATTATTGGATTGTCGTTTGTCTATCTTAGCTCAGTTCCAGCTATAGCTGAGGATTCCCCTTCTCCGCCCACCTAATCAGTGCAGATTTGGAGGATATCCTCATGTGATCATAATGGGCTGATCTGAAACAGTAATTACCTTATCTTTTAACTATCACATGAGATTCTGCTTCAGACCTACTCACAATTCTAAGGGATTCTGCCCTAGAATGTCATGTTAGTATGAAGCCCAGACCAGTTGACAGCCCATTAAGCTGCAGGGCTTAAAGTCCTAAAACTTAATTTAGTTGACCTAAACCAAATGTGTTGTACAAGGTGTCAATGATAGAATAAGTTAATGTATGTGATGTCTTGAAATTAAATGGTTAACATTTTTTATGGGTGCAGCATCCATATATTCTACTGCCGTTGGGCTTTCCAACAAGGAGGATCACATTTGTGCTCGGGATTTCTTTTCCTGTACATACGCTGGGAAGCACATTTGGAGCCCCTTGATCTACTCTATTGCAAGTGTGATGGTGACTTTTATAATTTGATGTAACCTTTACATCATGTGACCTCTCTGTGCTCCTTTAATTGGCTTTTTATATAGTATGTGGAAGTGACTGTTTCCTGGACAAGACCAAATGCTGCATATTAAATGTGTTGTCTGTAAAATGTTGTTGGAATTTTTAGAGTAGTGGGACATGGCCTAGGGCGGGAATTGTGAGGTGAGGCCTTGGAGTTAGGAATACTGCTACAATAGGGATTAAAAAGTAATATTCAACTGCAACTTTCTGTTAACTTTCGACTGCTTTATTTGCATTTGAAAAAATATAATTGTCTGGCAACATGAGAAACAGTTATAGCTACATAAGGGTAGCATTAAATAGTGAGTCGCATGACACGTGGATACTTTCACGGCTCATTACATTCCAAACATTACTGAACAAGGAGTATGCTGCCCTGCATATCACTTTAACTGCATTCTGTCAACACTTATTCATTTAATGCATGAACTTTGATTTCTTTCAATAATGACATAGATTACATAGACAAATGTGTATAAAAATTACATTTTAATTGTATTTAAGTATTTGCTATGGACCATTTGTAAACAGTCCCACTTGAGGCACAATATATTGTAGGCTCGCAAGACCAGGACCCTCCTCTGCTTCTGTACCAGCAAGGCTGGACTAGAGACTAACCTCTGTCCCGGACCCATTAAGGGTTAATTGTTAGTTAACAGTAAGACCGCTTCTAAAAATTAAGGTTATTTCCTGAACAAAACAAAAAAAAACCATGAGTTGTGATTGCATTTCTCTCTTTGGAAAACACATGGTATTTTCACACATTCTGTATTTATTTCTGTCTTTATGGTCAGTCAGTGGAACAGAAGGCATGCTAATTGAGTATGTAGGTAATTTCCATTAGGCTCTTCTCTTCTGATCACATTCACAGCGTACTTACTACCAACATTCCCTCTACCTGCCTACTTAGCAGTAGTTGAGGTTGGTATGTAGGAGAGTTTTCAGGGGTGCACAAAGGACCCTTTAAGGATGACACTAATGACATTGGCTGCTTATGATTCCTGTAATTAACTATTACTAGGCGTGTGCACGGTATTTGTTGCATTTCTCTATATTAGATCTATGCTCAATTAGCAACTTAGGTTTATTTGTTCCATAATATAACCATGCATTGGTTAGTACCAGTTTCATGCATGCTCATTAATATGGTCAGAGGCATTTACATGCAAAACATAGTACATACTACCGGTATGTCCTTTCTATACAATCCACAAAGGCTCCAGCAATTTGGGTTACGCCACTGAAATCAACCTATGCCTAAATGCTTCTTCAGGACCAGCCAGGTAGTACTACCCGGCGTATTCACGCATTCGAGACAATATTAGCTGTAAAAGGATCAGAACACAGAAATGTTAAGTGAGTTAAAATGTGCTCTAAAGAAATTAAGACTCGATGACCCTTTTCAGCATTCAATGTGAAAACAGTAAAAGTAGCGGCCCCTCTCTTCGCCCAGCAGATACTCGGGAAACTCAGGTGGACTAAATGTCATCTTACAAAATATAATGAGAAAATGGGATGATAAGTAAAGTGTCCCTTCTTATTTCCCGTTTTATGTCATTCTACATTACTGTTATGTTTTACACCTGGTGTGTAAATACATGCCCTGTTTTAAACCTTTTTATTTCCAGCATATGAAATTGCTCTAATCTGATTCAGATGTTTTTAATATCAGCGATGGAAAAAACTGGCATTAAACATTGTCAGAAAATGTCATGCATATGGTTTGCTGTATAAAAATCAGCAGGGATCCCTCTCTAAACAGCAGGAAGCGAAAAAACATATAGTACGCTGGTTATTCTGAATGAACTTACTGCCTTTTGACTATAGGTTAAATCACAGATCTGTAAAAACAAAAAGAAAATGAGTGCATGAGATCATGTTCCGCACAATCTGTTGTAAGAAAAAAATCCTAGAAATCATTGAAAAGTGCAATGCAATGCATAACTTATCTGTCTGGAACTCAAAGTGTTAAATCTACAATATAAACTGGTCAAAGAGCCCCAATCCAAAATGACTGAAGGAGGGCACCTCTAATATCAGCTTTATGTTGAGTTAAGGAATGTGACAAATCTATTCAATGTTTCGGTTAATATCACAACGCAACATTGTGCAAATTAATAGGTTTCTCCACTCTGTTGACAAGAGTGTGTCCAGTAGATTTGTTCCTGCTCTAAGCCGTTGCTTACACTGCATATAATATAGTGTGTCAACTATACAAGGAACAGAAACTGGTGAGACAACCAGTGGAATGGCATGAGCCTTGCTGGGGCCAAACCAAATTCTGAGCCTGGATCAGATCCAATGCCCACTGTCCCCCTCCTGATAAACAGTACTGAGCCACGCTGTCTATCAACTTACATTGTTGAATGGATATTATTTTTTATATAGCTCCATCTACTAATATAGATCCATGAACAATGGGTCATCAGGACAGAGCAAGTAATGCATCACACAACAATTCGAAACAAAAGTTGAGTAGGGCCCTGTGCAAATCAGCTAACAATCTAGGAGGTGGGGGTACATCGCAAAAGTGCAAATGTTTGAGCTGGACCAGCCACTCGTCTGTATTCCAGTGCAAACATTGTTTAAATATATAATATAAATAATATCACTAAACATATGTAAACACTGGCAGGGTATGGTGGGAGACACCGCACACCTGGACTGAGGCTATGCAGTGGTAGGTGGGAGGGTGAACAGTGGGGCAATTACCTCCTGGGCTGTTCTGATTTGAAGAAGTTGGGCCACTACTATAAACCTTTTCTGTGTGTTTTACTAGCAGTTCCACATGTAGCCACCAGGGTTTCTAGTGTAACAACTGTACCTGGGCTGAATGATGCAAGCCCACCCCTGAAGATCTTCTTCTTGAAGAAGGTCTTAAGAAATATATAATTAATGATTACAATAAGTAGGACATCATGTACTATAATTTCTATATATGTTATTTGTACACCTGCACAGTTTCAGTTATCTAATTCTGCTTTTCAAATTTTTTGAATGCATGTATTTTTTGCTAGGAATCTCATTTCCGTGCTGCTCTCTCACCTTGCATATTATTTTGGTGAAGAAAGCTGGCAGATCATTCCCCCCCCCACCCCCATGTACAAAAATTATTACCAATCTTTTGGCCTGAATTGAAAGAGCAAGTATATGATTAGTTTCAATAATAGAAACAACTAATCATTGGATATGAACCAATTGTAGTTTATTTGCGATAACAAAGGGTGATAAATAACCTCTTGGTTTTCATGTAAAATGTACTGTTTGTCTTGTAAGGATTCTGAACTGTATCCAATGAATGGATTTACTTTACTGTGTGCCTTGGGAAAGCAGCCAAACTCACATGAGGGAAGAGGGTGGAGCAGCCTGTTCAGACAGGATTTGGAGTTTCTGCACTTTATCCCTGGAGCCAGAGGTCTGGCTTAGTCCCAGATGTGCAAAAAAAAAAAAGATTAACCCCTTGAGTAGCATAGAAATAGATCATCTTGGTATTTAAAGGGTAAACTAAATATATGCATTACATTTTCATTTATATATGACCCAAATTCTCGTTCTTTTTTTTTTTCTTTGTGGGTTTTATTTTTTTTTTTTATTTGGCAGAGAAAGTTTTTGTTGTGGATCTTGTGTTGTCTGAGTGACAAAAAAGAAAAACACAACTCAGACAATACATGGCGAGATTTGTGAATATTGTTTACATTGTCTTTCTTCTGCGTCAGAGATATTACGATATCGAGCTAGTGTTGCTTCAAGGGTTTGAGCTTTTAACACAGATTCCTCTGTTGCAGTGGCGTAAGATGCCACGGCCGCTGTCAAGCTAAACATTTAGGTCAGGAATGTAAAACAAAAAGAAAAATGTTAGGCACCTTACTTAGTCGTTAAGCGGAGTAGGGACGTTTTGCTAATTCAGATTCAGCTAAACTGTAGCCTAGAATGCCGTACTTCAGTAGGGCAGTTTCTAGAATGGCAGTGCTATACGGAAAGGATTTTGAGTGGGTATCTAAATCACACTATACCCTGGACATGGATGTTGAACCTCTGGTTTTAAGTCTTACAAAGAGGCCAGTATTTTTGTATACGCCATCTGACGCCCAAGTATCCCAATCTAGATGGGACCTTGCCACCCCATCGACATGTTCTAAACGTTCTCTGAGTTTAGGGGGATGTGGGATGGGTTAACTAAATTGGTTCTAGAGTTAGAGACTATGTAGCAGCAATAAGCTCTTAAATAAATACTCATATGTTATATAAACAAAATGCTACATTTTATTTTAGGTACTATTAGTATTTATTATAGTTTTAATGTATAGTAGCTAATCATGTCATGTTAAGGACCTTAAATGCACATAGCAGTGTAAGAGAATTCATAACATGGAGATTAATAATTTGGTAGTTTTCTTTATTTTCGGGGGGAGCCTTCTGAATGCGACTGGAATCTTTGGTTACCCAGAAAAGTTCCATCAACTCTTTTTAAGGCTGAATGGAAAAAATATTTCAATACAATATAATACTTAGCTTTACATAGTTTGAATGCTTTGAAATATATCTTCGATAGTCAATGCAACAAAAAATATAATAAAACACAAATAAAAAAATTCACTGAATCTAGAACTTACAAAGGAGAGGAGATGGATAGGGTTGTTTTAGTCAAAGATGTGAATACATTGTAGGGTGATTAGTGGTCTGGTTATCAGGCCGTATTGTATCAAGAAAATATTTAGCCTCCTCCACAATATTTGTGTCCCATAATTTAGAAATCCTGAAAGTACAACATGTATTTTATATTTCAAATAGTAAGGTATGTGTGGGATGTCACTGTTAAGGTGGTAAATGATGAAGCTTCTCAGAATAAAGACGATTAGAGACAGGGAAGGGTCTGCTCTTTTGTGTTTTCGTTTGCAAACCCACTTAAAGCCGTCAGGGTTTCTACAGTAACAAGAAAAACGTTTCCGTGCTCCATTTATGGGGATTCTACCCAGTCCCTTTCAGATAAACTCTTTTGGACAGGTCTGTTGTCTGTAAAATTTGCTTTAGGCTACTTTATTACTGGTCCACTTGCCTTGACTAACTACCTTGGCTGAATGTTACCAGCTGCCCCCTCTTTAGTGTTTATTTGACTCTTTGGAAGCCTGAGGAAAATATGATGATGCATGAAAGTAGATACGTTAGACAGTACAAGAGGATTAAAGGTACTGCAGGGAAAGCGGGAATTAGGGGATATGTCTGGCTTTATATGTTTCAATCAGGGTTTTAATTCTGATTTTCTTTTCAAGCCTGAGGTGCTGGTACGTCTATTTCTGAAATGATGAAGGTCAGGTGTGTCCAGAAATGTGCTCCAAGAAGCGCCACAGTGGATACCGCCAGGGGTGGGCTGGGCCGGAGGGCAGGGGGGCAATTGTCCCCCAGGCCGCCCTAAATCTGGGCCGGTGGGCCGGACGGACGACCGGCAGATGAGCATTCAATGCAGCCGCAAAGTTAAAAACTAAGCGGCCGCGAGCAAGATTGAATGCGGCCGTCATGCCTGTAGCGTACCTGGCGGGAGGGGGGCGGTCCGCCCCGGCTGCCGCTCATCTGAGGGGTGCCACCATTCCGGCACGCCTTCAGAAACGATGTGCGCGGCAACTGTGGCTGTGCGCCGGGACTTGATGTCAAATCCCGGCGCACAACACTGAAGCCATGCCCACCGTCTTCCGCACTCAGTACACCGGAAGGACAGAAAGAAGAAGAAGAAGAAGAAGAAGAGGAGGAGGAGGAAAAGTGACAGTGAAAGAAGAAAAGGTAGGACAAGATTCAGGGAGAGTGGATTAGTAAGTGTGTGAGAGTGATGGGTTTTATGCTGAATGTAAGTGTGTGAGAGTGATGGGTGTTATGCTGAATGTTTGTGAATGAGGGTTTCAGATAGCATGGATGTGTAAGTGTTGGGGGATAGCTTGGCATAGGGAGTCCATAATCACATTCCTTTCATGGCCAGATTCCAGCATGTAGTGGCTGCCTAGGCATGATAGGAGTGTGATTGCTGTTATAAATTATTTTTTGGTCCAACTTTGGCGTGTTAACACTTTTATTGGACAGAATAATTCAATGACAGTATTAATATATATATATATATATATAATTGCAAACAGCAATCACACTCCTATCATGCTAAGTCAGCCAGCACATGCTAGAACCTGGGCATGATAGGATCGTGATTGTTGTTATATATATGTGTGTATATATATATATATATATATATATATATATATGTTAATATTGTTATTGATTTTTTTGTCTAATTTTGGTGTTACTTTTAATAAAGTATTTTAAAGGTTTTTTTGTTTTTTTTTCACTTTTGGCCAAGTGAATGCTGAATTTTCAGTTTCAGTCCAGAATTTTCATTTCGGTGCATCCCTACTATATACTATACCAGTCACTAAAGTGGTAAGCCTACACCACATCAATGTTTGGCTTAGTATATAGTGATAGGGGTTGTCAGTGTCTGGCTCACTGTATAGGCACACATTGACGGTGGTACCGCATAATCCCTAAGTATAAATTGATAACAATTTTGCTGTACCCCTGTCAATGTTTGCCTAACCATAGAAACTATGCAGTTTTAAAGTGTGTGTGTGTGGGGGGGGTGCCACATACAGGGTCTGCCACAGGTGCCAAATACTCTAGGTACGCCCCTGCATCTTGCGGCTGTCAGACCCAACGGGCATTCCTCAGCTCCTCTTCCCACGTCTTAAAAGGGGTGTGATGAAGAGCTGAGGCATGCGGTGCGTGCACGCCGGCCACTTTAATTTCATTAGGCGCTGGTGGAGTGACTGCCACACGACGGCCGCTTTCAATGTCGCTCGCAGCCGCTTTGATGGTGCAATGGGCCAGTTGACTAGACCTGCCCCACAGGCCTTAGGCTGCCAGCCCTCCCCTGGATACCGCATTGCAAATTCTTCTGAGGTGGCCCTCTCCAAAGGCATATGCCGCACTTTCCTTCCTAAGTACTATGAAGGGATCACTGAAGTCTGCTAGGAGAGGTTGGAGCAAAAAGGCATCACCACCTCTCCTACCAAAAACACAAACTTTTTGCATCCAGCTCCACTGAGGCATTTTTAGTGAGTGAACTGTGCCCATTTCCATATGTCTGTGTCATTATGATATTGCAATACATTTAATACAAAAAAGCACACAACAACAAACTAGTTGCAAAAATGCAAAAAAATCATGCCCATAAAGGTGCACTACGTGAGGGCAGTAAAAAAAGTCCCAGCCAGCACAATGGATGACAGAGCTCCCGGCAAAGAGGAAAGTCCAGTTAGGTCTCATCTTGGTGATGCACTCAATGATAGTCTGAAGGTGGTGTTGAGACCAGTATGAATGAATTCTGAACAAGTGGCTAATAAATAAAGTGGCACAAGGGAAAATGAGGGGTTTAGTAATTTACTGAGCAATAAATAAGAGCTGCTAGGCTAGTCACCCATGTATGATTATTAACACTATATGTTCCTTAAATAAGGGTAGTAATATTAAGTTAAGAAAAAACAGTGTGTGATCTACAAAATACTTCAAGCCAAATAAATAGATTTTTGCAAGCTGGTATTGCTCAGCACATGAATGTTCACAGTGATTTTTTTTGTAGAATTTTCATACGGCCACTGAGTGGCACTAAAACTACGCGAGTGGAGTCAATGGCACCATCACATACAGTAACTTCCAAGCTGCTACATTATGTTATTTAGGGTTAAACAAGTACTGAGTGTCCTAATTTCTGCTGTAACAGCCATCGGAGCCAAAGAAACCCTGGGGCACATGAACTTTATTACACCTGAACCTGCAATATTTTTGTCACTCAGTGGTTTGCAACAGGATATTAAAAAAAGTCGCTTGGAAATGAACATTTAGGGGCCATGATATGTTTGACAACAGTGTGCTCCTAATTTTCTTACCTAGCTTTCTTCCCTTCTTTTCCTTCTACTCGGTCACATCTACCTGTCCTTCTATTTGCTGACCTTTGCAATGTTCTCAGTCAGGCTTATCTATAAGGTGTCATCCTATGATATCTAGACATTTATTTTGTTCTTGGGTTCCCAACCTATCTAAATCTTGACCTTATATGCAAAGGAGTCTTTATAACGTTTATGGAGATGCTCACCTGCTGACTTTTTTCTTGAATAACTTACCAACGTGATCTTTTGACTTCCTCAGCTAAAAATAAGAAAAGTTGTTACTAGCAACCATATACATACAGTTTATTGGTACAAATCTAAGTACCCGTACCTCCACATAACTTTAATTATTCCTTTCAACCCTTACATTTTTGAAAAGTATCCATTTTTGGTAGCCCATCTGAAAAAAATACCATTTAGTGGAACGAAGCACAAAAAAGAGGCCATATAATATTGAAATTATTTATGTCACATGCTAAAGTTAACCTCTTCAATGCTGCTTCTTCCTTATAACATACACAAAAAGAGGTAGGTTATATGTGTGCCAGAAGAAGGTACTCATAATTTATTAGCATGTTCGATTTAATATTTTTTAGAAAATCACAGATCTGATACACAGATTAAAACAAAGATCTACCATACACATTGGCCCTGAAAATCTACTTTTGGAACTCCCAAACATTTGAAAAAATGGAAAATATATAAAAAAGCATTGCTTCTATTGATGCAAATTATATAAAGCACCCAACATAGCAAACATTAGGACATTGTATTGACTTTGGTATAGAAAACCAAATATTTGAGATTATTAGAAATAAATAAACTCAATAAAATAAATTAATGATGGCCTCCACCATCATCATTCTAAATAAAACAGATCATGCTTTAAGCAAACACACAGAACTGTTTTCAGCCAACATGGGAAACCTTAAAGGTATTCAACTTGTACATACATATGATTAAGAACTAGGTCTAAGAACTTAGTTAGTGTCAGGAACCACTTTTTCGCTGCCTGAACCATGGCTTTTTTTTATACCTGTGGCGTTTAAATCTGCTACCACTAGTAGCCACCCTCCGCCCTCTGAAGCACTCAGAACTCAGGTGTGCCTTGTTACCTGGGTTGAGCCCTAGTCTACATCCAGCTGGGCCTTGTTACCTGGATTACCCTGCCTTTATGAACCTGCCCTGCCCTTCAGTCAGGGCCTTTGTATTGAAGTCTATGGACCTTCCTGCTGTGGCTCTGCACCTGTACTGTTCCTGGTTCCCTGCTTTGTGTCCTTCCAAGTGGACTCCCTGCTTTGTGTCCTGGTTGATGCCAGAGGAAGACCCTGCAGGTGACCAATAGGCTCACTCACACTGCCCTGTAACTAGACTTGCGCATTCGTCTTCGGGCGAACATGAAAACGAGCACGAAGAGGCCGTTTTTTTGTTCGTTTCCGAAGACACGCCGAAGAGAATACAGTGCCGGCAAAACGTAGGAGAAGACGAAGACTCACAACTTCTTCGTGATCGTCTTTGTTTTTGCCGCGCAGCCGCCAAAATTTCAAACAGGAGTGAGCTGATCTCGTCTGTCCAATCAGATCACTCTTGTGACGTCACGCTAAGGGTCTCGTCCAATGCCTGTGCTGCTGTTTTTTGAATTCTGAAGGCGCCTTTATAAGACCAGAGCTTGCCTGAGAGATCCATTCATTTTTCGCTGTGACTGCTTTGGCAACACTGCTGTGCTGCATCCGAGCGTTACAGAGAGATTGTTCTGTTCTGTGTGAGACTGGTAAGCCTTAGCCTGCCATTTCTCACAGTGTACTTCATCCTCACTTCAGTGCTACTTAATATAATTAATAATAATAATTTGATTAATTTTTTTTTTTTAATTTAATTTGTCATCAACTGTAGTGTAAGTGCTGTTGAGTTGACAGTGCACCCAGTGTCTCAGTGGCACTGGGGTGCCCTTGCCCTGGGCTGCCACTAGTGCCTACTGCCTGTCCTGCTTAAATAAATTAAATAGAATTTATAAATAATAATTTAATAGAGTCTATAATTTAATAGTTCATTATAATATATATATATATCTGTCAGTCATATATATATATACTATAGTATACTAGTGTAGAGTGTACTGTAGACATTCATCTACTAGTGTCTAAGTTAAAAATAGTAATATTAATTAATATAATTAATAATTGAATTCATTATAAAATTATATATATATATTTGTCAGTTATAGTTAGTAATAGTATACTAGTGTAGAGTGTACTGTAGACATTCAAGACATCTACTAGTGTCTAATCTAAAATCAGTAATATCAATAATTCTATAATTCTTTCTTATCTTAATAGTTAATTAAATTAGCTATAAATAAAAGTAATAATATTAATTAATTACTACTAGCGTATAGTTCAGCTAATCTTATTAGTACTGGTGCTGCAGCTCTATAGTTTGTGCTTTGTTTTAGCAACAGCAAGAGACCAAGTCAATTTTTTCTTAATTAATAATCTTTCATTTTATTTCATTTGTTTTGCTCACCTCAGTCCATCAGTGAAGTGAACTTGTTGGGCTAGTGAGTGCAGCCGCATAAGTGCTGTGTTTTTTTTTGATCAGCAAGCAGTGACGTTAACTGTTCTGCAAAGATTTTCTCATTTATTTTACATTTTATTTCAATTTTATTAAAAGTACCCTTAGTGTTTTGCTCACCTCAGTCTATCAGTGAAGTGAACTTGTTGGGCTAGTGAGTGCAGCCGCATAAGTGCTGTGTGTTTTTGTTCAGCAAGCAGTGAAGCTAACTGTTTTGCTGTGACATTTTATTTTATTTCTTATTCTTTTCAAGAAAAATTGACTGTGACGAGCTGTACTAAGCAAAGCTTCAAGCTACTAGCTGTAGTACTAAAATAATTCTAATCTTCTTTAATCTTAATCTATAATATATTATAAATAATATATAACAATATAAATTCTAATTCATAATCTATAATATAAGTAATTCTAATTCTAAATTCTAATTCATAATCTATATTCTTCTATCTATAATACATAATATATAAGTAAATTATTTCTAATCTATTAATATTATATAACTTAATATTAATTAATAAATCATACTGAATCTGATTTAACTTCACTTTAGCTAAGTGGGTTTGAGAGCGTCTGCCTAGAGGTAGACTTATAGTAAGGAAATATAGCTTTAGGCTAGCATAGTAGTAGGCTAAGCTCTTAGGCCCGTGTAAATTCAAATTAAAAATAAAATACTGCTAGTTATTAAATAGTTAATCTTGAGTTAATAATTTAAATAACTTTAGCACTTTGCCAGATTGCACACAACAGCACAGTGCAGAAGTGCATAGTTTTACTTTTTAAGCAGTAGCACTGAAGAGAACTTCCTCTAATTTTTTTGTCTTTAATTCATTTTTCCTTTTATTTATTTTTTTTTATAGTTTTTTAAACACTACACTACACTACACACACAACACAAAATTTGAAATGGATCCTCCTTTTGGGACTAAGGAGGGACAAGCTCCATCTACCACCACCACCAGCACCACCACCAGTTCTAAGATGCAGCCTTTGCGTCAGTCTAGTCGGCCAAGTAGGCCAAGCTCTCGCTTATCATTTGGGGAAGCATTGCTTGAAGGATCATCAAGTAAAGGAAAGGCACCAAAAGCAGGCAGTAGTAGTGCGGCTAGGCCCACAAGCTCTATGGTTTTTTACGGAAAGCCTGAAGCACCAGAAGCACGTTCAAAGTTAAAGGGTAGCACAAGTAGTACCAGCCCAGTGACTAAAAAGAAGTGCCTTTTGCCCCAAGCAGCATCTTCCCCATCCACAAGCAGCATGCAAGGTACCAAGCAGAGCCAAATTAGCAGCAAGACTCAGAGGGGTCCCAAACAAAAGCGATCTCATTCCTTTGTAGGGAAAACCACCACCACCACCACCACCCCCACCGCCTCTACCACCACTAGTGCTGCGCCTACTGTTCCCACTGGTACCGCCACGCCATGTCCTCCTAGTACCTCTAGCAAGCCACCAAGTCCTTACAAAATTTTTGTAAAGACAGTTAGAGAGAGGGCTACACATAGTGGGACTCCACCTAGCGAGGTAGCAAAGGAGCCTGAGACTGAGAGGCCAAGTGCAGAGTCTATTCTTCCTGCTCGCACTACTACTAGTCACGAGTCTCACGACGATATCAGTCTTAGCTCCAGCCTAGCAGGAATTCCATTCGATCTGGCTAATGAAGAGCTAGACTATGAGCCAGAGGAAGTAGAGGAGATGAGTGGTCAGGAATCAGATTCCTCAGGGAGCAGTATCCAAGAGACTAGTGCACAATTTTCCCCTGAGCCTCCACCTTCTCCGCTACGATCATCACCATCACCACCACCACCAGCAGCAGCAGCAGCAGCAGCAAAACCTAGCAAATCTAAAGCATTTAGCAGTCCCACTATGGCCAGTACTGTTACCACCAGTCCCACCACCACTAGTTCTGCCTCTGTTCATCCACCCCGAGCAGTAGGAGCAGCACCCAAGGCACACTCCAAGGCTATGCGCGCCCCAATTTGGGAGCACTTTGAAAATGTTGAAGAAGGGCGCTATGGAAAGTGCAAACATTGTGGGAAGCTAATAAGCAGAGGGAAAGTGTCTGGCCATTTTACCAGTGCTAGCATGAAGCATCACCTCAGCACTCAACACAACGCTGTGCTATTGGGGAAAGATGCAGAAGTAAAACTTAGTGCAGGCAGCATAGCTGGTGGCCGTGGAAAAACCCCAACAGCTTCTTCTTCTGAGCCAATAGCAGCAGCAGCAGCAGCAGCAGCAGCAGCTAGTGCTGGCAGCCAGAGACCAAGGCAGGTTGGAGCACTGCATGTCCAGCCCACCCTGGAACAATTTGTGGCATTCCAATCCAAAAGGTCAATGCCCAAACAGCAGGCCAATAAAGTAACGCGACTGATTGGTCAGTTCATTGCTGTTGGAGGGGCATCCTTCTCTATGATCGAAGGGGAGCCTTTCAAACAATTGATGGCGGCTGTGGCTCCACAATATACAGTTCCGTCACGTTCCACTTTCAGCAGGAACATTGTCCCCTCATTGTATCGGTCCTGTGTTGCAGCAGTGAAAGAGGAGCTTTCCAAGGCTGCTGGTCAGTGTGTTCATTTCACTACAGATTTGTGGAGTGCACCTAGCGGCCAGCATGCCTTTCTTTCTTTGACAGCACACTGGTGGCAGCCCGGTGTGTCTAAGGAAGCTGCTGCAGCAGGCTACCGATCTTTCCTTCTCCATGCAGAAGTGATGGATGAAAAGCACACTTCCCAAAATATTCTGCATGCAATGAGGAAAATGTTTAGCCTTTGGGTGGGAGCAGAGGCGGGCACCAATGTTGAAGTTGGTTTTGTGGTAACTGACGGAGGTGCCAATATGGTGAAAGCGCTGCGAGATGGTCATATTGTTGGTGTGCGCTGTGCAGCCCACATCATCCATCTTGTAGTGAAGGCAGCAATGTCAGAAGGAACTAATGTGGCAGCAGTAGTTCTGTCCCGCTGCAGAAAGATCGCTGGGCACTTTCACCATAGTGTTAAGGCTAGCCAACTTTTGAGGGAAGAGCAAGAGAGGTCAGGTCTTCCCGTACACTGCCTACGTCAGGATGTCAGTACACGGTGGAACTCCACGTTAGACATGCTGGAGAGGATTTTGGAGCAGCAGAGGGCAATCCATAATCTTGCCTCAGAGCACAATATTGGGATTACCTCTCCATTGAATAGGGAGGATTGGACAGTGATCGCCCAGCTAGTGGCAGTCCTTAAACCATTCAGGGATGCCACAGAAAATTTAAGCTCAAACACTGCCAGTCTGGCCCAGGTAATCCCAGTGTTCTCCCATCTAGGCAGCAAGATGGATGTGTTCCTTGGAAACCGTGAGGCTGTTCAAGGTGGCACTCTACATCCTGACATAGCAGCCATAGCCAGGAAGCTGAAGGATCTGCTAAAAGTACACCTTCGCAAACGAATGGAAGAGAGTCCCGAAATGATGCTAGCGTGCCTTTGCGATCCAAGAATTAAGGGAAAGCTAGCTTTGAAATTTAATGTTCTCAGTAGCTACCGGGAGCAATTGGTCAACAAGGTGCGTGACTGGCAGCGTAAAATGGGAATGCTGTCCGAGGAGGGAGAGGTGCAGGAGGAGGAAGAGATGATGTGGTCTGCTACTCCTAGCAGCAGCATCAGCAGCAGTGCCACAAGCAGCACAACACAGCTGAGTGGAGCAGCTGCGTTTTGGGAAGAGGCACTTGGGAGTATAGTTGGACCATCTGACAGAGCTAGCAGCAGAAAGGAGAGTAGTGCTGCTGAAATGGTCAAACTTTACCTCTGTGAAGTTCCTTCTGCGCCTAATGTTGATCCTCTTAGCTACTGGGATGAAAAGAAGAGTGTGTGGCCTGCACTCTCATGGGTTGCGCAGCAGCTACTATCATGTCCGCCAACCACTGTTCAAAGTGAGCGCGTGTTTTCTATGACTGGAAACATACTGAGTCCACAGCGCTCACGCATGGCACCTCATCTGATGGAGCAGATTGCCTTTCTTAAATTCAATCTGCCCAAGTTGGGTTACCCAGCTCTTAGCTTGGAAAGTTAATTTTTTTTCTCTGTAATGTTTAAGGTAGTTTCTCCCCCTGGTTGCACGTGTTTGTGGTGTGGCAACGTCTGCTACCTCCGCCGGTGTAGCCAATTTACGCTAGGGCCTAGTGTCTGAGTTCTGGAAGTCCGCTCCCAAACGCCAAGGACTGACAGTCTTCGGATGCTTTGCCCTGGGGTGAAACAGGTGAGCGGGTCGTCAATTGCCCACTCATTCACCTTTTCTAATGCTGCTACTGCTGCTGGTGGTGGTGGTGCCAGCGTCTCTTCTCTGCCAGTTCGCTTCCTGGCTAGTGTCATGCCTCAAATGTCCCTAATGGTAAGGGCAGTTTCTCCCCCCTGGTTGCACTTGCTGCGGTGTGGCAACGCCTGCTACCTCCGCCAGTGTAGCCAGCTTACGCTAGGGCCTTGTGTCTGAGTTCTGGAAGACCGCTCCCAAACGCCAAGGACTGACAGTGTTTGGATGCTTTGCCCTGGGGTGAAACAGGTGAGTGGGTCGCCAATTGCCCACTCATTCGCCTTTACCAATTCTGCTGCTGCTGCTGGTGGTGCCAGCGTCTCTTCAATGCCAGTTCGCTTCCTGGCTGGTGTCATGCCTCAAATGTGCCTAATGGTAAGGGCAGTTTCTCCCCCCTGGTTGCACTTGCTGCGGTGTGGCAACGCCTGCTACCTCCGCCGGAGTGGCTAGCTTACGCTAGGACCTAGTGTCTGAGCTCTGGAAGTCTGCTGCCAAACGTCTAAGACTGACAGTGTTTGGGTGCTTTGCCCTGGGGTGAAACAGGTGAGTGGGTCGCCAATTGCCCACTCATTCACCTTTTTCCGGCTAGAGTCATGCCCAAAATGTCCCTAACGGTAAGGGCAGTTTCTCCCCCCTGGCTGCCTCTGTCTGCAGTGTGCAACGCCTGCTACCTCCGCCGGAGTGGCCAGCTTACGCTAGGGCCTAGTGTCTGAGTTCTGGAAGTCCGCTCCCAAACGCCAAGGACTGACAGTGTTTGGATGCTTTGCCCTGGGGTGAAACAGGTGAGTGGGTCGCCAATTGCCCACTCATTCGCCTTTACCAATTCTGCTGCTGCTGCTGGTGGTGCCAGCGTCTCTTCAATGCCAGTTCGCTTCCTGGCTGGTGTCATGCCTCAAATGTGCCTAATGGTAAGGGCAGTTTCTCCCCCCTGGTTGCACTTGCTGCGGTGTGGCAACGCCTGCTACCTCCGCCAGTGTAGCCAGCTTACGCTAGGGCCTTGTGTCTGAGCTCTGGAAGTCTGCTGCCAAACGTCTAAGACTGACAGTGTTTGGGTGCTTTGCCCTGGGGTGAAACAGGTGAGTGGGTCGCCAATTGCCCACTCATTCGCCTTTCCCATTTTTCAATGCTGCTGCTGGTGGTGGTTGTGGTGGTGGTTGTGGTGGTGGTGCCAGCATCTCTTCTGTGCCAGTTCGCTTCCTGGCTAGAGTCATGCCCAAAATGTCCCTAATGGTAAGGGCAGTTTCTCCCCCCTGGCTGCGTCTGTTTGCGGTGTGGCAACGCCTGCTACCTCCGCCGGAGTGGCCAGCTTACGCTAGGGCCTTGTGTCTGAGCTCTGGAAGTCCGCTGCCAAACGTCTAGGACTGACAGTGTTTGGATGCTTTGCTCTGGGGTGAAACAGGTGAGTGGGTCGCCAATTGCCCACTCATTCGCCTTTTCCATTTCCTTTTCCATTTCCATTTCATTATTTTCCTTCTGATACACAACCAACCAACCAAACATAACACACACAATAACACATATAACACAGTGACATAACACATAACACATATAACACACAGTGACAACACACATAACACACATAACACATACACGTACAATGCACAAATCACAAGGACCTTTCCTCTTGTTATTTGTCCTGGCCTTCACTTCTACACTCACTAGCATTAACGCTATAACTCACACTTCATACTATAACATTTTTCCATCCACATACCTGCCAACAGACCCAACTTTTTCAGGGACAGTCCTGCTTTTTTCCAGTCCTGTCCCATCTAATTTAGCTATCTAGGTATGCAAATACACGTTGGTAGTTATAGCTCGGTAGGTAGCACTAGTATAAACATTAAATAAATATAATAAAGTACTAAATAATAAATCTAACTTTAAAATACATTTAAATAAACCCCTTAATTTTTTAAAACCCATTAAAATTAAAATTAAATTATTATTTAGACATAATCCATCTTTAACCAAACCAGTGCACTGCTACTAATCTTAAACATAACCGTACATTAACCCTAAGCTATTTTTTAGTTCTTGTCCAACATTTTTCCATCCGCATACCTGCCAACACACCTAAGATTTTGGTGGACAGTCCTGCTTTTTTCCAGTCCTGTCCAGTAAAAGTTGGGTTGTTGCAAAGTATGCCATTGTGAATAGGTAGCAAATGTTAGGCATGTATTACAAGTGGTCCAAAATCAATTTAAAAATGTAAAATAATCCCTATTCTTTTATTAAACATCTATGGATGTGTGACTCTGTATGTATGATAAACGGAGGCCAAGTTCCTTGGAGCATTTGTCTCTAGGTCATTTTGTGTACAGTACACCTCAGTACGTGTGTGCAACTCTATTGGTCGTTTCGGCAGGGGGCTGGCCTGCCATCAACGAATGAAGTGCGTTCTGCAATTCACTTGTTGATGCCAGACCAGCCCCCTGCCGAAACGACCAATAGAGTTGCACACACGTTCCTTCACGGCAGCTGCTGCTGCTCCGATGTGTTGTTAACCCCGTATTAACCCCTGCTAGGCAACCGGGAAGGAAACGAAGATTAAACGAGCACGAAGAATGTCCGCGAATATTCGCCCGAAGAGAAGACAGAAACGGGCGAATATTCGCGGAATACGAAGGTTTTTTCCCCCCCGAAGACGAGCACGAAGACGAACACGAAGAGCCCCCTGGTGCCCAAGTCTACCTGTAACCCCTGACGACGAACCTGCGGATTTCCACTTCAGTCAACTCCCGCGATGCTGTGAAGATAAGGTAAGTTAGATGGGGAAGGGACCGGGGAGAATAGTAGACGAAGGCGAAGATTCTTCGTGTGTGAGTCTTCGTCTTCGCCTACGTTTTACCAGCACTGTCTTCTCTTCTTCATGTCTTCGGAACGAATACGAAAACGCACTCTTCGTGTTCGTTTTCATGTTCGCCCGAAGACGAATGCACAAGTCTAACATTAATGACTTTGCAGATATAACAGCTTCCACTCTTCTGGGAAGGCTTTCCACAAGATTTTGGTGTGTTTCTGTGGGAATTTTTGCCCATTCATCCAGTAGAGCATTTGTAAAGTCAGGTGCTGATGTTGGCTGGCAATCTCTGTTCCAGTTCATCCCAAAGGTGTTCGATGGGGTTGAGGTTGGGGCTTTGTGTGGCCAGCCAAATTCTAACACACCAAACTCATCCAACCATGTCTTTATGGACCTTGCTTTGTGCACTGGAACACAGTAATGCAGGAATAGAAAAAACTTTCCCCAAACTGTTACCACAAACTTGGAAGCATAGTATTGTCCAAGATGTCTTGGTATGCTGAAGCGAACATACCAAGATATTTCTGAAAATGCTATGCTTCCAACTTTGTGGGAATAGTTTTGGAGGACCAATTAATTCAAATTACTATATATTTAGAATGTGATGTCCTAAAAGTCCCTGTGGGTATAACGGTCAGGTATCCCAATACTTTTGTTCATTTAATGCATGAGACTTTTGGCCAGAGCATTTACAAGGTCCTCAAGGTCTGCCAACAAGCCAATATTTAAGGATAGCTATGCTTAAACACAGCTGGGACAAATCATAACCTTCTGCACGTAACCCTCTGCGTATGCAAATCTCCAGCTTGGGAGGAATTCAGTGTAATTGTTTTAAAAACAAAAAAAATACTTCTGAAGTTGAGTACAGGTAGACCATTCGGACCTATGGTACTCTACCACAATAAGGTCTGCTAGGAAAGTCTAACTGTCAGGACTCGGGTGATCAGGTCGGGTAGAAGCCCATGCGCAGGGGATACTTGGGGTTCAGTCTGTAACCCACGGTGCATGATTATGCAAACAAAGACACCACAAGCAGAAATCCAGGTAATGCAGTGTATTTTATGTATATAACAGGACCAGCAAATAAGGGTAATACAGTCTAAGCAAGAAACATATGGCAAAATAAAATACCAGTAATAAGTCTTTTGGCAGGGAGCCCGCTTGGAAGGGCACGACAGACAGAGAGCCCGCTTGGAAGGGTACGAAAGGCACACAGCCCGCTTGGAAGGACACAAAGCAGGGAGTCCACTTGTTGCTAGGCAGAAAAAAAAAATAAAGCAACCTGGGACCCTGCTGCAACAGTTAAAAGTCCGTGCCAGCCACCAACAAAGTCGCTGATGCTACTCAATGTAAAACCAACAGAGGGCAGCATTCTGTCCGAAGATATATTAGCCATATGTGGCAGTGTGTTCATTTTCATCTATTAATTATTTAAATAAAATATATCCCCATGATCCGCTGGTCTCCCCGCTGCAAGAGTTAAATGTCCACACTCGCGGACATTAACTCTGTCGAACTTGCAAACTCTTTTTTTCTATTTATTTTGGGGTTTTTTTTGTATTAAACTGTTAGACGAAAGCATCATGGGAATGTATTTTATTTGAATAAATGCAAATGAGCACACTGCCACATATGGCTAATATATGTTCGGACAGAATGCTGCCCTCTGTTGGTTTTACATTAAGTTGCATAATAACTTTGGATTTCTTTCAAGCATATGGAACAATGCTACTTAATGTAAAACCAACAGAGGGCAGCATTCTGTCCGAAGACATATGGCTAATATATCTTCGGACAGAATGCTGCCCTCTGTTGGTTTTACACTGAGTAGCATAATATTCTGCCCGAGAATATATTAGCTATATATATGGTAGTGAGCTCATTGGTCACCAGCAGGAGGCCCCCTGCTGGCGACCAATAGAGTTGCTGATACGCACATTTAAACTACTGGCGCCAGAGCTGCTGCGGTACGCGTTAACCCCGTATTAACCCCTTAACCTGAAAAAAACGAAGAAAAAACGAATATTCGCCCGAAGAGAAGACAGGAACGGGCAAATATTCGCGGAATACGAAGATTTTTTTTTTGACGAAGACGAGCACGAAGACGAAGACGAAGAGCCCCCTGGTGCCCAAGTCTAGTTAATGTCTATGTATTTAGAATAGGATGTCATATAAGTCCCTGTTGGTATAATGGTCAGCTGTCCCAATACTTTTGTCCATATAGTATATATATGACTCTTTCTGCAGTGAAGAGGAGTTATAAAAGAATAATTGAAAATCTGCAAACAATTGTGTTAGGGGATTTTACACAATAATAAATCTTTCACAATTGCCTAATACTTGCTTTCATCAACATTTGACAAAAAAAGGAATAATCAAAAAATGTACAAAGGACTTAAGTGAAAAATGGAGTTCATGAGTGGGGCATTTTTATTTTTCCCCAAAACCATTAACCCTTTGCGTTATCATCTAGCATATAAGAGATACACATTCAGTTATAATACTATTTTTAATTTGAATGGCATGGTTTAGTATGGAGAATTCCAAAAGAACTATGTTATCCTCTACATATTTTTTTATGTTATATCAGTGAATTTTTACAAGCTCATGTGCATTGTGGGTACTACTCCTAATTTTAATTTGGTTCTATTACGTATGAAGAGATATGCTTCTTTCTTGTTCTTTATTTTTGATATTTATGTTAAGGACTGTTTATATGATCTTGCTATGCAAATTTCAAATGTGTTATGAAAATGGTTAATATTGCAATGGAAAGTTCAGAAGTAATGTTAAGCCAGCACAGTTTTATACGATTTAATGGAACATTCGTTATCTCTATGGATGAAATAAGGTTGAAATAAAGCTGAATCTGTTGAAGGTATATATATATATATGGTATATGTGTCTTCATGCAGCAAGTGTGACCAGAGATATTAAGGGAAATCAAGCATGAGCCTAGTTACAAAGTGAAAAATATTGATATGTAAGATATTGTTGAACTGATCGGGCATTACCAAATTAACCATAGACCAATTTCTTCCAAAACTCTGGATGCTTCAAGAAAAAAAGGACCATATATTAGCTACGATTATCTACATGAACATATTACTTGACTGGCCATAGGAAACGGTATAACTATTGTAACATGGACAGGTGCCTATTTTGCAGTTGCACAGAATAACATTAGACACTGTCGGATGCACGTTAAACGCCTGGTCTAGTATCTCCCACATTATCTTTTATCTAATTATAGCTTGAGTTATTTTTCCCAGTCAATTTAATCATATGTAAAACCAAGGAAGTTGCTATCACTATTTTTCATCTAGATGTAGCTCTTGCAGCTGTGCCTGGTATTGTTAGAGTCAATTAATTCATGACTCCAAACATTTGAACAGGCTAAATACTACACTTGTGCATTCAGATCTATTTTCAGACACTATCTCACACTCTCTGAATGCCCCCCTACCTTCTCTGCCAACCACTTCCGTGTCTTGCAGCTTCGCTTCTCTGTCTCGCATCTTGTTTTCAACTTCTTGTTCTTCTTTCTTCATCTGCATTTTCTGAGTACATAACCTCCCGGTAAAAAGTTCGCCCAAAATGGCGGCGCTTCCGGTGATGTCCTCAAGGATCAGGGAGAGGACGTCACCAGAAGCTCCACCGTTTTGCGCTATGATAACCTTGTGTCAACTTTTGCCTTCTTTGGGTCAAGTCTGTCCCACACTGTGATGACCGGGGGAGGGGACATCACCATAAGCTCCATCATTTTGGCAGACGTTCGCTGGGAGGTTATGCTGGTGGAGATGCAATCGAAGAGAGAACAGAAGAGAAAGGAGAACAAGAAGATGCAGAACAAGAAGACACGGAAGGGGAAGTGGTCAGCAGAGAAGGCAGGAACACATTTAGATAGCATAAGAGAACGAAGAGAGAGTGAATGAAAGTGAGAGTGTGAGAGAGTGAGTGTAAATGTAGGCGTTGAACAAGGGACTTTGCTTCTGGATTTAAAGTGACCCCTGATTTTTCGGAAAACAAAAGGGAAGGAAATGGAACAAGCCAAAACTGAACCAGAATTATTTTCTGAATCGTTTTTTGGCTCATTTACACATCTACTAAATATTTTTTATTCAAGTTTGTGATCTATTGAGATAAATGTTATTTATGAAAATGAGTTAGGTGTTTAAAAGGATGATATATTTAAAAAATGTAAGGTTCTGTTCCTCTTGGACAAAAAATGATTTGCACTCAGGTGTTTTAAGCAATCAAAGTAGCCTTTTCAGTTGCAATGTCAACAACCTATGAGTGCATGTTTTCTATCATATGACAATTAAGTACCCCTGGCAAAAATTATGAGTTGGGCAGGTGCTTTACTTATTTACTTAATTATTTATGGTAATAATTCTCAGCAAACATTCTGAGCTCCTAGAATAGAGGGGCATCAGAAGAGGGAATAGGAGAGTGTGAGTGTGGCCTCCATCCCAAAGAGTGGCAGTTGGGGGGTGTCCTCTTTAGCCTGAGACACCCTGAAGTCTTGTAGAGTGGGTCAAGACCCAGTTAAAGTTGCATTTTTAGCCTTTATCTCACAAAAATGATATAATGATTGTACATAAGAGTTATATGTTTCATGAGAAGCTGTCACATCAGGGTTGTACAAGCGACTTTCACCTCACTTTCTTTCAAGACTCATTGAAGATGCTGGCACATTTAAATCAGTAGTTTCTAAATAAAAAAGGGTTTGGTTTGCTTTTATTTGTTCCCAGTTGTGCCTTAATGTACCAGGAAAAAAAGATGAAAAAAAATCATCTGGCATGTGCTAGCGTAATGTTTGGACCTGTTGCTTGAAAGTAAGATGCTTAAACTTGTTTATTAGAGATGAGGAAATCATAGCTGACAATATAATTCTTATTTTATAATTAGGAAGATAAGATTGCCAGGTCCGAACAAAAAAGCCAACTGACTTTCTGACATCTATATCCAAAAAAGCAAGCTGTTTTGTTACTCTGCTTTTTTCACTGTTGATTGGTACGTGGTACGCTTGTCAGGATTTTTTTTAGGTTTACTTTCTGAAGCTCACCGATGGAGAATATTTAGCTTTTGAAAGAAACCACAAAAATGTATTCACCATGGTATCTCCAGACTGCATCTTACTTCATATTCACACCTACACCTACATTGCTTCCCACATGTTTACACAAAATGTTTCACAGACTGTATCTTATGAAATTCTATTTCATTTTATAATGTTACTTTTTTAGTTGTCTGGTGGTTATAAAGTAGATTTTAGAAAGTAAATAAGCCCTCTATCACAGATGATTGCTACTAAACATTCAAAGACATCACTATTCACAGTCGTGCCATTACTAGTTAAATATGCATTTCTGAAACATAGTCATTTTAGTAAAGGCATTTTGACTCTATCTCATAAATATTCATTTATCACTTATCAATGAATATTTGCCAATGAAGACATGATAGTCATCTAGAAAGTATCCGAATGAAAGGAATGATTTTTTTTTTACCATGCATATCTAGAATAAATTACTTTTTTTCTGGTTATGCCAGAGTACCTGTGAAACTCCAGATTGGGCATAACTAAATAATTTTATTAAGTACAAATAATTCTAGCACTGGTATACATGAATGCAAATGTTCATGGTAAGGAATTCATATATCCTGTTTTTATTATTTTATTTGAGAAAGACAAGCAAATAATTCGGCCATGTATGGCACTTTAACATATAGAGGGAGTTTGGGACAAAATCCTTCCATTCTTAGAGCAGAAAAAGCATATGCCTAGGGTGAGGAATCAAATATCAAATGTTAAGTGGTTTAGCTGAATAAATGGATATAGTATCCTCTACCCTCGGATTTTCACATTCTGGCTACCTCTTTTCGAGCATGCTGTATTCAGATTAAGCCTATGCTATTTAAAAATTATTGAATTAATATTTTAGTGAGTGGGAGTGGAACAGGTATTCTAAATTGCTAGAAGACCTGAAATTCACATCTGGCCCTGATTTGGGGTTTATTATCAGTGACTTATTTATTCGGGGTGATACCCTAGGCCTGTACCAGAGCAACTTGTGGCCACCATCAATGATTATTATCTAGAGTAAAGCCATTATGGTGGAAGTTGAAGTTCCACAATAAGTAAAGAGCTATGTTTTGGATGCCCCTGATTTAGCGGCAGATTTTACTATTGGAATAAAATATCCCTGACGCTGAATTTAGGTTGGACTACTGTATGCTATCTCCCCTCATTCATAGTCTGTGTGCCATTTGATGCGGAGCTCTGGAATATCCCATCCCTTTTCATCAGCAGGTGGTGCATAGACCTAAAAGGACAAAGTGGTGGTGAAGAGGTCTGTGGAGGCAGCTCTTGAGGGGGCCCAAATGACAGCTGCCATGTTCCCCAAAGTTAAGGTTTGGCCCAGGGTATCTGCCTGAAAGGTTAAAATGGCACTGCTTCTATTATTCTGCTTAATAACATTCTAAATGTCTGTGGTGAGCATGTTCTATTTTCTTTTGAACACAACTAAATGTTTTTGGTGTATGTTAACAATTGTGTGTGCCGCATACAAGCACTGACTTTGTTCAGCACACAGAGATAAGAGATTTATGTACATACATGCACCCACTCAGCCTAACATTTACTCGTAAGAAGGTTTGGCTTCGCTTTAAGAGGCATCCAGCTTTTAAGTTCCTCTCTAAACTTGCAGCGCTTCTGGATCATTTTGTTTAATGTGGAGCCAGGTACCATCCCCATTGAAAACATCCACCCACAAATCTCTATGTGCAAGCAGTTCCTACAATGGGCTGCTTTTTTTGGTTGTTGGTGTGGTTAATGGAGAGGTTAATGTGGGTGGAGAGGGGAAAGAAAAACAAAACAAGATGTGATGGGTGTTTTCAATGGGCACTGTTCTTGGCTTGTACAGAATATTTAAAATGACTCTGTTTCCCAACACACTGAATTTCCCTAAACAAAACAGCATCAATCCAACTTGTGATCCAAGTTCCAACATTAAATAAACAGTTATGTTGACATTTAAAGCATGTTGCTAATATACTTCATATTAATAAAGAGTGTTTTGTGAAAATATTTGTTATATAGATATATACTCCCACCATACAGTTGTGTGAAAGGAAGTGTTTGCCCCTGTTTGATTTCCTTTAATAGTGCTTCATTTGTATCAGTGATGTGGGTTTTTGAGCATGAATTTCTTATTTCAGTTCCCGCCACAAGATCTAGGTGGGGCTTAAGCCTGGACCTTGACTAGACCATTCCAATTTCTGGTTCTTAATCAACTCTTATGTAGACTTTCTTGTGTCTTTTGGATCAGTGTCTTGCTGCATGACCCAGCTGTACTTCAGCTGATGGGCAAATGGGCTACTTTTTTTCTGTAAAACATTTTTGATTTAATTTGATTCAAAACAGAATTTATAGATTCTTCACTTATGGTAAGTTGTCCAGGTCATTATGCAGCAAAGTTGCTTCACAGCCACTACCATGCTTGGGGCTCTTACTGTGAAATGCTTTTAACCAGATTGATGTGTCCCAAAAAAATATCAACTTTTGACTTATTTGTCCGTAGAACTTTCTAGACTCATCATTCATGTTTTTTTTAGATAGTAGTGGTTTCTGCCTTTCCACTGTGGTTTGAATCCCAAGTTTGCCTAGTGTTTTTTTTGTGGTTGAGTAATGAACACCGACTGAGATGAGAGAGGCCTGCAGATCCCTGGAAGTTGTTTTAAGGTCCTTTGTGACTTTCTTGATGATTTTGCACCTTGCCCTTTTCTAGATTTTTGCAGTAGTAGTGATAGTGGTTCTGTCGAGCCTGTGTAACCTTTTCCATATTGAAATGCATCAACAACTGTTTTACAGAAATGTTCTATACTTTATATTGAGTATATTGTGTGCAATGGATAATTCTGGAGGCTTACATTGTGACTGTTCACACAAATTGAAAATATTGTGATTTATTACATATCATGTGCACATATATGCTCCAAAGTTTAGGAATATTTACAGTCTAAAGGTTTCTTAAGTTGATACAGTACTTTTTTACACGAAGAGAGGAATGAAACTGATAGTAGACATATGGTAATGGAACCTGTCATGTACAATTACTCAGAGCTTTCAGAAAAGTCAATGGATGATGTAACTTGAATAAATAAAGATTTTCAGATTGTAATGTTAAAGGTTTCCCTTAAAGGTACTGTTCCACATAGATGTTTTCCCCCATTGTTTCCTAGAATTTTATATTGTTATGCATTACTACGTTATGTATCTCAAACAAACTTATTCCTTTTTTAAAATAACATATGTTTTGCTGCATTTTCTTGTTGAACACATTTCAGTGTTCTGTCTTCACTGCTTAGTCTGCCCATCTCTGACATCACTGAATGAGCATTACCTTTTTCTAGTTTAAAGGGATCATACGCCCATAAGACCTATCACACATCCTTCCCATCACACATATCACACATCACTCTCATCACACGTTTCACATGCATGAGCATGGCATGGTAGGTGGACGTGGCTGTAGGTGGTCAGACTGCTGTGATGTAATACATAGAGGAGGGCTTTAAAGGAAAAACAGGACTCTATTTCTAGGCAACTGTAGTATTTCAATATATATTATTAATCATTAAGGAGAAAAACAAAATGACATGTTTCTTTTACTTCCCTCTACGTGATGCAGAACTTATCTGAGCATATTTAAGTGCCCTCCTAGGTGGAACAGCACCTTTAAGAGGGATAACTACATGAAAAGCATTTAAACCTTGCAGCAATAGTACCTGCTTCTAACAGCAATAAAAAGTTAGAATTATCCAAATCCAATTTAGAAAAAATGAAGTACACATAGGAATAGATGGACTAGAATGTTACCCTGTAAACACCCAGAGCTTCTGCTAATAGACACAACAACAAGACCACAGAGATTAATGTTAAGACCATGTTTAGACCAAGGCATAGTTAACTAATATTTAACAGACATCACTAGGTGTATAGGATTGTCCTCATATTGAACTACTTATATACTCATAAAATGCTAAAAAGGGGGTAACATATTTTCTATTCTCTGTCTTAAATCCTCTTTACAGTTCTCAGGTATATTTTATATGTTATCATATTATTGTTTGCTTACAGTTCATGTTAAGTATATGACCTTCGGTGAGATCTTTAACATACTGAAAATCCATATTTACACAAGTTAAGGCGTTGGCCAAATTTTAAGCTTGCATGACTTCAAAGGGTACTGGATTTCTACACGAATAAAACCTTAAAACCTTGGTTGTTCCTCTTCAAATGAAAATAAACCTGCATGTAATGATAATTTTCCTTTAACACCCTAGAATTTTCATTGCGTAATTTTAGATTATATGCTCAGACATCTATCCAAATATTGTAGTAAAGATAGAAGGAACTCGGCGCTGTGTAATTTCATCAGTGCTCATTGTTTTATGTTGACAGAGATTATATAGATATACAGGTGAGAAAATTATGTTTGGAATAAAGAATACTGAACTAGAGAAAAGTCTTGCAACTATGCAAGGTAAGACATGGTGATAGAAGCAGAGGGATAAATAGAGGAGAGATATTGAAAAAAAGGTGAATTAAAAAGAAAGGGGAGGAGAGTTAAAAAGAAAGGGGAGGAGAGATAAAGAGGACGCGGAGAAAAAAGGAGAGAAAGAGGAGCAGAGATAAAGGGTGGGAAGCTAATAAAACATAAAATGAAAAGGGAGAACTAAAGAAAAACAAGAGAGATAAAAGAGATATAGGGAGAAAGGGGAGAGATAAATAGAGATATGGATAGATAAAGAGAAAAGGGATAAGTGATTAAGAGAGAAAGGGGAAAGATCATGAGAAAGGGGAGGATCAAAGAGAAGAGGAGAGATAAAGGGGGTAACGAGAAAGGGGAGAAACTTTTGCAGAAGGTGTGGCTGTACGGAATGTCATAAGAAGGCCAAATTTTGTATTCTGTTCAGTATTGTCTTTGAGTAGCTGTTAGCTGGCACCTTTAGCAGCAGTTTAGTCCTTTCTCTGCTTTACCTGATGTACCTGTCCCTTGTGACTTTCTTTAACCCTGGACCTTCTGCTGGTGATTCCACAATGCAGGGTTAACTGTGCCCAGGGAAGAGCCTCACCAGGAGCACAGTGTGGGTAGGCAAGAGACAAAAGGTTAAAGAGAATTCCTAGTCAGGTCAGGATAGCCAGAGGTCAGGAACAGGAGGATATCCAGGCAACAACTAAGCAACCCCTTAGGGAGCTGCTTGTCTCTTTATTTTGAATTATGGTGCCAGTTAGTGAAGTACACAGCATACCCCCCCCCCTCTGCACTCAGCTCTTGGAAAACAGTGAGACCCAGGTATACCCATCTACTGTCCGGGGAACTGTGGTCAGAAGCCACTAAAAAGCCGGACCTCCGACATGGAAATAAGGCCAATTGTTAGGGACCATGAAACAGATGGACAGAAAACGTATAGTGTAAAACACCTTTTATTGTGAAAACCAAGCAAGCAAAGCCAAATCGTGATCCGGGAGCGTATACCAAAAGACAAGCAGGGTCAGGAATATGGAGATAAGTAAAGTCAGGAACAAGCCAGGAGTCAGGAGGGATGTCAGGCAAAGCCAGGTCATGCACAAGTAAACAGGAACTCAGGAGAATGCACTTGCAGCCGGAAACAACACAAGGGCAAGGAGGAAGTGAACCTTAAATAGCCTGAATGGGACTGGCTGTGGCCTGGATAAGGGGCTGGTCCAAAGGAGAGTAGTTATGGTAACTCTGTTAATTAGCCTTCAGCTGAGTAACCATGGAGTAAGTAGAAAAGCACCCAGACCATAACACCAACTGAATCAAATATGCTCGAAAACATAGGAACTGTGGTGCAGAAAAATGGCAGCAGGTGCTCTAGATTGATGACCCAAAATGTTAAGTATTTGGCTGTAGCAGAAGGCAGTTCGTTTTCCAAAGGGCTGGAGAGCAGTACAAGATTCAGTGTTTGTAGGCATCAGTGAATCATGGTGGAGGGTCCTTAAAGTTTGGGGCTGCATTTCTCCAAATGGAGTTGGGGATTTGAATTCATGAATTAATGGTCTCCTCAATGCTGAGAAGGACAGGCATTTCCATCACACAATACCATCACAGAAGCATCTGATGTGCTCCAAATGTACCCTGCTGCATGACAACTACCCCACACATACATCCACAGTCATTAAGAACTACTTTCAGCGTAAAGAAGAACCAGGAGTCCTGAAAGTGATGGTATGGCTCCCACAGAGTAGTGAGTTCTCAAAGATATTGGGAACAATCTACCAGTTAAGATCCTTAAATACTGTGTGCAGAGTACCTAAAGGAGTTGATGCTGTTTTGAAGGCAAAGGATGGTCACAACAAATATTGATTTAATTTACATATTTCTTACTTTACAACATTTATTCACAGCTGCCTAAAACTTTTGCACAGTACTGTACACCAAAATACATCATATTCCTGTGTCAAGAAACTGTCTGTGTTAATAACAGATCTCTTATTGCAAGAAAATGTCCTAATGTTCTCCATTTCTGACTGGCATAATAAGAAAAGTTACAATTCCAATAAGATATTTTTGATTTCATTGTCTGGCCAGCCATCCAGCACTGTATGGGTTAATAACTTCTCTTTTTAAAACCACACATTGGCCACTGTGATTCATTTTAATAACACCTAACACCATGGTATGTTTAATAAACACAGTCAGATCCAACACACCCATACATTTATTAAAATGTTTTTTTATTATTATTATTATGACAGCAATGCTGACATACAATATTATGGCATAGCACAAACATAAGCATGTGACAGACAAGAGTAACATAAATCCTAAAATGACTAAAACATTGCGAGTATTATTCAGTAAAAGGCGTCTCTTAAAGAGAAATGTGAATTTTAAAAACATAAGTATTAACCGGAGGGGAACATTTTCTTTTGAGTGTCTTATTTTGTTTGTAGTGTGTGTTGGAAGTCAGTACCATTTGTAGTACCAGATGAGTCGCCTTATTATTAATATCGCTCCCCATCCCAAAGCTAGTCGCTTTAGGCTTTATACCCTCTTCCACACTAACAGATTTTGTCCAAATAATAGGGTTTGTGCAACTAGTGCCAAATGAGCCTACAAAACGTATTGCAATCTTTTATACAGTGCAATCCCAGTTAGCTTTCATAATTCCCCTTTTATACTTCACAATTCCTCTTTAATTCCTATATTATGACATCACAGCCTCTACCCGTTTTGGAATGATAAGATTTGGTCTGCTGACATCACAGAGGTCCTGCCCTATTAGAATGTTTTAACAGCATTATTAGGCAAAGAGTAAATTGAGATATTCTCAAAGACAAAATCATAGTTTATATATTAAATTCAATAAATACCCATTTAGAAGCTTGAATTGTTTTGAGTGCAACCTAATTTTTTTCTTATGGTTTCTTGACTTCTTACTATATATTTTGCTTCAAAAAATGACGTGCAAAGATCCATAAATTACATGATGTAATACAAACATGCTTACTGTGACAAAGATACATAATACGCGCTGCAATAAAATAAGCTTTTTTGTCTAAATTTGTTCACACTAAATGCATGACTGCTTCTACATATATATTTGAAGGGTGGTCTATGGTCAATGTTTTAAACTAAAATTCCCACTATAAAACTGCTAATTCAGCTATAGACGTATAATCCAGGAAACCCTCTATAAATAATATGAGAACATCCACCAGGCTCAAAAATAAAATATTATAATGATTAGATAGTCTAGGGAGACTTCCCTCTAAATGGAATGGCCTTGTTTGCTCTTAGATGTTATTTTAAGTCTGAATTCCCATAGCTAGGTGTAGTGTGGCTAACAGGAAATAATAAACACAGAGAGGACAATATTTTATGTAGGTTTCCAAATTATTTTCTGCATGGATTAGTATCCAAAGGCAAAAGTAACAAAAAACAGTCTGTTACATAAGAAATCATTATTCTCTACAAAAAGAAAGTGCTTTTTGTATTTGCAATAAATATGCACGTTATTAGGGAGCTTAACAGGTCATGAGGATTTTCACCATCTCCGTTATATAAAAGTTTCACATATAGACTTTCTTCATCTAAGGGATTTTTTTGCCATAAATTTTATAAGCTGTTTACTAGAGACAAAAGCATTCTGAAAAGGTTTATATCTGTAATTTATTATGCTACATTCCACATGGAGCTAGAGAAATAAACATTCAATTCTACATTGATTTTTTTTTGGGGGGGGGGCGTAAGTAAATGTAATATTCACCCTAAAGATTCTCTAATACTAAGGGGGAGCATTATAAAAAAAAAAAGTAAGTTTGAATTTGAATATTAAAAAGATTATAGGTGAGTTTATCAACGTCACCTCGGATGAACACAAGTAGATTAATCAGCGTTTAGTTTCTGTTTTTCTGACCTGTGGAATTTTAAAAAAAACAACTGCACACAAGTGAGGAAAAACAGAAATCCTGCACTGATGAGTACCAGATTTGAGCAATTCCACTCCATGGTATAAATGGGAAAGCCAGCATTGACTTGAGCCAGGTTCAAGCCCAATTACTGGGTCAAAAATGGGTTGATACAGATGAGAACTGTGCAGGCTCAAACTCTTGCCCAGTTAGTATTTCAGTCCACAAAACGTACAAGCACGCCAAAGCTTGCACATGGCTTGATGATCTTAACTTGAGGTTAGTCTGAGCTGTGCTTTGCCACCAGACCATTTGCCATCTTTTACTCTATAGTGTTGTGTAGTATTACAGGAATTACGATGTCATGCAGCTCGAGCACATCCCTCGCTTTAAGCACCAAAATTCTATGGGGGTTAGGTATAAAAATAATTCTGGTGCAAAGTGTGAACATAGTCGTATCATAGCAACCAATGAAATGTTCCTGCTGATTGGACCTTCCCATTGGTTGCTACGGTTATAAGACCACTTTTCAAATGCCGCAGCATTTTTTTACACATAACCCATATAGTTTTTTCCTAATTTTCTTAATTTTCCAGTGACCTCACGTAACATGCTTTAATTTCATTCTGCCTGTTCATCCTCCTTTCCCCTTCTGATGTATGACAATGTGAATGAACAGATACTTGACTTAACGTAACTTTAGTGGCTTTCTTGCCAATGGAACGCCATAGTCTTAACATTTCTATTTAGGTATTACGTAATTAGGAGACTTGAGAAAACAAATTAGAAGGTTAATAAGCTTTAGTTTCTTCCTTTAAAAGTAGTTATGTAATGATTTTTATAGGGGATACAGTACATTTAATTTAATAACTACCAATATTATTAGCTTGCAGGCATAGGAAATATTTGCATCCTGATTATTATTATTATTAGCTAATAATAGCATTTTAAATAGCTTATAATTCTAAGTCAATCAAATCAGGTTCCATAACACTAGCCACGCTTTCTTATTATGTATTTGTATAGTCAGGGAATAGTTGCTATTTAAAATATCTGTAATATCTAATGGAGATTTCCCCACAATATCCATAAAAAAAGCATAAAAAGAACCAATCATCCGTTTCTACTTAAAGGGGGCAGTAATTTAATGAAAAGGGAGGAATAACTTTATGCAGAGGAAAAATGTAAACATGAAATTAAGACAGCTTCTTCCCTGCTGTAAGGTGGGTTTCTAATATATATTATGCTAATATTAATTTGTAAGCATCATTACATTGATACTTAACTATTGAAGTGATAAATGGAATTTCAGAGATATGACATCATGCAGTGATGTCCTCATTAAAGTTACATAGCACAGCACCCACTATCTCTGGTTTCACCCCCAGGTGTGTGTTGTCACTTGTGATTCATGGTCTTCACGTATAATTCCGGCTATGACATCACTTGTACTGTATACTGCATGATAACTTGTAACTTTAGTCCAATTGCCGTAGAGTTATTCTGGACACATAAGACTTGGTGAACAACATGGCTTATATAAACATTCAGAAATTCTTAATACTCAAATATCCTTTGCGTTTTTTCTTGAGAATATCAAAATCTTTTCCAATGCATTTAAAGGTTCAGCAGGAATGCCTTCTCTGATAATGCTAAATACATTTATTGCCACCATAGACCGCTGTGATCGGTACCGTATCAAACAACCTAAGCGTGTGACTTGTGCTGTTTATATTTTGGAATTGCTTTAGACTTAATAAAGAGAAGATGATACCTTCAAAAAGCATGCACTAAGAACTGTCAATAAAAAATAACATTACCACCTACTGCAATACTCATTTTGTATGTATTACATATATAAAATATATAATATATATATATATATATTTGTATAAAGAGTTTGGGGTCACTTAGAAATTGTCTCGTTTTTTTTAATGAAAAAGCAAATTTTGTCCATTAGACGCTGTTAATGTTGCAAATGACTATTGTTGCTGGAAATGGCGGATTTTTAATGGAATATCTCAATAGATGTAAAAAGGGTCTTTATCACTCCTGTGTTCCAATGGCACATTGGGTTTGATAATCCAAGTTTAAGTTTAAAAGGAAAATCAATTGTTAGAAAACCCTTTTGCAATTATGTTACAGCTAGAAATTGCTTTGTTTCCAATGAAAGCAGCCGAGTAACCATTAATGTTTGAATGGTAGGGTATATATACTGTGTGTATATATATATATATATATATGTATATAATTAGAAATAAATGCAATTTCTATTTTGTATTGTACTTGCAATGAGGAGGAAACTGCCTTTCAGCACAAGGGTTAATGTTTGTGCATGATTCACACTGTCCTAATTCAGAATCGTGACTCCACCAGGATTCTCTGTCATCATCTGCATGTATTTCCTTGTCCCAGTCCTTTGATGTGATGTGTTCATCTCAAGGCATTTCTAGAATTTGGTTTTAAATAGCAAGCATTTCATCTGATGCATTTGGAAAGTGTTTCTGAAACATATGAAGACATTTTATATTTGTCATACTAGATTTTTTGGTTTGTGGAGATACTGTAAGCCTGTGAGCAGTGCCAACTTTAATTAATGTATCTGCTAGTCTTAGTTTGTCAATTCTAGTTTTGTCATATGCCTTGAATGTATGGACTGTAACAAGCTCTGTGTAACTTGTTGGTGCTATATAAATAACAAATAATCATAATAATAATCATAATAATGATGAATATGTTTCCGTGAGACATACCGTAGTCCATAAAATGAGCTCTAGATATGCCTTGCCAGTAACTGCAACACAGCTAGAAAGACACACCAGTCCATACCTAAAAGTACGCTAGCAGTACACTTAGGTGTCATGGTTGGCCCCTTCACTCTAACAAACTTTCCTACGCATGGAGGGATTCATCAGAATTCCCTATCCCCATGATTAGCACTGGTTCCCAAGTTCCTTGACTTGCAGAAGGTGCTCTTGGTCAAACACATCTCCACTTTACCATTTCTCATCCATGGTATCCTCACCGCCAGCTCATGAGAGGGTTGCATACCCTGTACATGATTGACTGATTGATTGATTGATTCAATGCTTCTTAGAATCTGCCTGCTTGAAAGGCTGTTGATCAGTAACATTCTATGAGTAAAATGATCCAGCATTTTGAAGATGGAGCTCAGAGAATGATCGGTTTCCCAAAGCATGCTGGTTTATAATTTGGATATTATGCGAAAGACAGAACACCGAGTAGAATATTATAGTTAGGTCCCCATGTAAATAAAGATGTGAACAGAGACAAAGTAGGAGGATCCGGGTCCCCTGCAAGTTAATAATCTAGTTTTTATTTTATATTCCTAACATTTACAGTAATGGTTTGGCATTTTTAGCAGATTGCAGCTGATTATAAAGTGTAGTTACAAAATCACTGTCAAAGGTTACGCTAATGTGAGTGCTTTCAGTTTATATGTTTGTCTAAATAATTAGAGCAATTGTTGCCAAGACACTCCTTAGTAAATAACCTTTCAGTCTGGTTCCTGGTTATAAAAAAAGACAATACAGTAGAGACTGTATCGGCGTGAAAGAATGCCAAATAAAAAGTGATACTTTCTAGAATACATACCGGTATATATGGATCAGAATGTCTTGACGAAATTCACGTGGAGGGACTTTGGAATACTTCAAGTGCATAATAGGTGCAATATGTAAAATTGCACTTGTACCATTACGAGTTAAATTGAATTACCAACCTTTATACTTTATATGGAAATGATAATCACTTCTGATATGGTATTTAATTACCATGACAAATATTTTTAGGTGGGATGCACCATTATGATGCATTTCACGTGTTATTATTTAGCATTATTGCCTTATCCTAGATTTTTGCAGCAAAACTATTTTTACATTGATGCAACAATAATGCTGCTGTTTCCTTTAAATGTCGCACACAAATTACCACCACGGAATAAAATTGGGCATTTATTTCTGACTCTTGTTAAAGTCCTTTATTTCGTAGCCATACCTCGGCTGCAGATAAAATAAAAATATGTGTATTAAATAGATGGAAAGTCAGGTAGGATCAAGAGGGTGTCTGTAGGAAGGTCCAACTCCTATCATGCTTAGTCAGTAAAGGCTAAAGGGTAATTGTTAGGCAGCAGGTGCACATTGTAATCTCAATATAGCATGAGCAGCAGAGAAATAGTAGCATGAATTTGCTCCAGTAAAGCAGTGGAAAACATTTTTGGGAGCAAAGGTGGAGAAGCTTTTTCCCAGCATGCAGAACGTCCTCGGTGACAAAACACCTCGGCCATGAAGCTGGCTGTGCATTTATGTGCTTCGGCCACTAGATGGCGCTCCAGACTTTAAGCACTCGCCCAGGCTTATTATTAACACTATAATTACCCCTTATCTGAGGCATCCAGCTATCAGCCGCAGCCACTGGTATTCTGCGCGAATTACACCTTGTGGAATGCGGACTCCGTGTCTGCCCGACTGACACATGAATCACACCGTATGCCATAACGAAAAAATCAAAGCAAAATCTGTCCTCCAAAGCGGCCCCCTCCCCCGTGCCCCTGTGCAGTAGTCTTCCTACCCCTCTTCCCATTTTTTTTTTATAGCGGCGGACAGTTGTTCTGACATTAAGCCTCCTCTACCCCTTCCCGGGACTTTCATGTGCGCTGTTTTATGACACCAGCTTTTGTAAACGTGCAAAGTGTTTAATTAGACTCGCCAGACAGCCCGGGGCAGCACTAGCGCCACTAAGTCTTCGTGCTCTCTCCGCTTTACAGCACCACAAGCCGCTCTACTCCTTTGAAGACAATGCAGACTATGTGTGCGACGTCATGTGGTCCCCGGTGCATCCCGCGCTCTTCGCCTGCGTGGACGGGATGGGGCGCTTGGATCTATGGAACCTCAACAATGACACGGAGGTGAGCTTAACCCTTCGGCCGCCGCCTGCCACTGCGCTCTCAGCTCGGCGCCTAACTCTGCGAGTGCCACGTGAAGGGTTAACTTTGCAGTTCTTATTTATATTCATATTATAACCACTGTTATTATCAGTAAAATATGTTTTTCTATATGTGTATAAATATATACTTTTTTTTTACATTATTTAGTTATAATTACATTATAATTTAGAGATAATTATAAATGTATATAAATGTATAAAACTCCTTAGTGCCTTTTATATTTTAGTTGAGGTTAAGAAACTCAGGAGTTGTATGTATATATATGTGTATGTATATATTATTTAGTACATAAATGTGTGTGTGTGTGTATATATATGTATATATATATATATATATATATATATATATATATATACTGTATGTATATATTAATTAGTAGATGCTCCTGTGGCCTGGTTGTGGTTATGGGGAGCATGCATTGTATTATACCCATAGTTATCTTTTAAGTCATCCTCACTTTATTCATATGATCTTGGATGCCAACAAAGAGATGTATGTGCCATGTTAAGATAAGATTAATCATACTCAACAGATGATTTACTCTTCCATTTTACTTGCTTATATTATTTAGTTCTGTTAAATAATAAAGTCATTATTGACTTTCCTTCAGACTTATGACATAACTTATTAAATGGAATTTTTGTAGGATAATGTCAGGATTTATATTTATTTTATCTAAATATTTCCATGATATAGGGTATTATACTATTGAATGACTTATTAAACTAGTTATTAAACTACTTTTTTAACTTGTTATAAATATTTAACCACTTAAATACCAAGCAACTAAACAATACATCACCATAGAAAATCTTATAAAAATATGCTGGACTTGTCATTAATTTATCAGAATATCATAGTCAATCATGGAAATAGCTGGATTCAGTTTATGCAAAAATAAAACTAAAATTACTAAACTTTTCCACCAATCAAAAGACTTTCTTCAATCAACTTTTCTACCGATCAACTTAAAGCGCAAAGAAGTAATGCTTTGTAATGCCTTAGAGTGAAACATTCATAGAGTGAAACATTCATAAAACAAATGCATTGTTAAACTATATATCCTATTAATTAACACAGTGTTAAACATATATATTTAAAAAAAATGTCAAATTTGTATTTTTATTAGTTTTTGTGAAATATGAATCAAAAAACTCCAAAGAGTAAACATCCTTTGATGTATAACAGTTCCAATTTTCCCTCATATTACTGTATTTCTTTTTTAAATACACATTGGCTGTTTTTTTTTGTCATGATTAAAATAAAAAATACATTATATATAATACATATTATTTTTTAACATTTTTATTGATAAATGTTGAAAATATTTACATTTACATTTCAAGTTTTATATGTAATATCAAATATTACATTGATGTTACTTAAATAGGTTTTACAACCGGGTATACTCGGCATCTGCCATACAGAATTTTCTGTTGGAATAAAGTGCCGAGATGCTGCACTGTCTAAAAAAAATAAAACGAGTTTAAAGATCGGAAGGGAAAAAAGCTTTAAAAAAAAGGAATACGAAAGATGTTATTTAAAATAATGTCAGTTGCGTAGAATTCTTTTCTACTACCCTATCTCAAATGAGACCGCATCACAGGACCTTTTGAAGTGTCTGGAGCAGGAAATAATGCAGCCTTTTTAATTAGCAGTTTCCAGCTGGAGGATATACAGAAGGCGACTGACTTCAGAAATGTATGTTTGGGAAATGGTTGAGTATGTCCTTTAGGTGCTAACATTAAACTTAACTATAACTCTCGAAAGTTACAAATATGTAGCTATGTTTATCAGAATTCACAGGAAATAAAATAAGAACATTTTACAGTCCTTTAACAAACATGTATTATTTTTATTAAACTTATGATCAATATATATATCACTTGCTACATTTTGATCATTCACAAGAATTCCTATTAAGGTATTTAGAAATATAGACGCAAGTGCATTTTATAACATTTTATTTTAATAAGAACGTATATCTAAAACCATTTCTCCTCTAAAAATAAGTTTTTCCTAATTCTAAAACAAAAATACATTTTAGGAAGTTTGATTGATATACCTGCACTAATAATAATAACAACACTAATAATAATAAAACTATTTATTTTAAAAGATGTAAAGCATGAAGGCACTTTAAGAAAAGTAGTTTAGCGGTATTAGTATATAATATATATTAAAAAAATATTAATTGTGTTTTATCATTTTTTATTTTTATACTTTTTGGGTAATTTATGATTTCATTTTGGCACGCTTGCCAAGTTAGATATGTTGCAGGAATTCATAGCACTGCCACTTAATACACTTTCTTAAAGTAATTTAGTTAACAAGCCTAGCAGAATTCATGTGATGAAAACATAAAAAAAAACATGTGTTTACATATATATATATATATTCATATCCACACATTTAAAATATTAAAATATTACATATAGAGAACTTTTAAAATGGATTTTCACCTCTACGGTTTAGTAAATGATCTTTTTCCTGCAGGGCCTAAATCATACATGAAAATGAAATAACATGTTGCGAGAGCCCTGGATGGTGGAATGGGGGAGTTCTGCAACCAGTTGAATACAGCACGGCACAATAGTATTTGTATGAAATGAAATAGTAGTCTCATCCCTGCCAATCGCTACCCCACACAATTGCTAAAGGACTGTGTCAGAACAGTTAGTTTAACTCACATTGTGAAGTCTAGAGTACTTGTAGTTCAGAAGTCTGTAGAATTGATGGCATGAAGTCTGAGCCTGCTGAGTACATTGTCCGAAGGAACAGAGGTTCAGTTTCAGAGGATTCGCGAGGGGGACTATGACAAAAGGAAGCTCGAAGATCCCAGATATTAATATGTCAGACCATAAAACCCTGTACTTAGCAAGTACATTTTTCTATGTTGAGTGGCTGAGTGCACCACAGCTGGCATTTGCACTGCCAATCCTGTCTAGCTGGCTCTGGCATGGTTCTACTTTTATTTAATCGCACACAAAGACCTGTTTCTCCAGTTGTTTTTTTTTTTTTTTAAAAACATATTTAACCTTGCCCTATTTTTCAGATTGCTCAAATCGACGTAATGGCAACAACGTCTGGTACCCTGGCTTATTATATTATATAAGTTAAAATGTTTACGGACTTCATATGGTACATTCTGCTGAATGCATCAAAAATTGTAGGTATATATGTGCGGGGTATAATTGTGTACGATAAAAAAAATAGCTAACTAAAGGTTTTGAACCATGAGTATCATCTGAGTATACGAAGACATTAGAGAAAGAGACGCGTGTTTGGTTTCGCTTGGTTTTTGCAATGTTACTTCTAAGATGAGCAATCCGTTTGTAAAATAGAACTTGTATATGAGTTGCAAGTGTTCAAATCATCCCTGTTACGTTTATACTTTAGCACAACCTTACCAATTTAAGTGATAAGTCGCACTCTTTGCAAGTAAAACTAATAAAACGAAGAGTGACCCTTTTTGGCATCAAACATCCGAGAAAAACTTTTTTTGTTTCAGTTAGAATTTAGGAAAAAATATATTCAGCGCTGGTTGATATCTTTTCTCACTTTGGTTATTACAAAAAAATTTGTCCAAATTATAAAATATTTTAAAAATAATAAAATTAGTTAGACGGATATTGTGTAAAATATTTTCATAAAAAAATATAAAATTATAACTCTTCTAGTTTGATTTAACACTATATACGCTAGATTAAGCTGTAGTGATTTAATTTCTCTTAGCCCAGGGTATTGTTTTTGAAAACATGATTTAGTTAATAAAGGTTAAAACATTTCCAGGAATATGTCATAAAATATCCAATATTTTGAAGAGTAGTTAACACAGGTAACTAAAAATAAAGTAACATCATTGATCGGCTGTCTTTAGCAAACGTTGTTATTAAAGTCTCCAGACATTCTTTAGTTCATTACGTCCAGAGACATCATTATATCCTAGAATGAATGTGATTTGTCTTCCTCCAATAGAGCTAACTTCCAGTTATTTGATGGCATAATAAATTATTTCGCATTATATTACAGGCCAACGTTAACGATAAAGAACCTTCATGGTTAAAGAATGTTATCTGTAAATCCTTAGCATGATGACTATATATGTGAGAATGCTGCCAAAGCCTAGTTGTTGTGGTTTCCGTTGCATATTTCCAGAGCATAATATGGAAAGTATGTTCATGCCATAGATGCATTGCCCTGTTTTCTACAGAAAATGTACTTTTTTTTTCTCTCAGTATTGAAAAATCTTCTTCGGCCCAGTAGGGAATGTGATTAGAGAACAATAAATCCTTGTTTTCACATCTGGAAAGCTATGTTACAAGGAGCCATCTCTAGGGGGTGGTGAAATTATCTTATCCAGTATCTAAAAAAATAAATAAATCGGTTAATGTGAACAAAAATATGACTAACTGGGGTACAGTTACTGTCTCATCATATTTGTGTTTGTTTCCTCTCCATGGAAGGTTCCAACTGCAAGTGCGACCATTGAAGGAGCGTCTGCATTAAATCGTGTCCGCTGGGCACAGAGTGGCAGAGAGGTGGCAGTCGGGGATTCTGAAGGTCGCATCTGGATCTATGATGTTGGAGAGGTATTAACAGTCATATAACCCTGTTTAGCTGTTCTTGCTAAATCTTCAGGATTAGAATTATGCACTGCAATGTTTAGAACTTGTGTTTCCAGCATTTTTGTAATTTAAGATAACTTTTAAGGCTTCACATGCTGATGTCCCCCCCCCCCAAGAGAGTAAATATTAACATTAGGAGGCTTGCGTATCGACCCCATTTGTTGGTCAACGTGGATCCTGAGCCCATGGGTTGTTGTGGATAACGTTTAAATCCCTGCATGTGACGTGTCTACTAATTAGAATGTTGCATTTACTTTAACTGGGATGTAGTTACTTCTGTTTTTCAATTAGAGATTAAAACAAATGCTACCATTAACTGAAATTATTGTTTTCACGTGTGATTTGGACATCATCATTGTTGTATATATGGAAAGGTAAAATATTTTATATATCTAGCAAAAGTAATGATTTTCACAGAGAGTATTGAGTATGTAGTGAGGATTCAGACTTATACTGGACACCAAACAGGCTGTCAAATGTGTAACGTAATGATGTGATTCTGGGACACTCAATACTTCTAAAGTAGTTTTTTTTACTGAAATATAGTTATAAGTTGTAGAGCAAAAGGCACTATGTATTATATTTGTATTATGCACACCGTGCATGTTTTTGGGATAGGTTGTTCAGCAGCTGCACTAAATTTAAAGTGTTACAAACCACCAAACTTCAAGCAGGAGCCTTTATATTAACATAATACAACACCTTGGTACAAGCAGTGTATATCTTAGTTTGTGGGTGCGTGTGCTTTTTTCATGACACCCAGGGCTCATTTTACATCATTAGATCAATGAGAAGAGGTCTTGGAAAATGTATTTTTTTCAATACCAAGTAGAATCGATATCAAGTAGTCAGTCTCGTAAGGATCATTGACAATTTGGTTTTAAATTTGGTAAATAAATTAGCCAAATCTAAGTATTTTTGCAAATACTTTTCATCTCTTTCATAGAATAGTTTTTAAAAGCCTTTTCCACACTTTCACTTTCATTACCAAGATGTATCAAGCATGTTATTTTTAAGGCAACAAGTTTATACCAAAACCTTCTCAAACAAAAGAGGAATGCGGATTGACATGTGATTGAAAGATCTTGTCATCTGAGATGGTTAACAGGAGTGAAATTACATTAAAGTTAAATTATTATCACATATTTGAATTAAAGTGACATTGGGTAATTTGAAACTCTCCCACATGGACTTGAGATGAAATGTTCTTCAACTTTCTTTATGCTACACTTTTCGCTTTTAATCATAGTATTTTCATGATCAAAACAGCCTTGGTGTGATTTGCAATTACCGAATATGTTAGCTAAGGAACAGATACATTTATATCAAGGGGCTGGTTTGTTTAAATATTGGATCTGTTAATGATTGTTTTCTGTTAGCATATATTTATCATGCATTTAAACAGGTGTTTAAAAGAGCACTGAACATCAGTTTCTAGAGAATAGATATAAGCTAAAAGTAGATACATTTCTGTACTTTTCATTCGTGGGTTAAAAAGCATTGCAGCGGTGAAATCACCGGTCAAGTTGTCAGGTTTTCCCTAAACTTGGCTGAACTATAATTTCACAGTTCAGCTGTCCTGAGTTGAATACAGTTTGGATATTCATTAATCTGAGTAATTGATGAGGTAAAAAGTCAAGTTTGAGTTACATTTTCCAGAAAGGCCACCATTATATAGCTTATCTGAAAACCAATTCTGTAATATGTGTTGAAATTGTATCTAATGCAAACTAAAAGGGATTTAAAGTGTGTGCCATTTACCTGTGGATTATAGGGAAAGTATCACGCACCTTTAATAACTGAAATATGGCTAGTTACACAAACACTTACCCCTCCACAGCAATTCTAATGTTATTAGTCATGTACTTGCTGATTCTGCTCCATTGGGCCACATGGGCTACTGCGTCATCATGTTTAGAATTTTAAAAAGTAAAAGAAACTTTTGCCAGCATTCAAAGTGTGCAACCAAGATCTAATATGTTTATAGTATACACATGCAATCATATACCCTGTAATTATCTGCATAAAAACTATATAGGTATAGTGGTAGTTTTGTGGCTCTGTGATTTTTGTAATAGAACACTTTATATTTCTTACGTTATACAGCATAAAACACGTAACCTGTGTCTACTGAGCACATGCTAATTGGTGACCATAGAAAGTGATCTTGTTATTACTTACTACTATAAAGCTCCAACAATATTAAATGGATCAATGTTAAATGTCTGTTGAAGTCTATGAAAGCAGTTAGTGTTGGGTTATTTAAGGGATTGCATAAATGAGGACTTGGTCTTCATGCGCCAGAGTCATGTTGTTCTTATTGCCCATTACCAGCATGTGGATGGTGTAATTGTGATCTGTAACATTAGCCACTAATAAACACTATGGAATCTGCAGGAGAACGAACACACACATATATATATATATATGTATAGTTACGTCATGCCTCCTACTGTAACCCTGGTTTCCTTAATAACTAAAGAAAACGACATCATTCTTATTGGTCTTATTGGTCTTAAGGGAAAAAAGAAATGTTCTCCAGTACGGTAACATATTAATTTACTTTCCTTTCTTGGAGTGATGTATGAAGTATGATATATCAACAAGTATAGTTCGTACTCTCTGCCAAAAATACATATTTTTCCTCCTTAGCTAAAGTTTGATTGAACATGAGTTGTAACGATACAACAACAGGAATATCAGTGCCATCAAAGACAGGGTAGGCAAATTGTCCATAGATGGACACCAGTCACTGTGACTAGGTTTGTGGTATTGTATATTATTAATACATATAAATATGTGCAGGCCCAATATAAAGAGCTCTCCAGTGACCTGTCCATTAACAGGCATGTATGAAGAACCAGAAGTCATCCTCTCAGACTTGAAGAGCAAAGATTTCATAGACAACAAAGGAAGGTATTTTTACAGTAAGGGCAATAAAGGTCTGGAATTCACTGCTAAAAGAGGTTGTGCTATTAAATACAATGGATGATTAAAAAAAAGGCTCTGGATATTTTTTCTAGAAAAGCAGAACATACAGGCCTGTCAATAATAGAATAAACATTGATATTGTAGAGCTTTTTGATCCAAGGAGAAATATGATTGCCTTTTAGAGTCAAGAAGGAATTGTTTCCCCCTAAGTGGCAACGTTAAAAAAAAAAAGGGTTTGTTTTTGCCTTCTTTTGGATCAGAAGCAGCAAAGATAGAAGGTTGAACTTGATGGATTTAGGTCTTTTTTCAATCTAAATTACTATGTTACAATCTTACAATGTATTGGACACAGGAAGAACTGCGCCAAATGTTAAGTTAGCTTTGATATATTTCAGTTGTATATATGTTGGAGCTAACCCTGCCCATAGCCACTTGTATATGCTACCGGATCTTTCAAGTGGTGATTTTAACTATGATTGTGTTGCAACAGAAGGAGTGTAAATGCATATATCAGCTCTCTGTATACCATAGCTGAACAAACCCCAGGTTGCCATGTTGACCGGGGTTTCATCTACTGGACACGAGTTAGGTTTCGTGAAATAGTTGAGTCGCTTGGCTTAGTTTCCACGTCGGAGGTATGGCTTTTTGGCTGCAACTCTTCCGTGAAGACCATTTTTGAAATTTCTGCCTGGGAAAGACCTTAGTAATGCAATATAATTACCTTGTGTCTTGTTGCTGACAAAGTATGACTTTAAATTGTCTTCAGCGACCTCACTTTGTTAGTGATTTTGGCTGTTCCTTCACCCAGTTTTATTCCTCCTACATAGCAGTTTCTGTTTCAGTTAATGATTGTGTTTCAACCTACATTTTAAAATGATGATTATTAGCACCTGATTGATTTTTTTACTAAATTATTTAATGATAATAAGAAACTATTAGCATGTCTATTTTTGAAAACATTCTTACCTTACAGCATTTTACCACACCTGCCTAAAACTTTTGAACAGTATTGGATATGTAGTAGTACATGTGGATAGGGTAAGCTTCCTGAATTCTCATTGGTAACATTGCACTGTAATGAATGTGTTTATTTTTTCTAATTTGCTTAACTATCAATCATTTTCTGAATGTATATCTCTCAGCCTCCTCTGCTGTTGTTAGTTCGGTAAGATAACGTCCGTTAGTGCACGTGCTTGGTTAGTGTACTGTGTTCCTCTCCTGGTGGGGTTTAGTCGTGCCATCCAGCGACATCTTATTAATCAAGAAAAAGGGACCGGCTTCAGGAAGTATATATTTCTTACAAATTGTATACACTACCATTGTGGCTTTCACATTTTGGGGACTTGCACACTGAGGTCCGCTGTATGCTGAGAAACATACATGAGTCTCTAGCTTTGTTGATGGGAAAGACTAATATGTCCCTCAACTACAACTCTTCCCATAATCTCCCTAAATAGAACAGGGTTGTCATCCTAGAGCGATCATGCTGGAAATCCGCATTCCCTGGAAATAATGGGTAATTAATCAAACTCTAATGCTAGTTACTTTTATGGTTAAAAAAAACACTTACTGTTCCTTTAACCTTTGGAGTTCCAAAACCTTGCAATTCTAAGTATAGCTGCAATAAAGCAGATGTTTTTGTGTCCTGTGTAAGTCTGGATGCCTACTTTTATTTCACTTAGGTGATGGAGCACAAGGCTGTCCACTTAACGTTCATACCAGTGCTCAGCAAGGTATAATCATCAGCAAGCCTAAAATTATCCCTGTACTCTCTGGTGTTTTGGAAATCTGTAAATCTGTCTTTATGAACAAGTATCATGTAAGTATCCAGTCCACAGATGACCTCATACTTACCTGTTGATTTCCAGGAGAAATCTAGACCAGATCTGTAACCTCATTATTATCTTTTCTTGTTCATCTTAACTAAATTGCTTTTTACAACAATGTAATTAAGGAAAGTTCCCTGCTTTCAGCCTGCTACAACAAAGCATCTCATTACTTGCACATTCCTGTTTATTAACCATTTTTTGGTGGCACCCCCCCTCCCATTTTCACCTTTTTAAGCTCTTGGTTAGTACCATGGGTAGGTCATTCAGAGCTCTACTCTTCTGGGGAGTGTATTCTTTTGAATGGGCAGGGCTATCCACGTGCAGTGGCAGGGCTAGCCCCAGATAACCCTTTAGTGGCCGAGCAATCGGCATTGAGTAGGCGGTAGTGGGTGATTAGGTGGAACCTGGCCAAAACATAAGTTTGACCACATGCTGTTCCTTTACATGGAGAATGAAGAAACTGACCTGGAGAAGCCAAGCTTTACCCAGAGACTCTAGATCAAACCCAGAGTCTTTAGATATGCCTATAGCAATCACTATGGGGAGCCTTCAGAGTGCCACTTGATATATAGCATTCTAGTCCCTCCCCATGACATAGGGTTTAGTCTGCCCTTTCTTTATGTTACTGCGCTAACCAAACAGTAGACAGTTCATATCCCTGTAATGGATCAGAGGCAGCAGAACCTCCAGTATTACTTTGTTGTCGGGTAACAAAAGTTAGCCCACTATCTGTCAGAGTTCCCCAGGTTGTTCTCCACAGTCTAAATCCGGAATGGGATAAAGATGCGTGCTGCTCCTGTGAATCACAGTACCAGCCTCAGTCTGCACTACATAGGAACATATGTCTCGAGAGCGAAACACAAAGGTGTCAGGAATCATCCGGCCTTTCTCTTCATCCAGCTTCACTCTGACACACTGGTCAGACGACAATTCAGGCAGAATGCGTGTTGAATGTCCTTTGTTGCAGAAGAATCTGTAAGAGTTCTTTGTCTTCTCATCACTCTCCTATACCACACACAGAAGATCACCACCTGCCGGGACCTGAGAGTCCGTTGAGGAACAGTGGTAAGGATTTGGCGGCCCAACATGAAGTGAGCACCAGTAGCCTGCAGCAGGGTGGCCCAATGTGCCTTGGGGGCAAGGTATGGATCCTGCAACTTTAGGATTTGCTTAGCGGTCTGGATGGCCCTCTCAGCAGCCCTGTTAGACTGGAGGTACTGAGGACTAGCCATGATGTGCAGGAAATCATATTACTCACTGAACTTTTTGAACTCATCAGAGACAAATTGCATGGCATTATCACTTACTAATTTCAGGGGGAATGCTCCATCTAACATGATCTTTGGATGGGAGATGGCACTTTGGCTAGTCATAGAAGTGAGAGGCGCTATTTCAATGCACTACAATTTCCTGCCACTCATCTCACATAGGGCAGCAGCAATCGTTTGCCATTGATACCAGGCCACCAAACTGAGAGTGCTGCCCTTTCTCTGCACTTTTTGATGCTCTGGTACCCATCGTGTAGCTGCTGTAGCACCTCTCACTTCAAGCTTTCTGGCATAACAATCCTGTCTTGAAGAAGAATGAGGCCATCCACCTCTGAAAGATGGACCCTCTCACTATATAACCTACATAAGGACACACAGGTGGACCAGCAAATTGGTCAACACTCCCAACCGGAACTGGACTGGAATTGAACTGGACAGCGTGATAGAGATTAATGTCCTGCAATGTCTCTTGCTTGATTTTCTCCAGTCTTGCATCTGGGGCCAGACACGAGTACATAACAGAGATCTCAAACATTTGGACCTTATTGTCAGAGTGAGGGGAGGCACTATCCTCCAAGTCTTGACCTGAGCCAGAGCATTCTCTTGGGGGTTGCCCAAGGACCGGGTAACATCAACAGTTAAGTCACTGGGTCAAAAATCATGAGCATTCCAGTGATAGCTTGCACTTTGCATTTTTTCTGGCAGTATGCATTGAATGCTGACATTTAAAGCAACATTTAGCTTCAGTCCAGACTGTGTGATAGTTCTGCTGTAGAACCATACACCAGGATATTGTCCATGACTACAACTGTGCCCTCAAGTTCCCTAAAGAGAGCACTCATGTCTCGCTTGGAAGCAGAGATGTCCAGGGTTTGCATATGCTTCAGAGCTGCCTCTGTCTTGGGCAGAATAGGAAATGGTATCCGACAAGAAGTAGATACATTGTATGGGACAGAATCCGGTCTCGGTTGAATCCATACAGATTCATAATTCAATAGGCCTTTGTCCCCAAATATATTTCTTAAGGTAATATAACATGCCCCAGTGTTGCTGTTGTCTGAAGGACCTTCCCTACACTCTAATGAGGGTGTACAATCCCAGGCACCTAAGCTATGTCTGTGACACCTACATTTATTTATCTTTCAGTATCAAAAATGTATATTGCAAGGCCTTTTCTGTTTTTCATAGTGTTGATTGACACATCGGTGGCAATAAGTACCAGCCTGAATGAAGGGGGAAAAGTAGAAAATAGCACACACCATAATTAAACAATGAGTCAAATTGGCAGTGACTGAGAAGATGTTTCGATGTAATAATTTTTGGCAGCATAGAATATGATGCTAAGACTATGGAAGAGGCTGTTGCAATCACTTGTGTGAAACCCAAGTCCTGCGACCAAAATGCATGAGTCATACTAAGCAGTTTTACCCATAGGACACAAAATCAGAGATCCGATTATAGCTAATTGTAAATTCAGCTAATGCTTTTCTCCTGCACATTTGGCTATATGGTTTTGTATCTTTTCAAATAGGGTAAACTGATTGGTTGAGACAACAGTTTAGTTTCCGTAACCATATAGTGCTATGTTTTGCAAGCTTTTCGGAGGTGATTCAGTAATGGATTTGCGATGGTTATGAAAGACACATCCTGTAGGCCACTGAGAACTTTAATGTGTTTTGAAGTATGTCCTTTCTATAAGATTGTAGATAATAGCTACAACTCAACCCTTTCCATTGCTATAGAAGTGGCATTCACTAACCGGAATAGACATTTGGAGCTGATTTATTGATATGATATGTGATTTACCGTGTTTAGCCTTTAATTAAGGACAAGTATGACAACAGCATAATGCAGTGTTATATAATCTTACCCTATGCCTTTGGAGATGACTGTAATTGTTCCTGCCAGAGGGAATTCTAAATCAAAGGGAGACACTGCTGGATTTATGCCCAGGTACCTCATCCACACCCAGCGTAAACCAAGGACAAAGCTTTTTATTTTTCCAAATGTTATCTCCTCAAGGGATAATAGGTAACCCGAATTTACCAGGGCATTTCGGTAGGAAGCTGTAGGTATCTGTAACCTCCGTACAATAGAAAATCTACCAAGGAGGTACGAACAGTTTTAATGACATTTAACAGTCTTTATAGTACCACATTGGAACATTTAGAATTATAAGCACAGCTCGCAACATAGTTATAAGTCAGCATAGGCTGCATATGTGTTACATGTTGTAATTTTTGTGTCATGTATGTGAACTCACCACGGTTGTTTAAGCATTCCTTACCTGTGGTTACTGGCAAATAAAAGCTGCTCGAGAACTAAAAATGCAATGTAATACATTCAATAAATCTAAGTGAAACAGTTCATGGCAGAACACATTTATACACAGGTTCCCCCTATGGGACATGTTTTATATTAGCGTCAGTGGTGCAGTCAACTGTCCATTAGAGATGTATGTTTTTTTTCTCAGTGTGCACAATGTCATGCTTTAAGTTTTACATGTGTTGGTTATCTTGCTATATTTGAAATGTAAGTATTACTACTTTCATCAATGATGATTTTATAGAAAACCCCTAAATGGAACCGGTTATAGCGCTAATGCTGCCTTAATCCATGCTCTCCTGGGCACCCATTGGCTATATGTGGGATAGTAAATAAGACACAAAAAAGACTTATGCTATTGGTTCATAATCTTCAAACCCCAAAGAACTCAGTTGCCCCTCTACCAACCTTGTCAACTCTCCCCTGCTTGGCTCTGTTCATTAAGTACTTGGTTTTTCCTTATTTGCACCTCATTAACAAATGCTTATTATTTTTCTGTCTGAATGAATAATAAGAGATCTGACTAAACACTAGAACAAATGCATATGAAGAGGCATACAGTCATTTTTTGGTTCTTACATATAATCGTGTGTAGAAAATTGTTCAAGTCACCACTACCTTAAAAGCTCAACACTAAAGTAAATGACCCCATTGTTAGCATTAGTGAACATTCCCTTGTTAACCGATTCTTTAGTGACCCCTAAAAGAATAAGGTCATCACTGTCTAGTGCCTTGTAAGAGGAGTTTGTTAAATGTATGTGACTCACAGTTACAATAATGTTGTGTGGGAACATCACTGCTTCAGCAATAAAGAATGGCTTGTATTGATTGCACAAACTTTTAAAACTGTATTGTAATATGCCTGGCAGAAGACAGTTTGTTGTCTGAAGTGCATGGGGGTGTTACAAGAATGAGTATTTGCAGGCAACAGTGAAACATGGTGGAGGCTCCTGGCAAGTTTGGGGCTGTATTTCTGCAAAAGGAGTTGGATATTTTGTCAGAATTAGTGGACTCCTCAGTAATGAGAAGTACAGGCAGATACTTATCCATCATTCAGTACCATCTGGGAGGCATCTGATTGGCCTAACATTTATTCTACAGCATGATGACCCCCAAACATACAGCCAAAGTCATTAAGAACTATCTTCAGTGTAAAGAAGATCAATGAGTCCTGGAAGTGATGGTATGGCCCCCACAGAGCCCTGATCTCAACTGCTTCTGTCTGGGATTACATGATGTGAGAGAAGTAGCTGAGGTTGCCTAAATCTACAGAAAAACAGTTTGGAACAACCAACCTGCCGAGGTGCTTAAAAACAATCTTATGACCCCCTTCTTGAGTTTATGCACCAATTTATCTAATAAAGTGCAACATAAAATTAAAAAAACAATTTTCTGCTAGTTGTGTTGCTAAATGCACATTGCCTATTTTGTAGCAATCTAAAACCATTATGGTGAAAAACCCTTTCGATCTATAATCAGTAATAACCTTCAAATAAAGTCACAATTCTGTTAATGCAAATAGAAAGTATGTAGGAACTTGTTTGGTCCACGAAACAAGCCAAAAATTCAGCGCATACCCAGCGAATAGCATTCAAAAAACAGGCATACATATTGGGGATTCACTGGGGATGCGCTGATATTTTGGCTTGTTTTGTATACTTCTTGGTCATTATTATTCTAGCAGCAATCTGAATGTGTATGCATTTTATGCTTTTAAGCTCCCCTATTTTGTATATACAATTTGTTTTTCCACTACCTGAAAGTGTTTACTTGTAAATAACCAGTAATGCAGAGAAGCTCTGGACTCTCTCGGATAGGCAGATTAGTTTTCCTATCCCATTGGTATAAATCGGTGCCCCACTATGCCAATTCCACCACTGGTTTCCCACAACCTTAACAATAATATTTAAATAGTGAAGCTCACCTACTGAGCTCTTAACCATATCCCTACTCATCTCCAAATGCTCTTCTAAACACTCCTATGCTCTTTTCACTACTTGTGTCTCCCCTAAACAGTTTTTTCATGCTCACTTCACCCAGATTTCACCTATGCTGCATCTATTCACTAGAAATCAGTTCCTTGTTCTACTAGGCTCTTCTCTACTTATTTCAACTTTGAATGCCCACTAAAAATGTTCCTGTTCATAGAAGAATACAGTCCATCCTCCTCAAAACCAACAAATCATGTCCCCCCACATTAGAGACCTCCAAGCCATTAACCTCAGCAACCTTTTGCTAAAATCATACCATCCTCACCCAAGCAATATCCCGCCTTCTGTCTCATCCCCCTCAACATCCTAATAGATTGTTATGTGGTTACTCCAGATACCCATATCTGTTGATCAAGAAGAAGGTGGATAAGACTTGTATCCTATATTGTCACAAAGAGATAAAACAATTCTTCTTGACACCAAAGACATTTAGATTTTTCTCCAGATCAGCATTACCTATGCTAATCTGAAGATACTAAAGATTGTAAGCTTGCAAGATCAAGGCCCTCATTCCTTTCTCTGCTGGGTTGAGGATCTGTATCTTAACCATGCCATCATGTCAGACTACATTCAAAATGCCTATAATTCAGGTTAGGAAGCAAGGTCTTTGTTACCAATTTGCCTAATCTCCAAAAATATATCTGAAGTGCCTCCAGAAGAAGATTTCCATGCATTCTTTTGAAATCTGTAACTTTAATTACTTTGTTTTATAAAGGTCATTAACCATTCCTGATTATTAATAGACTGGTACAGTCTTTTAACTCTGCTTAAATATGGCGAGGACTGGGCTCTCTGAGCAGCTATTCCTGACCATTATCATTGTAAATCCTTCTGTGTTTCATTATTATATTAATTTACATACTGAGGATGCAAACATCAAATCCATGTGTGATTTTTATAAAAAAACATTTTAGTCCCCAAAATAATATACCCTGCTTTTTAAGCCTTTGATTGAAAGGCTGTTTATATACTGCTTGTTAAAACGTAGATCCCACAATTACTCCATACAGAATTTCCATCTTATGATCGGGCACATAGGCAGTCTGCTTTTATGCATAGACGTCTGTCTAAAGATCAAATTGATTTTTAAAACGAAACGCTTATATTCGGTAGCTAATGAGCTGCTTATATTAGCGTGCTAGCCCCATAACTTCCCTCTCCAGCTGAGATATTTAGTTGCAAGCCCTAAAAACAGTATGCCGATGTCAATTTGGAAGGAGGACAACAAATTCTGAAATGCAGGGATATATATCTTCGTTCCCCATATAAACATTTGGGCTTATAATATATATTATTAATCAACAGAGGGTGGAAACACAGTCTTCTAGAATTTAGAGATTTGGTCCCTGCTGCTCATAAATTACCAGATTAAAAAAAAACGCAGGAAATGAAAGCCTTTAAAATATACAACACAAAAAATAACTTCCCCCGAACATGTGTGCTATTAGTATGCATTAATTAATCACCAAAATCAGGATTTTATGTGCAGGAAATGCCACCCATTTTTAATATATCCTTACACTCAAACATTATCTGCTTCTTCTGTACATATATAAGCGTATAGTAATAATGAAATTAATAATTATTTATGTGGTCACATTGGAAGCTACTCAAAAAATATAAAATTATTTCCCAGGATTAGATGCTGGAACGGTATATTTATTACCTTATACCTAAGAATGTAGAGGATAATAAATATGTGCATGTACAGTTCTACATATAAATAGGATTATAGACTTCTTTATGCATTTATAATATTTATAAAGTGTTTACTATAACCACAAAGAGATGCTGCACAACCAGTGCTATAGGCACATGCCTTCTCTGGCTGAGAACCATAGAAGTTGTATGAGAGCTACCTATTGGCTTACCTATTGGCTACCAGAATTGCCATCTGGCAAACCGTGTAACTACTAGGTGTGACAAAACTCTCTAGCTAAGGGGCATGAGCAGTGTTCCCTCTAAGTTGTGCGCAAGTCCAAAAATTGTGCGCACAACACTTTCTCCCAAAAAAAGAAAAAAATAATTATTATTTTGGAACTTTATGCGGCGCGGATATTGTGCGCACAAAATTTTCGGTCTCTGAAAATTTTTGCACAAGAGAAATTTTCTGCGCACGCCAACTAAGAAAAATTAGATGGAACATTGGACATGAGTGTCACTTTTTGGGCTCTTAACGCATGATCCTCTTAATGCTCAGGAATGCCAATTTGCAGCAAACTGTGTTTTTATTTTAAAATCATAAAGCCTACCTCCCACTGGCTATTCACCCACTACCTTCAACAACCTTGCCATACCGAGCAAAGCCAGACTTCTCCAGACAAGACAGGTCCAGACAGGTAGTGCCACATTTGGCTCCGGGGTCTTCAGCGCCTCCTCTTGCCCTGGGAGCGTAGAGGAATTTTTCACCCTCTTATGCTGTGAGGATTCCGCACATGTCCAGCACCTGTACCCGATGCAGGCTTCATACAAATCCTGGACTGGATCCTGCTGACATCCAGTCTCTTACAAAAACTAGAGTTAGAGCGTTGGCCCACCCTGCTCTCTAAATGATCCACCCCAGAGACCCATAAACATCATTGGTACCTCATCCATGCACAACGTCCACACAATACATACCCCCTTTGAGCAGCCCCCCCCCTTCCCTTTGTTTCTGTAATTTAAATTTTTTTGTGCACTACTTGTTATATCCTGTTTACCCATTGTACACCACTGCAGAATATGATGGCGCTTTATAAATCAATCAATAATAATAAATGGGGTAGTGGTTGATGGTTGATGGAGCTTTCTTACTTCTTCCATGTGAAGATCAAAAGGCTGCTGCAGAGGACTGGCATCAGTTGTTATACCTGGAACACCCAGGGCACATCCCATGTGTGTCCATCATGAATGCAATACATATATGGTACACACAGACTCTTTGAATAAAGTATTATTATTATTGTGGTGCGACCAGCTCAGCCTGAAGCCCAGTTTAGGCTAAAACATACAACTGGGTTCTGGTTCCCGCGTGCAGAGAAAAATGTTTTGCATAGACTGCCTGGGCAGGATCATTCCGATATGCTGGAGATTTTTTTTTCTATGTAATGACGCAAGTTACCAAAAATTTGTGACTTTTCCAAGCGGGGACATGTTATTTAGTGTCTGTTCTCAGATGAGCTAATCTCACGCATTTCTTCCAGGAAACATAGTTGGAATAATATTTTTATCCAAAGGTTTTATGTTGTCACCCTGTTTCTAGGTATATTGTGTCCTGCAAACAATGCCTTTAGTTGCTGACATCTACTTGGTACATAGATCACTACCAATTAGTTTTCTTTATAGACTTCCATTCACATCTGCAAGGCAATGTGAAACATCCCATCCTTTGCATACCAAATACAGTGAACGAGGTTATCATTAGGGTAGGAAAGTTATCCCTACGATTAACTGGCATTAAATTAACCAATAAAATTCAGTATTCAGGGTTGTTAGTTTATATATTTTGGCTTGTGTTCCAGATTTTGGCTTATGAACATGAAAACCAAATGTCACATATTTAGCACATTCTTGGCTGGCTTTGATATTTTGTTTTTTTAGCATAGTGACTGAGCACAGTGAATGTTTTGTCAGTATTTAGGGGTTATGTATTAAGACTTACCCTGGAAAATTTGCATAGCACTACATTTGAGAAGGGTAAATACTGCTGCGTATAAATCTGTCATCACCCCCCATGTGTCGGTTAAATTGTACAGACAGCTACAAGCGAGAGATTGAAACAGGGAAATGCCCTCGATTTTAGACAGAATAAAACATAATGATTCAAGTGACAGCCGGCTGATATAAATGTATCTAATTTGTTACTTTGGTCTCCCAGTAGAAGATGAATTAACAAAATATTACGTTTGGCCAATTATAATACACAGTTCTTTTGAGCTTAATCTTATTTCCTTGTGACTACTTTCAAAGATAGGGGTTATGATATATTTGATAGAAATCTTAAGATGCAATTCAAGACACAATTACCATGTGCAAAACAATTTACATGGGTTTATCCTGTAAACACAGTTTTAGGTAGCTAGTTTGGTGTGCTCCATGAATGCAGAGTGGCAAGTCACTTAGATGAATTGGCTAATGGGTGGGCAGTTGTTGCTTCCTGAGAGCAGCTTGGTACAGTGTCCAAAATTGGAACCTGATCAATTTTAGGAGGTGTTTAACTATATAATGTGTTCTGTTAATATTTTAAGAAATATGTTAATTTACAGGAGACTATTTCTGAAATAAAAATTATTTATTATTCTCAACAGTCAACTAGGTTGACAAAAATGAAGGCAAAAAAATGAGACTTTTTTCCCCCTTCTTGAAGACTTTGGCTTGCCCCCCTGAATACAATAATCATATTATCCTGTCCTTAAATGAGAGTTCTATTCCTTTAACTAGTTTGGTTGCCTGTCTATCGACTCTTTTCAGTTCCATATGTTTTTATTCTGATCTGGTGCTCAAAATTGTACGCCCAATTCAAGTTGTGGTCTTACCAATGATATATAAAGAGGCGATATTACACTCTCATCACTTACACTCATCACCCTTTATATACAGGATAACAAAGATTGTGCACTGCTGGAAAGTCACAAACTCTTCTGCACAGTAGATTTTCCCAATAAGTAAAAGTTCTATTTGATTAGCATGCTTGCTTTTCCCCCCAAATGCATACTTTTACACTTTAAAGCAACCCTCTGTATTCAAACAAGTCTCAATCTAACCACAAACACTTTGAAATAATTGTCAATTTAGATAAAAAAAAAAAATTATAAATGTGTTCATAAATCAAATTATAATAATTGATGAATTTACTATTAAAGGGACAGAGCTCTCAGGAGTCGAGACAAAGTTGATTCTGCCCTTAGGTGGAAAATGCATGCTTCATCATTTTCACTTAGCATTTTCCCAGTTGTCGGGTGATCAGTTAAAACTCACCTTCCTAATGTGGAATATCCATGGTGATACTGGTTTTTATCTATTAATCATAGCCGTAGCGTGAGGAACATCACATGGCAGGCAGCCGTGGTGCTTCCCACACATAAAGGTAGACCTAGCCCTAGCCAGTCTTAAGTGGGCAGGGGGTAGAAAAGGAAGTGGGTTGGTAGACTCATGGCCAAAACTTGCTGCCCTGTCTGGAAAACAAAGAAACTCTGAGTTGAACTACAGAGAGTTCCCAGGTCTGCTCTTAAGAGGGAGCTCAAGATTTTTGTAGAAGCTGTGGGTTAGGAGCAGTACTTTTCCAAATATTGTAAACCCTTAAATGATTCAATCTAGTAATCTAGTTTAATTCATATTTTGTTACAGATTATGAAGATGATCTGGTTGTTTTTGATAACGCACTTAGTTGTCCCAGTTCATTGATACCATACAGTATGAAGACCTCTTGCTGTATCGCTCCCAGGTCTTTAAATAGTTATTGTTCCATAGTTTCTGGGTTTAGATTTGGTGAGTCTCTGGATGGACGTCATTACCCTTTAATCTTACCATTCTCTACTGCATGCAAGTGCCTTCTGCATAAATCCAGCTAAATATATTTGCTCATCTACATCTGGCAGCGACCTCATGAGTTGTTTCTTTTCAGGCACTGTTTCACTTTTTTATGCTGTGTAAATGTCACATCTAATACCATTTTACATTGCAAGGGAATTCTTAATTACTCTTAAATGTTTGTTTTTATGGTTTGTAATTCCATTCAATTTTAAATCATACGAATTCACAGCTGTGTTTCCACAGTGCACTGAGGAATTGGTACACTGAAAAGAGGGATTTAATGGCGCTTAATACCTTCGTTTAGCTGAAACTTGTGAACTGATTTATATCATTTCAGCGCACGTGAGGCAGGCGATAATAAATACCTACTTAAACAACTATTAACATAAGATGCAACACAGTAAACAAAATGCTTTGACTCAAGAAACAGTTTAACTCGGGATTAGAATTAGACATTATAAGAACCATTTCTTATGTTCCAGAATCCTATATATATTTACATTCTAGATTCCAGACCAAAGTTATCCATAACTTTATATGAAAGTGATTAAGCAGCATCCTACTCTAATTGATATGTGATTAATTACATTTTTATGATGCAATTTTTGTACCATGATTGCCCATTGTATATAAACACAATGGCGATGTATGGCCAGCAGCTTCTCATCATGTCTTCCCAATTTTGAACACTTAGTAATTCCATATTTCCAGGTCTACATAATATGGACCCCTCGTAGCTAGAAATAGTAACTGAGGCCTGCCGTGATCCGCTCATTCCCTCAATTCTGTCTGCTTACAAATTCTACACACTTCTGGTATTCATATGCTGGTAGTAAGAAAGCATGTGTAGATAACTATCGCTAGCGACTGCATTCAGCGGGCAGGGCTCCTTGTTTCTGGTTTAGAAAAAGAACAGGCACTTTAACTAGCTTGCTTAAATTGTGTTGTAACCAATGCAATTAAATCAGATATAATGCTAGTTTAAAGACTATGATGGGCTTAGTACTAAGCATAAAAATATATCAGTGTACCTAAAATGTAAGATTTGAAAAAGAAAAACAAATGTTATTGCATGCGCATGGAGTTTGTGCTTATAGTACAATGATCCATGTTTTATAGGCACAAGCAGAGACATTAATGATGCTCATGTGTTGTGTGATAGGATAAATACTCCCTTATCTTGAACAAAAGTTGGAATTTACAGTGGATAAAAAGAAACATATAAAACAATCCCTTTTGTAAAATTGCCATGTTCAATAATGATTTTAATTCTCAGATCAAAAATATAACAGAAGGGCAACAGGCGGACATGAGCATTGTCAGCAGATTGTGGCTTAGTCCTTAACTTCTGAAACACATTTCCTCCAGTTAAGTTTCATAACCACAAACACATTCACATTAATATTTTCTTACATGTGGTTATTTTTAAATAAAGCAAGCAGAAGGTCGTCAGACCACATCATAAATGATGAAGATATTCCTTAATTCATCTGGCATCTGTAGATATTGTCTATTTAGAACCATACGTGTCTAAAAGTATCTTAAGATCTAGTACAAGTACCCTCCCCTTTCTATATTATTCAAGCTTGTGTTTTAAGAATACTTGGCATAATATTGGTGGTGTTGGGCAATGCATCATGTCTCTGCTAGATTGGTGGAAGGAGGGCACTGCAATTTGTGTTCTCCTGCAACCGAAGAGTAACTGCACTTTTAGAGCAGAGGCAGAGTGGTCCTCTTCAGCTGGCCTACTGCGAGGCCATGAGGATAGTGGCAGCAGAGTTTATGAAGAAGAGATTACCCCTCAGTATGTGTTAATCGATCCATTCAAGGTGCAAAGAGCATATGGGCCCTTGACAGTTCCCACACTCTTTACAACCAAGTATACCAAGAAAGTATTGAAGATAAAACTCTTAGTAGAAACCACAATGTTCTTAAGATTCAGCAGAAACTTCAGTTGCCCCAGTTGATTGTTCCCTCTGTTTTGTTTGCTAACAGACGATTCATAGGTGCAAGGAGGATTCTCCATACAAGCATATACATATATTATGAATGCACAGTCACCAAGGCAACTTATTAATACAATTATTCCAAGCAAGACGGTAAAGTTAGCCAGTGGTGAACTTGCAATGCCAAAAATGTTCCATAATTATACGGGTAAGGCCTGCAAAAACTGGCTTGGATGATATCTACCACTCCCTGCGCTATAAATATATATTTCCTGTCTCTTCCCTCCCTGAGTCCTCCATCTACTCCTCTTGGTGGGGATGTGATTTCCCTGTGACTAATGCCACTCAAGGGAGCGGGAAAAACCAAGCATATATCCTGCCATCCACCTAGTGCAGCTCTAAACTAATTCTGCAAAAATCTGTGGGTGCTCACATCTGGAGTAGAGTGACACACTGCAGATGTGTGGGATGAGTTCACTGCATGCAAAGCTTGCATAATTATAGTTTCTTGCTGGCATTTTCCATATATTAAACCATAGATTTTCCACCATAAATTTTCCATAAGCTTAACACATTTTGGATTATTCCTAAAGTATAGATGGTTGATCCGCGGTACGATGCTATGACTCTATAAGCATTAAATGTAGCAGCCTCCGTCTCCATTAATAGTGAGCAGCCAGAGCATATATCACTGTCTCTTTACAGACATGTCATGTAGAGGGACTGCCAAAATATACGCTACGGTACTTCTCTCCATATGCATTAGACGAGGGTTTCTTTTCACCTTTGTAACAGCTGAACAGAGGCAACCCTGCTAAGCAGGTAGTGCCAGAGCAAAATGCCCCTCAGCCACTGAATCACTAAATCTTTTGGGGCGGATTATATGGCATCAAACTGGAAATCCAACACACTTCACTCTAAATCCTGAAGGTCCAACCCTCTGAGCTTCTGCCGCACAATGACCTTGGCTGGTCCAGTATAATCTATAGTAATTGTATAATTATTAATTTCTTCTATAGGGGCCACCAAATCTAGACCCCGTCAACCATTCATTGAAAAGTATTCTTCGTTAAAAACATTAAAGGAAGCCTGCAACCGTTGCAGCCGGTTTACTCCATTTCTCCTCTCTTCCCTTCAGTTTGCTGTTCCACACAGTGATGAATGGAGCCGATTAGCCCGTACCTTGGTGGAAATACGTGCTAACAGAGGAGACGGCGAGGAAGAAGCGGCTGAGCTATCAACCTGATTACAGGACGTACGGCTTCTCAAGCACAGTATTTATCTGCAGCTGAATGTATGAGTGTCATCTGTTTTTGCTGAAACATTCTAAAGTGGCAGTCCTTTTCTTTAAAGCTCCTTACTCAAAGAGGCTTTTTTCTGTATTTTATTTTCTTCTGTTGTATAAACTAAGTGGTTACAGGAAAACTGTGGCCGTTAGGTGGTCATCTTTTCATCAATGGGTCTGTATGTTAATAGAATAATGTATCCATAGAGGTATCTTGTCATCAATACCTGTGCGCTGGAAACTTGACATATACTGACCTTTATTTATCATGGCCATAAACCGGGCCTAGAACACAAGCTGAGAGTTGTACTACTGTTGTATTAAACAACGGTGTACTTTTAAAGGTCTTGCCAATTTCAATTTACTAACAGGCCTATTAGAGCACAACTATCTATAGACTCTGGACTGTCGTATAAGAATTGGGGTGAGGGGGGGAAAAAAAATAAATAAGTTTTTCGGTAAAGGAACCGAATGCACATTCAAGGTTCTAGTATTCAAAAGTATTAATAGCACATGTATTGATCTATGGTCATTGTGGTTGATTATGTTTTAATACAGCACTAAAGTATTTATAATTTTATCATTAAAAAAAAAAAGTCAAAACTGAATTTTAAAACAAATTATTTCCTTGTGCATAAATTTTTTTTTTATTTGCAATCCCTCAGACCACAGTTGGCCTTTCCATGGCCTAGATTATTATAGATTTTTTTTCTGCCCAAACTGTCATGTCAGTTTATCCTTTATTGAGGATGACGAGGGGCAGTGCCTCTCCGCAGCCCAAACAAACTCAAACGGCCCTTCCTTTCTTTTGTGGTGCCAAGTGTATTGATCAGTGACCAGTCCTAAAATCTAATTTATTTTTTTTAACCACTTGAAGTCTTGTGAAAAGACCTTGCACGAGTGAGGGGGCACTGGGATTCTGAAGCTATAGGCTAGGACAGAAATTTTCTGTACCTGGGGGGTAAAATAGCAGAAATTCAAGTCCCAAGACAGGCACTGGCATACTCCTAGCATGTCTAATGTCCAGAGAGCCATTTAGAGAGTGCGGTAGAGGAATGGCCGGGGCAGAGCTTTACGGATACATCGTATGTGTCTCTTTATGAATTTATTAAGTAAGGAATTTAGAAGCAGGATAATGTATTTTGTTACATGTGTTATTTACAGACATTTCATGCTGTTTATTTACCGGTTATTGTGGCTTCTAGGACTGTAGGATGCTGTGATATACTCATACCCAGCAAACACTACAAGATCCTAGAAGAGAAGAACATCAGAGGAGGAAAGGCAAACATGGGCTTTTGTGTCCTACAAAAGGACACCTGAAAAGTTTGTGTTTATGGGGTTTCTGCCTGAGCAACAAAGGATATACCAGAAAAACATTGCATAGAGGGCAGAATAGCATGTAGAGCATATAATAAACCTTCAGTGTCAATTAATGTGACACCATAGCTGCTTTTAGATCATAATTCACAAAATCTGACTACTTTATCTGGATAACGTGCAAATTTTAATGCTTAAAAACATATGGTTAAATACAAACGTATACAGTATGCAGAGCTGGAAAAGTCACATTTAATCTACTTGAAGCTAGATATGATTATGTGCAGATGTGGTTTCCTTCGCTAAATTGGACTAAGCCAAAGACTCAGATGTGGCATTTCACGTGGTTACTAACATTGTGATATATCAGAACATCACTGCTTCTTATATATTGCCGTCTGCTGCATGGAACATATTTATATGAAATAATTAAAATAAATGATGCAAAACAAAGGAATGAGAGTTACCTTATCTCTGAGCTGAGGGAAAGTTGAAATACACTGCAATTTACAAAAGGCCGTTTCTACGAGGTCTACAAAGTTACACGAATTGGTTTAAATAGCCATTAGTTTGCAGGATCTGGGCAATATTTCTTTGGGAACATACGATTCCATGCTAAGTTACATTAAACAGTTTGAAACTAGACTGCGGTCCACAAATGACACCAAGGAGACCCATAAAACATCATAAAAAATGTCTTTCAGATTTGAAGTTTCCTTTTAAGGATAATATATGATGTTTGCATGGATCCTGCCCCAAAACATAAGAGCACAAATCCAACATTCAAGGAATTCAGGAAAAGAAATGTTTACGTTTTTACATAGAAAATTCTTAAAGCATCCAAAAATTATCTTACAAGCTACTAATCATCGAAGATGAATGTCTCGCTGACAAGCGGTTTTTATAACTTTGTCGTCCATCTTGTTAAATAAGAAAATAAAAGGAACATGCATTTTACTGTTGGCATGCATTATTAACATTTCAAATATATTTAATGTGGAAAATATGCTGTGTTTTTATGCAGCGTGAAAAAAAAAAGCCAATCAAATTTTTCAAGACTGTTTTGATTGAAATACATCCCCCCAAGGCACTAAACTTTATTTCAATAGACAATAAAATGTAATTCATTATGGGTCTAAACGATATTTCAATCTGGCACGAGAGCTACGTATTTCCAGCATCCCTGTATGATTAATTACCGAGCGTAAAGAACTGAAATTTATGGAGGAGTTGGACCGAAATATGAGAAATGTGTCGACATTCTTTTCTACAAAGATCCAATCAAAATATCTAAGCACCGTGAAATGCACTAGGCTGGTGAAGCCGTGATCAGTAGGCAGTGGTGGTGTTTGCGGTCGGCTAATCAATGTTTAGCAGAAAAGCCAACACATTTGGTTGCAGGAGTCTTGTACAGCATTGAGAAAGTGTGAGTATACGTGTATATTAAAGGACTACTGTGGGTTCAAACCACTGGTCCTGTATGAGGCAAACAGCAGCTGTAGAACCTCTGCGACTGGCATATTTTATAGAATTGTTTCTTGAGATTTGTGTCACATGGGTCCTATATAGTCTGCAAAATGAAAGGGTCAGCTTGTTTAAATTAAGTTATATAGGATATTCGGCAAGAACCTGTAAAAACAGAGTACTTATGACAGAACATTTCTGTCTATGTGACTTTTTTGTAGAATAGTCCATATAATCTATATTCTGAAAGACCTTTTTTGTAAAACAGATTCCCCATTCATCTTCCCCTCTTTCAAATATTTTGGCTCCGTTGGATTTTTGTCCATCTAAGGCTACTCATCGAGGTCGGTGATGTAGAAACTTTTTTTGTGCCAACCTAAGTCACAGGCTTGGTGAGTTTACAGGTTACGCGAGTCTTGTTACCAGAAGCCTTGATCCAATTATCTTATTAGCCAAGTACACAGTCAGGGCCGGCCCTACAATGGAGCCGAGTGGGGCAATTGCCCCAGGCGGCACTTTGAAGGGGCGGCATTAAGTCTTGGGCCGGCCCTGTACAAATTCCCGGCTTCAGATCTAGTGTGCAAATAGTTCCTGAATGGTCTTGGCCAGTACTTACTTTTAGGAGATGCTGCAGCTCCAGAGCTCAACACAGACTCCGCGGAGCTGGAGCCGAGTAGCAGTATAATTAAACGTAATTTCAATGTAAGGGATTACTGAACCGAAGTGGCAATACCATGGGTAATTAATTCCTTTCCTTCTAATCTAAGGCCAACCAAAACTATTCAGTGTGGGAAGCAGCATGAAGAAGAATTGTTAGAGAATACTCACCCATTAATGAAAGACGGGTACCTTTTAGCGCCCCTTTCAAAGCCAATACAAGAAAAGTGCCTTTTAATATATTTTTTTTAAGGGACCACACGCACCCTCCCCCGACTTAACTTGCTACATATAAACAACAATACATTTCTTTATTCTCCTTTGTTCAGATGATTTATTAGACCCACACAATGAAGTCTTTAAGTATATTGAATTGACATGGCAATAAATTCAATGACCACTTTTAAGTAGTTTGCAAGATGCAGATTGGTTTTCTCTCAAAGGTTTGATACTGCCTACAATCAACATTTTGATAGAGAACATGAAACCGTATACGGCTACGAGTAAAGTTCCACATTTCTCGGGACCCAGAGCCTTCACCACACAATCAGTGAAATTATTACACTCTATAAGGCAATTTTGTATACAGTACATGGATTTCCTATTTATTCAACTAAGCAGCAATTGACACAATGATAATGATCACAGATTTTGACATGTTCCATTAACTTCTCTATCTGCCAGAAGAATAACAATTTACCACAATTTGTAAGGCCAGACAATGCTTGGTATGCAGCAGCCATGCTGGACTGATAGGAGCCGAGGATGCGCAATGCTTTAAGACCACTTCCGGACGGTTGCCAAAATGGCCATTTAAAAACACTTATGAATGACACCCGCTTATTACTAGTTTCCTACCGCTACTATGCAGAATGTTTACATGGAACCAAATCCAGGCAGTGTATAATGTATACATATTACTAGGCTACTGGTTGGCAGTATATAGAATTCATAGGTTTTAAAATGGCTGACCTGTCAACCCTATCGCTTTTGGTGTTTAACGTGTAAATGGTCATATTCCCTAAGCAGTACTCAAGTGAATAAAATACATTTTTTTTAACAACCAATATTAAAGTGTTTTTTTTTTAGTTACAGGCTTCTACTAACATATTGCTCATCATGCCCCCGTCTTCTTATTTCTTATTTAAAGATCTATAGCATGTTGTAAAACTGATGGGGAAATTAGGAGAGGGTAGTGAGAAATGTTAAATTTGTCTGTGTCTTATTAAAAGGCGCTATTGAATAAGTTTGTGAAAATTAAACTAAACTTATGACTACCAACAAGCATGGTTACCGAACACTCATGACAAGGCTGCAGCCAACTGACCAGGGTAATTAAAACAATTGTAACTTATTACAAATGCAGAGGTAAATGAAACATTTGTACATAAAACCTGCATAATAATACAATTCTGATAAAGCCTTTGTGCGTAGGAATTACTTAAAAACTGTTTCAGATTTTTTCTTATTAGACAAGTAACATTTAATCCAGAGAACCGACATGGTTTATGATCACATCTTAATCTTAATGTCCATCAATACGACTATTAACAAAAGTTCATGTTGTGAATACATGGTTTGCCCTTAAAGAAATCAAATTTAACAATTCTCTTTTCTACACTTTTATTTGTAGTTGTCCTTGTGAAATTTAGTGACCTTCCAAGAAATTGCCACCTTAATGTGTAGAATGAATGATGGTTTATATGGAAGGCGCTACTAGTGGCAGGCAATAGACAGCTCCTATCATGACTGTGAAGGGAGCTGTAGCCAGTAGTAGCATAAGTGCTTAGGGTTACCTCTTAAAAAGTCCACCTCGCCACAACTGAGGATCCTAAAGGGTTTATTCACTAAAGTAGTAAAAATGCAAAATGTGTTGGCTACAATGGTGGGGCTCCTGAGATTTATTTTCTGCATATTGCCAAAATAAACATGACTTAAAGGGGCCAAATCCTCCACTGGTACACCCAGATCAAGGCAACACTTAATGGGGAAATCAAGTATACCTCTAACTGGAATTTAGTTATTAAAATGTACGTTTCAAGGAGTTTTATAGTTTAAGCTAATGGGCTTCATTAAGCATCATGAAGGGTCATCCCCAGTGAGCTGCACCTGCAAAGGAGGGCTTGGCTAGCCTTGCAGAATGCATAGTTTAATGAGATCACCTCATTTGGCAGCACAAACTTACCAGGATGGGTCCTTCATCATGTGTAATGCTGTTAGTAATTTGAAACTCTTCTGCTAATTAACACTTTTGTGGATAAACCCTGGAAGGGTCAGCTGTAGAGGACATGAAATCTTTCATCTCACCAACATAAATTTTATGGGGCAAATAATGATCTGCAAGAAAATAACAGCCCTGTATAAAGCAAAGTTAAATCAAGTTAGATCTCACTTTATGCTTCATATAGGACTCTTTCTTGGAAGGAGAAAATGCCATCTTACCACAACTCACCTAATTTTAAAGTATTTCTATTGATTGACCTGGGAATAAATAATTTGCCCTCAGGAAGGGATTTGACCTACCATCAACACACTATGTATATCTAATACATTCAGGGGTCAAAATGGAGCTCCAAAGCTGAGCTATGCATTCCCGAGGCAAACGCAATTAGCTCACGCAATTAGAGAGTATGAAAACCAAAAGATGAGAGAAATGTGTTAGCCTGACATTATTGTAACATATTCATGAAGTAGCTAGATGGTCCTTCTCACTGGTATCTCAAGGGATAGCAGAAGCAGCCGGTTTTGAGGTAGGTGGTGGTGATGGTTGAAACCGTGGAAGGTAGAGTCCAAATTTACTTTCAATTCCAGCAAATGTGGCGACTGCCAATTTATATCCACCCACATGGTCAGGGTTTGGAGCAGGTAGAGTGATTCGGGACTTCGGAACAGGTTCTGAGCCTGTTGGTTTCCTGTAATTTATAGAAAAGTATAGTCTCATAAGATGCATAAGATACAAACAGCCCTTGAAATAAAAGTGACATAGAAATCACCCCAACAAATCAATCAAAGAAGAAATCTCAGAATCAGAATGCTTTCAAGTTGTCTGTACATTTTAAAGGGGATACACTGGACAAAACATTAAATGTACTCTTTACAATAACAACAAATAAACCTAACCCAAGCAAGTAATTGGTACCACATTTTACATGGTTTTCTTTCCTCTGGAGTTTGAATCACAAAAACTTTTTTTAGTAGCTTTTACAGTTTCTAGGGTTGCAGCCTATTACCTCCTGCTTGTCTGACACATGACAATTAAGTGTTCCCAGCTAAAATTACCAGTAGGGCAAAACTGCCTGTTAGAAATACATCGCTTCCATGACCTCAATGTTATGAAGACTACAAACTACATTACCGTACCTGCTCACTCAGGAAGCCCCGGCAGCCCAATAAGGTTTATAATGAGGTACATGCAGTTTGGGCTTCTGGGACAAAGGATTCTGGGTGATCGCATGGAAATAAGGTCAACAATAAAAACAAAAATTATTGTTGACCTTATTTGCATGTGCCTACCCAGAATCCCTTGTGGTTGTGGCAGCACCATAGGATTTCTGAGGGAAAAAAACAAGCCTGCTGGCTTGTCTGGTGTCTGTAGATGAGTGTTTAATAATGCTTCTACTACCCCCTTAATTTTAAGTGGAAGGGATTTCCATCACCTTTACCCACCATAACTTATGTAATGGTAAACAAATCACAAAATACTTACACGCCACCAAAATCAACGTAGAACCATCTCTGCAGCAACTCATAAGTTACCAGTGTCACACCGAACTGAGGAGAGGACCTGAACACACGAGCTGAAAAATATAATAATCTTGTATTGATTCTTGATTTTGTAATGCAGGGAAAGTGTGTGTGTGTGTGTTTTTACTTACCTCCAGCGCCTTTCCATAAAGCCCTGTGTCCTTCCTCCTTCAATATTTTTCTAAAGCAGTCAATAACTCCTGAGTAAGTGGTCTGTCCGGCACGTGCCGCTACCTGCAGTCTAGTTTTGATGACATCGGCAGGTGTCACCAGAGATGCTGCTGGCATGCCTGGAGGACACAACAAAAAAACATGCACAACAAAAATCAGAACCCTCTCACACGATATATTTGCCCTTTCTTGTCCTTAAACATATATATGTATAAATACATTTTTACAACCCGTAAAAGACTGAAATTCTGGTTTATAATTAGTGAAATTAGTATTATATATATATATATATTTTTTTTTTAAAGAAGAAAAAGTCCCGAAAATATACTTAGAGGTTCATTTTGTAGTTCGCAATCTTTAGAATGTCAACAAAAAAATATTTACTGGCATTTGTTTAAAGAAAATAATTTAAAAAAAAAATCTAGTTAGGCTCAACAAATTGGAACATTTGTAAAATGAATAAATCATTTCTTACTTCCAATCAATTGGGATGTAGAACACGAAATAACCACCGTAAACACTGTGTAAGCCACACTTTAATGGCAAGTGAACATGAAACCTGACCTTCGTCGACACAGAGAAATCTCCTTAAGGGCAAAAAGGTCTACAAATTTATGAACCACGTTCTGCTTCCCAGCAGGAAATTATCTCATAGTGAAAAGTGTGCCATCATCCTGCTAGCTTCCATCCAAAACCTCCAAACGCATAACTATGTGCAATGCTTTTCCACATCCGCCCCCAGAAAGAAGCGTCCTGGAACACAGTACGGAGTATCAGCCTCCGCAGCCAGTTTCCATGGATTTGCCCATGCAATTATTCTGCATAAAACACGGCCACGGCTACATGATAAAGGACATTCTGAGCCATTTATCAAACGGCTGCAAGATGTTTCTTGCAAGAAGCAAAGGGTGCAAGAAAATGCAGTTTCAGCAGTATTTGGAGTCGAACGCTTGTTTTCAAGCAGCGGCAACAGAGATTCGAGAGAACACTGTGCTTAAGAAATCACAAACATGTCAAATGATTAAATTCAGATCTCTGGAAGCGAAAGCTACTCTGCTTTTTGCTTTTTCACGCCTCTTTGTGGCTATTGGCACAGAACACACAAGGAGCTGAAAAGCATACTCTACAAGTTCAGCGCCACAGCCGCCACCGCTCACCCACAGGCGTGCGCAGGCACAGACAGCTGCCACCACCTTAAATAACCCTCCAAAAAGCAGCTTCCTTGTATAGAAGCAGCGCTGTGCAAAATCAGCAAACCAAACAAAGCTCAGCTTTCAGGAAACCTTTCATCTCTCCAGTTCAACGCATTCGCTCTGCAGCATTCAACATCCCAGATGCAATGTTCAGCTGATCATTTCAGTTCATTTTTTTTTTTTATTTTTTTTTAACTAATACACTTCATTATTTTCACATTGAACCGATTATCAGGAAACAAGGAAAACACGTAGTTATTGTTTGCCATTTGGCCATAAGAAGAAAGACCTATTAAGTGGAGTAAAAAAGCCCAGAATGGCAGCTTTTCTGTGGATGGCTTTCGATAATAGGTTGAGTTGGGACAGTAAACTGTCACAGAGCGATGAGTTAGGAAGCAAACTGACATTACTACATTCAGCAAAGTGCACTGGCAGCTGAATTTAGACCAATGAAAAAGTGATACAAACTGGGTCGTATACCAATAAAAGTCTGGGGTATGGATAATATCTACATGAGTTTATGTCACGGTATAAAGTACAAATTCACTGTGCCTGTGGACAAATTATTAGTAGAACATATATAATATTCCAGGAGTTTTGGGTTGTGGAGACATGTAACTCAGAAGCACCCCTCTTGCAACCCAACGTGTGTCCGAAGACTCATCGTTTCCCAGGGTATCCAGCGTTCTACTAAATACATATCTATTTCTTTCCATACATCGGGTAACCTTTGTTGATATGTTAAGACTAACACACTTTTTTTGCGCTTTTATTATTTTTCCATTTTGTATTGGATCCAAACCCAACTGCCTAAGACTAAATGTTCAAATCTCTTATTTCTTTTCTTTATGGCTTATTAAGTTCATGGCTATTCTGGCCAAACCACCATGGTCTGGCTTCTTGAAGTCTCCCCGTCTCAAAGGCCTTGCGGAAAACATCTATATAGGGATACAGAACACATGTAACATCCTACTGAAAGATGCAAAGTAAAAAGGCCATGTTTGTAAAATGAGGTTTTTCGAAAAAGTTCACTTTAAAATACTACGTACACAAAATTATCCTGTCAATCTTTATAACAAATATTTTACTGCAACCCAAAATAAGCTTACAAGAGTAGACAAGCATGTCTATGCGTTTTAACCACCGAGTATACTTAAAATAAACAGGATTTTAAGGATCGTGTCTCGCTAATATATATTTTTTTTTTAAATAAAAGCATCTGAACAATAGATGTTTCTTATCAATTATAAAGTTTGACAGAACCAAAGAAACAATAAGGTACATGTCAGCCTTTAGTCTACCTGAATCTATAAACCTCATGCTCTTAGTCTTTATCTGATGGTTATTTCTGCTTCCATTAGTATTGAATAATATTGAAGATCGTGCCATATCCGCAAAAAAAGAGACTCATCTCAGAGTCTTGAAAACAGTACTGGCTAGAGTTCCGAGGGACTAACGAGAATCTCCCACTCCCATGCGCAGAAAACACTCCCAGTGTAGTCTCCATATAGCATAAGAAGGGAATTATCTAGCCGTTTTGGTCCATGAGAAGATGCATCTTTAGTCATCCCTGATAATCTTGTATTGCACCAACACAAGAAAAATACGCAGTCACAGAAGCTTATAAGATCTGAAGAACAGGCTTCTAATAACGTACCAAAATCATATGCATATCACAACGTTGGCCAAATAAAAGCATTGTCTTAGACTAAAGATTCCATATGATACAGGAAAGCCCATTGAGAGGTATGAAAATTACCCGAGATGAATGAACCCAGCAGGTACAGAGACCCCCAACTGCACAGAAAACACAAAAATAACTCCTTAACAACAGTAACAGCAACTACAAAAAATGTAAGTGCACAGAAAACGTAAGCTTTGTTTTAGAATAAGTAAGACATTTTTTGCCCATTCCCACCACCCTCGTTACTTCTCTATCATTCTCAAACTCTTAAACACGCCATGTCTAAGCAGCACTCATTTCTGGAAGTAAAAGGATGTAGTGAAACCTCACTTTTAAGTAATAGAGAGTAACAAGTTATGCTGTAATTATTTTATGTAGTCAAAGATTTGTCAACAAATGTTTTTATATACAAAAAATATCCCTGAAAATGCATCTTACGTATTCTTGCTGCCAAATCCTTTCCCATGGTTAGATCCTTGCCGATATTCCTTAAATATTTCTTGATTTTAATCTCTTGATTTACAGAGTCTACTCTGCAATTACACCCCGATGGTACTGAAAGCGATAGTGGCTTGAAGGCAGAAAAGTGTATTTTTCGGTTGCTGTGTGATGGATTTAATGGCTAGCAAGAAGAATTCGTGTATCAGACTCATCTCAATCTGAACTTCTGTAGAACGTTTTCCATGAAGTAACATATTGGAACCCGAGTCTTAAGGAGTTAAACAGCTACTTGTCCACGACCCATATTTTATTCTGTAACACATTTTCCAAAATACTGTTTTCTTTTTAAAAACAGTTCTAGTATGTGTATAGTATGTTTTCACACAGCTATGTATAAGCCAATTATAAAAGTGTTCTGGCGGTCTAGTAGATTGGGCTAAGGCAACACAAACACCCCGACTCCTTAATCATATTGCCTTATGGATACATTAGAATGGACCAGTCGTAATCACCCAGCTGGACACTCTGACTAATGAAAGTCTATGGAGGAACTGGCATCATTAGCACCGCCATAAAGAACCCGCTCAGTGTGGTGTTTGAGCAGGGACTTAAAATCTCACACGTGAGATCTTAAAATCTCGCCAACAGTGGCAGCCTTCAGGTCTTCAGAGAAACGAGGTTTATTGGCGCACAACGAGATAAAGCCGACCTACATTACGGTTAACGGCACTGCATGTTATGCTAGAGAAATAAAATTCACGGATCTACATTCGCTGTCAAGCATCAGTTTCACAAAACCTGCCACAATATGGGTTGATGTTGAAAGCCAATAAATCCAGATACTTGGAGTGCTGTCATACAGGTTCCCTGGCATCAGGTCAATCAGGCCGACTGCCACATGCCGACAAGGTTTCAGATTTGTTATAAACCTCTCCATATGATCTCTTTCTGTTTCAGGACCTTCCGTTTACTTTATATAGTTATAGATTGTAGAGTTTGTATCAGTTAATCCTGTCAATTCTAGTTTTGTGTGTAAATTGGTGTTCTATAAAGATAATAATACTAGCGTCACCTTATATTTACATCTCTGTGAGAATATTATCTTCATTTCATAGTTAATATCAATCTATGCATTAGTCTGGCTGTTGTCACGTGTCAATTGCTGAATTTAACATACATTTAAGAAAAAAAATTCTAAACATATATTTGCACGTTTCCTGGTGTATTGGTACATAACGCATACTTTGCCTTCTTTCTGGAGAAGCCCTAATTGAAAGAAGCAACCGACATCAACGTTTATTCACTAAAGATGGATATTGTGTCCATATTATGCATTAGGAGGGCAAACACCAGTGAGCTTCTCTTGCTAGAAGAGCTTGGATAACCATGCCTAATGTAGTAAAAGTAAGAGATATTAAAAAGCACTTTGCTGATTGAACATTGTTATCACAGAACACCCGCTCAGCCCCTTTGCATTAGAAGCATTCCCGGGGTTTGCCCTCCATGTTGCATACAATGTCATTCTACTACTACGGGACTTAAACGTTCCTCAAGAGTTAAATGTAATCGTATATGTTATATAGATTCATATTACTATAGGTAACGCGCACCTTATCCAACTCCCCATCACTACGCACCTGTCTGTCACTGAAAGAGTTACTCCATGGGTTCAAACGGTTCTGATTTCTTGTAAAGCGACTGCTATAAGGCTTGTCATGCGTTATAGTTTCATATTTCTACTTTCCCTAGCATCGAGGCAGGCAGCTTTTCCTTAATGGCACCTTTTACAACTCTACGATTTTGAAAGCCTTCAAGTGCAGATGACAATCTTGCGTCAGGCAGGTTGATATTAAGGGGCACATATTGCATTACAGTAAAAAGGGAAACAGAAGTCCTCGTCCCCCCCCAATTCGAACGTATTGTTTCATATCTATAGATGCGCTCAGTGATCGTGCACCCAAACGTAGATTCACAGCATTGTAGATTTGGAGTCCGACAAAAATGAAACCATAAAGGCAGTCTCTGTGACCGAACTTCAAAAGGGAATTATCTCCGTCTCCATCGCATCAGTGGCTTGAAAGAACACTACTGAATATCAGAAACTGTTTGGCTTGTAAATGTATGCTTACGTTTCAAGTCTGCACGCAGGCTTCCATGTTAAAGGCTTGTTTTGTTCCAATAAAACAGGTTGGAAACAGACGAGTCTAAAAAGACATTCGTATCTGATTAAATAGCTCCACAAAAAGAAACGTTGCCGAATGCCTCAAGATAAAATTTAGATCAAATGCATTTTGGAAGAGCATCAAGTCCCTAGAAAAAAATAATTTATGGTTCGTAGCCAATGCTGAAAGAATGTGATTTATAGCGTTTTTTTTCCTTTTTATGAGAGTTTTCATGTAACTCCTAGAGCTTTTACCTAGAGTTACTAAAATGTACTCTTGTTTTTAGCGGATTGTACCCAACATTTAGAATGGAAGTAAATATTTGTTTAAATGTGCAATATATGCAATGCGACATAAGAAGAGGTTCCACGTCACGTACTGAGCGCGTACCTCATTGTGCTCATCCAAATACTGAAAAGGGTACATGGGTAGCCTTCAGGTTAGATGCACCCCCGATTAAAGGGGACTATAAATATGGACGCCAGAAGGACAATGAGAGAACAATGTCATGGGCAGGGTTAGTTTCTCTATAGTTTTTAAAATCACAAAAAAACATGAAGCCAAACCCTGTTCAAACAGCTACTTCAAGGTGCCCTATATTAGTATTTTCAGCAAGGCAGAATGAAAACTAGAGGTTAAATCACCGACCGCACAACAATCAGATGATGAGAGACTTGTGTCAGCTGCCCACCTACTATATAGTAGAGCCACAGATCTAAAAATACCCTGATAAATAAATGTATTCATCCCTCTCCCTGGGAGTCTCCAGGTATCCCAGCCCATTAGTGGGATTCCGGGGGGACCTTTTATCTCCAGGTAGGGTGGAGATGTTTTCATTGAACTTATTTCATACCCAGTTCTAACAAGCCCCATCTCCCCACTCCCATACCGAGCACATACGTGTGCGCCAATGAACTCGGTTAAGCTCTACCAGCACAGCTACACGGGGGTGCGACCCTCAGGTTAACACGCCATCAAATAGCAATGGATCAGGGACTTCTAGATTTATATTTCTAAAAACGGAGCAGACCTGTGACTTTTCTGTAAAAAAATACTACTAATGTGAACTGTCTTAAAGGTCATTAAAAAACACATTCATGCAAGTCTCCTCCTACGTATGCTAAGCTCACGTCTTTCAGAATACTATGTGGTGTACATACCCGTTACAGATCTGAGATACCTGGTCATACCCCACATTAACATACACAGCACGCATGTAAAATGAAAATGTATCTAAAGAGAAGTGCTACCTTTTTGCACTTATCGGTATATGTGTTACACTGCAATTGTCAGATCATTTCCACCACAAAACATGAAACGCTGAAACGACGCTCAAAACACTCGAAAGATGAACGGACGAGCTGGCGTCTTGCTGTTGTGCCCGTTCTCGCGAAGCGACCGTACGTAAACAGGGGAGCGGTTGTGCTGCAATTGTGTCCTTAAAGCTGGGCATGTCTGTATCAACCTCACTGGTTTAAGACACTGTCTGGCGCATCGTACATTTAAGGTCTGGCTCTTTAATAATAGAAAGCGAGGGTTTCATAGTTTCATCAGTAAGGTTACATAACGCACGTGAGGTTAAAGCCAGGATAAAAGCGTGATATGCACGGTCACATCATTCAAACACACACGATCGTTACTAAAGCCTGTCATCTTCACATTCCTTCACTAACGACTTGTAAAAACGATCAGGACATTACACATCGTTTTATTCTGCATGCTGGATTCTAGTTAAAGTAACATTACATCTAAATCATATCTGCGCTGTACGCTTACGCTTGAGGTTCCCTGGGCATCAGTTGTGTAGGACTGGCATAGCAGAGACTCGTCTACCCCTTTAATATTTTTCATATACTGGTTAATATATAAAAAAAACAAGAAACTTTTCCCTGAAAAAAAAGCGTTAGCACAATATGAAAGCATTCAAAGGTTAATGAAGTAACGCATCACTGAACATACATTTCTAGAGCAAAAATACAAATAGTACAGCGGCAGATTAAAATCAGTTAAATAACTTTTTTTGACAGAGGCCACAGGCGTAGCTTTTCACCCTGGTAGTAACGTGTCAAAGACACACAATAAAGACATTATAAACACAATCTACATGTATACGATCATTGGTAATAAAACTACTACGACTTACCGGCTATAGCGCCAGCCAAGAGAAGGTAGCCAGGACTAACTCTTCCATCTTCACTTGCAAAATAACTCTTCATGTGGGCATAACAAGGAAAATAAATGGCCGAGAAGGGAATGTCGCGCAGAAAGCATGCCTTTGCCCCCTGTGTTAAAGAAATCAATGCACAAAGGTCACGATTGAAGGTCAAGATAAACTAGAAGAGGTGATTCATGGCATGCCTACCAAGCAGCGCAGGATGAGGACTAGCAAATGAACAGATAAGAATAACATGCCACTTCATGCCGGAGTGCAGCTTATAACCCCCAGCGTGGCAATCACTGGCACAGAAAGGAATATCGGCGATCGCGCCAACATCAAAACCCCCCAACTAGCCTTAATACACGCGCACGCGCACACGCACACGCACACTAACCTTTAAGGTAAATGTTTTAATGTGGAATCTGTTGCTTTCAGAATCCCTGGCCGACTGTCACATCTCAATACAAGTAAAAGCGCTTGGGATCCTGAATGAATTCCCCCGGTGTAAAATGTTTGCACATCTTGTTTAATCGTGTCATTACACCAAAAATAAATAAATGCAAAGTATAAATTTACAGCTAACCTATGTAATTTAATGCAATTATCATAACTGCGACCTTCCACGGGCAGCCAAAAACCTTCATCTGTCCTGGTCATGTAAGAAAATTCACACATTTACAGCTCGCACAGTATCATCCGTAATTTAGCACGTTATTTTCTTGTAGCGTGGATTTAATAGGTTCCGTTAACTTCAAAACATAATAAAATGCTTTACTTGCCATAGCATTGAGTGTATCAGAGAAACCTAGCATTTGAGGCCAGATAAGGACCACTTGGCCCATCAGATCGGTATGTTATTTTTTGCTGTTAAGACCGAATCGGTCCTTGGTCTTATCTTACATTCAGGATAGTGATATATGCCTACTCCCTTACTGTGTTAACATCTACCACTTCTGCTGGAAGAATGTCCCACTAATCTACCACCTCTTTAGTAAAATAAAATGTTACGCAACTTATGCATTGGGTCATTTTTTTGGGGGGGGCATTTTAGTTACTGATAAATCAGTATTAGCCATTAACCTTGTGTGTGCCAGCATGGCATGTAGCACATCTTAAAAAGTAATACGACGCTCGGCCCACTATCTTCAAACTGCCGCCATTTACAACACTTTCCATATGCAACATGGTATTTACTATGCATTGAGGACATGTAAACCTTATGATTCTAATACTCATCATTCTGACCAGACAAAATAATTACATAAATGGCCAACAAAAATAATCCCTTCGCAAAGCGACTACAACCAGCAATGTCAAATAATACTTGTTTTCAGCAGTATTTGAAGCGTTTTCTGGCAAGCTACTGTATAATTAGGCTGAGAAAATAATAGCGATAATAGTATTTATTGTGACAGCCTTCCTCTGATTCTCTCCCCAGGTAATAAACTTCAAGTTATGACATTTAATATGTACACGAGAAATGTGTATTTTATTTTAAGTGAGTGGCGGGCGAGTTAGATTCACGTGACGAGAGATCTATCGGACCCCATGTCAGTAGTGAACACTTGGAATTGGAATAGTAAGCGATACACATGGTTACTCCGCTAAGGATTTACAAACCTGGAGAAAGAATTTTATTAAAAGGACAAAAAGTATTTAACCTCTGTTAACGTTACTAATGGAAACATTGAAATATTTGATTTTAATTTAAAAACTCACTCCCCCTCCTTCATTCTGGCAATAAGAACGTTTACCTTTTTTATTAGCAAAAAAAAAAAGGCTTGTAGCATAAATGCCATGTATTCCTCAGGACGGGCTTTACAGCATTGTGCGGCTTCAATTTGGATTGAGTCAGGTCATAAAAATAAGTTTAGATGAGCACACGGAGCCGTCTCGGGAGTCATTACACTTTGGCTCTTGTTCGGTACGAGAGACGTCTAAGATTTCCGTCATCTTTTTGGTTAGGTTCAGGGGAAGCCTGTTAAAAATGCAGGGCTCATTTATCCTCGCGTTTAATTGCCTGCAACAAGCCCAGGTCAACAAGGATGTTTTAAGGATAATGGCCACGCTATCTTAAAACGGCAAAGGAAATGGTATTTGGAACTTCCACACCTTTCGGATGTCAAAAAGGTTAATAATCCTTTTTCCTTTTCTTTTTATAGGCTCATCCCAGAATTGCTGGGGTACAGTGGGGTAAAACAGGATCAGATAAGCTGGCAATATGCAGACATAGAGTGCACATAAACTCTATCCCATCCACCTAGCAAATACATTCTTATTTCCCCTTCCAATTGTAAGCACTTTCTATTTTTTTATTTTTTTTTACACATCGGAAACCATATCTCATTGAATGCGGTCAACAGGTATTACATGGACAGAAACAAAAACCCTATAAAACATATAAAAAGTTACTCGGTATATTATGTACATTTTGTTGAAGTTACAGGGCACGTGTTTTTGGAATTTTTTTTATTTTTTTGTCTGTAAAAATAGGATTGTTACCCTTCCCACTTTAACCTCCTATTGTTTTTGAAGATGGTGGGAACCGGTCAGATACCTGCAGGGTTAAACTCGGAGACCTCAGTACCTTATCATTTAGACTAAGTACCTGAGCTCGCTGTGGAACGTGGGATCAGCATAGCGAACCGGGATACGGCATTTTCTTTAGCATGCTAATGCTTGCTCGTTCCAGCCCAACCTGCAAGGAAGGTTCTAAACAACCCTTTCTACAACAAGAGGAGAGTAATTATACTCACAAAGGCACCTCTGTGTCGGGCTGGGCACCAGGAGCCAGCAGGTCTGGGAGACGCAGGCTTTACCTTGTTTCCTGCAGTGAATGCACATTGTCTCGTGTTGGGGAGGGGAGACAAATGCCAGACGGGGGGACCTTAAACTACAGAAGACAGAGGTGCACCTTGTCTGGGAGGGTTATTTAATGCTTCTGGCACCTGCAAATGCCCCCAAACCCTCATTTATTATTTTATTTCCCTTACAGGTTAAGAAATGATTTGGCATCCGTGTTTGTTATTTGGATCCTATGGTAGTAAACAATAGGGAAACGCGATTTCTTGATCCATTAATTTGGCTCTATGCCGCCCCCCCCCCCCAACATGAGCTCATTAACCCTCTTTTTACCAGAGGAAGGTGTACAGAAGCAACTAATTACCTACTGACAATGCATTAAATCATATGTAGCCTTATCACTAACGGATGTTCATCTGATGTGGGGAATCAGCAGGTGTATCTCGGCATCTCAAAGATCGTTTTAAACAGATACTTTTCATAGACTTCTCATACTTAACTCTAAACATTAACTACTTTGATCCTGTACTTATTACTTTATTATTTATTTATACAGCACTGAAACTACTTGTATTTGTGTGCATAATTAACTTTAGATTTTATTTTTCCCTATAATAAGTCAGACTTGGGTAACCGAGTGAGTAAGGCAGTATGTAATCACATACAGAGCTCAGTAACGGCTTTAGCAGCTTCGTAAAACTAAATTAACGGCAAAAAGCCCCCTTACCGTTAAAGTAAAATACATTGTTCAATACACCGTAATTGATAACCAGTATCAGGCCCTAGGGGCAACTTTACTGGCTCACATCCTTGAGCCTATTTTACTGGCATTATACTGTGATTAGCCCCTTAGGCTAAAAAAAGGTTTGGTTGTAAGTACATACCGCGCATTGTTGCAAATGTCAGGTAATATAAACGATACAGAACCTGTGGCCGGGGACACTGTTTACAGTAGCGCGGATAACATGTCGATCTGGCCCCTCGGATTTTCCTTTTGACATGAAGGTAATTTCAGCACGTTTAAGTTTGGCAATGAGCGTAAACCAAAGTCAGGGTCAGGCTAAATAAAATTGGAGGTATTTAGCTCCCTCAAGTACCTTGAATGGTTTTATGTAGCCAAGGTTTCAAATATGCATTAGCAATTTTAAACACTTGGCACCTACAGAGTTTAGTACACCTTCCCCAGCGGAAAAAGTAACCCTCTGAATTTCAGGATCCGCGGGTAATAAGATGCACCATTTAAGTTCAATAAGATGTCTTGAACTTAAATGGTTAAAAACAAGACACCAACACCAGAGAGGCTATATTACCCATTTTCTGGCGCAGGCCTTTAAGATTTAATAACTGCAGTTCCAGGGAAAAAAAATTCGGAAATGTATAGAAGAAGAAGAGAAGTAGTACCAAGATAAGCTCTCAAGAGCAATGTTCTCCTCCTCGGGTCAGGCAGTTCTACGGAAATAATAGCATTAGTGACAGACTCATTTCTGACGCATTTAAAGCAAGAGAAGGACCTGCCACAACATTGGACAATGACTTTCCTCTAAGGGTCCCTACTTCACCGATCAACAAATGTGGTCACCCTGCGTTTATCAATGGGTCAAGGTAAAGAAGCTTAACTGGAAACAGATTCCTATAACGTAATCATAAAACTATTCTATTATATGTCTCTCAACCATTTCTCTATACACAGTGTCAAAGGGTTCTTTACATCAAAGGTGGGTGATTTATTAACACACTCAATGAAGTAACTAAAGGCTGCGGAAAGGAACAGCAATCCGCTATATCATCATTAAAGAAATGAAAGCCCAATTAAAGTTAATGAAAAAAGTACCAAACAGTACCACGAGGAAATACAAGCAGGACATACTATACCCCACCAGCCTTGCACATGTGCATTAATGTGGTTAAGACCACTTAGATGTCAATATTAGGGCTGAGGAGATGGTAGAGGGGACGTCCCGCCATCTTTTTAATTTATAGAACAATCTGCAGTAGTGCGGTTTATTTTACACCATTAAAATAAAAGCATACACTTGCAGAACGTTTTAAATGAGTTGGCCAGATAAGCCTAAACCAACTTCTTATTTTTCCACAGTATCACCAACAGGAAGAATACTGAAGATGTAGAAATTACAAGACAAGATTTGCCTTTAAACAATCAGTGAATGGTGAAAAGTCAGTGGCACTCACTCCCTGCAATTAAAACATAAATCATCTGCATATAAAACGAGCCAGTCTTTAATTCAGTAGATAAAAGGATAAAGCTCTCACAGCGGACAAAAGCCTCTTCCTCCCAGCGCGTTTTGCTCGCTGTTCTGCTTGATCGTAAATACTATACAATAATAATGATGAAATACAGCTTACAGGGTAATAAGGGTAATTTTCTCTTACGGGGCAAAAGCAAATTGTGGACTTCCATATTATCCAACGTATAGATTGGAGTCGGAGCTGCTGATAACTGCACCGATGTTTTTGTTTTTTTTTTTTAAAATGATTTATGCATTTTTAATTCTTTAGCAAAATGTTAACTTTACCCGTGAATGTATAATTTAGAATAACAATACCTTGTACAGGCCAAAAAATCCTAGATCCCTGAGCACAGTGAGAGCCCCAACACGAGGACCCGTGGTGATCTCTCCCGCCACTTGCAAGCGAATCTTCACAATCTCCAGGGGGTTGGTAAAAATTACCTGAGACCCTCCAGCCTGAAATACAACACACAAAAAGGTACGTTACTACAGAGAGCAGATTCTGTGCATCAGTTAAACCGGAACTACTACACCATAAAAAAAAAAAAAGAACATATAAAGCTGCCAAAAAAACATTTGCAATAAAAAACAAAAAACTTTCAAAAGAACAGGGATCCAATTTTTTGTAACAATACAAATCAGATTATAGTGCCTACAGTAAAAGTTTAAATTTAATGTATATCTGCTGCTGAGTAAACAATGCTAAACAAAATGTTTTAGTATATGAATGATATTTGTCCAGCTAGTTCACAGTAAGTTCTTGCTATATGTGGCAGGGCCAAGGTGTATTTAGGCGTAGATCAGGGTTTGTGCCTCTCACACAAGTGGAGCACCAAGGTATGAAGTCATACCCTGGTACTAAGCTTGGCGTAGTCGACAGATCTGTGACATATAGAGAGAATTGTGCTAAAAGAGACAAACTGCCCCGCCATAAAGAAGCCCCACTACACTAAGTAGTAATAGGGGTGAGAGGACCGAATTGTCAAGGAGAATGAAGAACAATGAACAAGAACACAATATTCCCAAATCAATGAATGCATAAAAAAGAACCAAAAAAAACCCAAAAACTGTTGACCCTAAGGAAAACTGTCATTTGTCATATCACCGTATTTAAGTGATAAAGCTGAGAATGGTTTGAGATTTTGGGTGTCGGCGGTCTGTACACGGGTAGCTTTTAATTAAAAGATGCACCAGAGTGAGCCGGGGTGCCATTCAGCGACTGGGGTATTCCTGCCATTACTGCAACAATCAGTGCTGTCATTGTCTAATTAGTAAATCATCATAAAACACTTCAAGTACTATTTAAACAAGTAGGGTTGTTATGTCAATGACAATTAAAAGTCTTTTAATTAACAAACAATATTAATTTTCTGTTGGCACATAAGTAAATATTTGATTGTGGTCCTGGTGATTTCCAAGAATCCTCAAGAGAAGAACCACTGGAATTCTAAAAGCGACACTCCAGCCATCACAGGCTGCATGTAGCAATTCTGCAGAATCCCCCCCCCCCATATGCATGTATCTTTCCTCACCCCCCAGCTAAGCGTTGGGTATGGAAACGCTGCAGGCAGGAGTCTCTTTAGACATCCAACCATCCCTTTAACTGAAATGGACGGGAAAGCCCTAAACTGGATGGGAATGCATGGATTTGTTAATCAACAGCATCCGAGGCACCAGCAGTTAGGACATCCCCACCAAAAGCAGCCAGAGTGCAATAATCCAACTCGATCTGAGGTAAATGAAACAATAAAACAGTTGGCTAATTGTTAAGCGAGCCCCCTGGCAAGTCATGCCCACCATAGCTCGCAGCCAACCTAATCATCCTATGTTAAGAAAAATGCAGCCCTGTAACCAATGTGATTTTGTAATATTACTTTCAACAAAAGCTACAGACCAATTCCATAGTTGCATACGAAAAGGTATGGAAATGTGTCTTAACAAGTGAACACAAGCACATAAAACATTCACTATGATGCATATATACAGGGGGGTTCTGCGTATACAAATTTTGTGAACACAACATGTACATCTCCAAATACATTAAACTGGTCAGAATTGGTAAACATCAAGTCTTTTCTCTTTTTCCTAAAATATGCATAAAATCAATAAATATAAAAAAAATACGACTGGCGTGGATTGGTCCCCCCCCCAGTTACTGATGACCCCAACATTGATAAGAAAATTCTCTTTAAATTATGGTGACAAAAAAAAGTCATGAGATAGGAAAGGGGTGGAAGTATTACACGCAAGATGTCTGAGCGGTTAGCTGCAGATGAAGCAGATTAGAGAATTTCACAAGTTTTGACCAGTACTGCCATGTTCGCGATCTGTTACGTTTCATCTTCAGAATGTATGGCAGAAGTGCTTAGAAGTTCAGCCAAGCGGCACAAAAATGAAAACTCACTTGATTGACGTTATAGAAGCAATTATGTTACAAACCTGTCAGACGCGTTAGAACTTTATTTTTTTTTTATTATTTTCGGTGGCTGGCGCTAGCTTATGTCTGTCGCGCACAACTAGTTTTACTTTAGTTACCACAATAATTTAAAGAGGAGCTCAGAGGAAGCGGCTCTCTCAGGAGAATCACCATCCAGCGTCAATGTTGTGACGAGAAGGGGAAAAAAATAATAAACCGTGCATTTCAAAAACTTTTTTTTTTTTTATTATTATTATTAAAGCAGAATTACGCTTACATAGGCCCTTGTCTTTGGACTACAAGATAATAATTCCCAAGTATGCAACTAACTTCAACTTTTTTCAACCATTATTAAAATGGATTTACAACTGATAATATGAACGAAACAATATGGTTTCATGATATATGAAGGCCGAGTGCAAAACGATGCACAGATTTCTACCCCACATTACGCCATTACCGATAGCTGCCCCGGCAATGTCACCAGACCAGCTATTGAAAACACAATTCCACGTGCAGAAATATCATTTTATGCCGGACTCCAGGGGGCGCCCTGCAGAACAATATCTCTCGCTCTTGGAAAAAGCGAATAAGCCCCCGACGCCAAAAAAAAAAAAAAAAATCACATATGCCGGTCACAGTTCCTTCTCCTCCTACCTCTGAACCTGATGTGTTGGACCTCTTTTTTACCCCATGTTATAGACGCATTGCTGTAATGCCTCACCACCATAAAATTTAACCAATACATGTTTGGGCAACAAGGACGGCCCAATATTTATTAAAGATAAATGGGAGGCAAAGTTTAATTTGTTAGTAATCCCTTTTATAACAGGTATAATAGTTAGGAAAAGCTTAAAGTGAGACCCACAAGCAGCGTGATATTACATGGGCTCGCAATGCTCCACTGGATAACGTAAATTCATTTTATTATAATGACGGGTCGCTTTAATGTCATGGTGGATATTCTCCTATATTAAATTTCATATTTCGCCACTTGTGAGAACCAATAGCGAGAGACTTTAGCATTCTCCAGAACTGCAGTACATTACCCAAATATACACATTGAATCTACGCCTGTTCTTCACGTAACACGGATCGGTTCGCTTTGTGTATAGTTCATACATAATGACAGAAAGAGCAAAAGAAATCCGTGGAAGATGCATATTCCGTGCCCCATCACAATATGTGCGCTGACTCGGGTGTTTTTCTTCTCTCCTTTTGTATGGCTCGGATCCAATAATAGGATGCACAAAGAAAGAACATCTCTCCCTCAGTATGTGTTTTAAATCTCACTTTCACAAAGCGCATTGTAAGATAATGCAGGCACATTTAGCACGAGGCCCACTCAGGTCAGCCGCAATTAGAGAATCTGTCAGGGAAAGCACTAAATGCGGGATCGTTTGTATTCTTCTTTTAAAACCAACTTTTATCTCTACGTTTTCCAGGCGCTACATTTCTGTATTGGGACAGATTTGGTATTTAAAGGGAAAGTTACCTTTGCTATACAGTACTTATCAGACTTAGTGGGTCAATACAAAGATCAGTGAAAAGGGTGTGTGAGTGTGCGTGAGAGAGAGAGAGTGTGCGTGAGAGAGAGAGTGCGTGAGAGAGAGTGTGCGTGAGAGAGAGTGCGCGAGAGAGAGAGTGCGAGAGAGAGAGAGAGTGTGCGTGAGAGAGAGAGAGTGTGCGTGAGAGAGAGAGTGCGTGAGAGAGAGTGTGCGTGAGAGAGAGTGTGCGTGAGAGAGAGTGTGCGTGAGAGAGAGTGTGCGTGAGAGAGAGTGCGCGAGAGAGAGAGTGCGTGAGAGAGAGAGTGCGTGAGAGAGAGAGAGAGTGTGCATGAGCTATATTTTCATGATGCCCAAACCAACCCTGCAGAATCCCCCATATGCATTCACCCCTTTCCTATTCAGCATGCAGGAGATCTGTTCCGTGGGACTGCTTTCTCGCATAATGTCAGGAGATGGAGGAGTTGGGGTGCTGCAGCTACTAGCTTCTACTAAATGTAAGTCATGTTTAATATCCTTTCGTTAAACTTAAAAGAAAAATTAAGTATTTACAAAGCACTTTAATATCCGTTCTTTCATTCAAAAGGCTGCCTGGGAACCGATATGTCCCTTTAACCAATTCATACACTACCAGGTTAACACTTTTGTTTTTTTATATGAAAACATACATCATACATGGCCGTAAAGTGGGTGCATAAAGCACAATTATAAAAGGGTATTTTATAATTTATGACATATAATTGCAGTGAGGTCAGACCTTAAAGTAGACAAGCTTTCAGGCACGAGGGGTTAAAGGGCAAAAAACACTAATGATGGCTTAAAGCCACCCTGCAAAGTAGCTTAGAGATGCATAGTGAATGAAGGGGTTTCTTTTTCTACTGCACTTAGAAAGAGATAGATACCAAAATAAAACATTCGTTTTCACTCTGACGCAAAAAGGGATCACATACGTCAAACTAATTCTATTCACATTATTAATATTATTAAAGGCACCTTAAAAAAGCCTTTAAATGGTTAAACTCTACAGATCTTAGAAACACTTGAGGAAACATGTTACAGAATTTAAGAACATCAGACTACAGTATACATATATTTCTAAATGAAACCAAGCCGCGATTGTGGGCTTCTAAATTACACTTTTGAAATAATGAAATATAATTTAGATCTAATGATTATATCTCTTGCTTGAAACCTCTGATCTTCCTTCTTAATGCTGACCCCCTAATGTAGTTTCTGGGCTTTATTTTATTTTTTTGTATGAAAGACATGACACTTTTGCCACTGTCATTTAATGCAACAAAAGCTCACAGAGAAGAGAGAGGGGACAAAAAAAAAGCTGAACTGAGGTCAAAGCCGACGAGCCTACGTTTTAAGAGAGGAATCAAATTTACAAACAGAACATCGCACAATAGAAAAGTGCCCAAAATTAGTCATGCGTACTAATGCCTAGTAATTATCATGCAAGGTGAAATCCCTGGGGCCTTAGAAGCCAACGCTTCATAATGCTTGAGTTAAAAGCAAAGTGGAGCTACTCGTGTAACAAAGGCTCTGTCAATGGACTACATCGGTGGACGCAATGTTTTCTATACTTTTGTGTTTTTTTTTAGAGAAAAAAGAAAAAAAAATTGTGCTATATATGCCTTAATCCAAAACAAAACCAAATAACCTGTGGATTACTCTTTTTCCCTAAATACTCTTACATACAATAAAATATAACAAATAATATAACAATAGATATTCAACCAACAGCACTTCGGTTGCTGTTCTATATTAAACAGAATGGATGTTTTTCACAAGATTTGGAACAACCTATGCATGGGGATTACCGTGGAGGCTTTTAAGAATAAATGGCAAGAAAGGCTATTCATGAAAATTTAGCATTTGTCGACTATTCGGACTGCCCATAGGAGTCATGTAAGAATTTTCACCCTTATTGACAAAATTGAAATGTTTTGTGCCTTCATCCGGATCAATGAAATTAGTAACATCTTGGCTATGTGGGATTTGATGGCCTTTAATGCCGTTATGAAAGATTCAATGTGACCTGAACGGCACGGATCATTATGGACGCCAAATGGTTAGTTGTCATAGTTTGCAAACTTCCTTATCATATTTCTACATCTGCTTTATACATTGGCTATGCGTGGTATGTAAAGCTTGGATACAAAAGGTGGTTTGTATAATATATATATATATATACATACACACACATACATATATACAGATTCCCCGTAACCAGATACCATCAGCAGATGCCCACCCTCTTCCCATGTTAACAAGACACTTCCAAAAGATGCCTAATGTTTTTCTCGAATTATTTTTTTCCAAAATAATGGTAAAAGTGATGTTGAACGTGGACGGACTGTTAGACCGCTCTGTCAATGTGTGCAAACAAACATTGTGTACATATTAATCAAAAAAATATAGAATGTAGTTACTGCACTAGAAAGGTCTGTATTACAAATAAGTCATTGTGGAAAAAATTGAGAAGACGCCCAAACAACTTGTCTTATGTGAAAGCACAGGGTCTTTATTGCATTTTTGCTTTAAAGTCCCAAATAAATAGGCAGAGTAATCAAAGGTTGGGTTTTTTTTGTCTCTTCTTCTTCCAGGAATGCTTGTAGGTCTACAGAACAAGGGACACTACCTGGAATTCAGTGAGAGGTCAGTGATCAAACGGAACAGGCAGCCGGCAGCCAAATCAGCACATGACATCTCATGAGAATCACAGACAGGCAGAATTTCTCGACAGGTCTATGTCTTCGGGACGACAATATGTCTCGCGCTGAAGAAAGAGCCCGCATCGGTTGGGCATCACAATCTACTACCTTTAAGAAAGCCTCAAATAAAAGGAGCTGCTTTCACTAGAGCAAAACTAAGACAAAGTTGTGGCAAAAAAAAAGGCAAGAAGCGGGCAATAGGTTGGCAGTGGGTTAAACATGACTGATCAAAGTGAATCTACTTAATAGAATTAAGTAAACTAATAATTTATTAAGTATTCAGGTAGAAACAGTACATTACAAACTGGGGTTCATCCAATCTACTGTACAATCAGCTGGGTTGATGGGGACCATCGTTTAGAAAAATAAGTGTATCAACCGGCTCTGTGATATCCCCATTTCTCTAAGAGTACGGCTAAGTCGTTTATGTTTTTCCTGTAACCTGTAAGATATCAGATTCTGATCACCTGATGTAATGCATTCTGATCGGCAGCGTGGAACGCAGGCATCACAGGCTGCACTGAGAATAACACGGTATTCCAAAACATTTTGTGCAGGTATCTGAAGGCTTCAATAATTTACCCATAACATTAAAACGTTTTATTTCTAAATGGAACTCTGTATGTGACTGGAAGGATCACTTTTCATTTGTCAAAGTGTAAGTCAATGTATTCCTTTATGAAAAGGCAAGTAAAGCTATGCATATCACATAAGAGTTGTTACAATTTGCAGGGTTGCAAAAAAGGTTGTTTTCTAAGCTGCCTACGTTGGGTAAATATCCACCCCCGTTACATTAGGAATCCTTCACACACAAGCCGAGTACCCCTTATCGGAAAGGCTTGGCACCAGAAGTATTTCAGGTAAGGGATAATTTCGGATAACGGATCTGTTGTCCCGGTGTGGTGGACAGGGATATATTATTCACCCTCTCTCTGGCGAGTCGCGCAGGGCACAGCAGCCTAAGAGAAGGCAGGGAAAGGCTCTCCCGAACACCAGCAACAAGAGCTACCCTGTCCTGTTCCTGGAAATCAGTTCCTCTGCCTCTTCTACGCGTAACAGAACATACTGTACACACAGTACCTACAAACATGGCCGGCTCTATGCGGGTTTCAACACAAAGAAGTATTGGATTTCTTTGCATGGCATGTTAACAGAAATAATTTAGTCCATCCCGTCTCCCCATTAGGTCTTACCTAACGTTCATGACAACCTTATGGCTGCTTCTTGCATGTTAAAATTCCTTCACTGTAATAATCTCTACCACCGCCGCTGAAAGAATACGCCACTTATCTACCACCCTCTCAGCAACATAAACTAACCCGACATCTAGATCTGGAGAGATATTCCATCCAATCATCTCTCTCGAAACTGCAGAATACATGTAAATGTAAAATCAGTCACCTTGCACACAAATTTACATAATTTAATAATTTAAGCGCTTACACATCCGCCAGCCATGATTTCTGCCAGGAGCGGGATACCGCCATCTTTAGTTGTGAACTTATCTCTTACAAAGTCATTCACCTGCAGAAACAAAAAATACGTTACATGTATATAAAGAGGCGTTCGCAGCCAACAATGTGATGGAGTCTAAATAAAAATAGCCATTATCAACCAAAACAGCCTACACCCTGTTTCCCTATGCATTCGGTTATGTATATTATAATAATTTTAAAAAAATTATCCTGGTACGAGAGAGGCAGTGTCCAGCAGCATCCCCCGGGGGCCGCCTGTTTCAGACCTACGCGTGCAGCTGCAATAAAACCTCACCTATAACAGATTGTGCTGGGCAGAGCACCTAGAAATGAACCCCAAGCTATATCTAAAAGTCCCTTACATGTATAGGATCAAGATCTCTCCTGCAACTAAATATTTCAAGATTTCCTTTCAGTGTGAATGGTGTCTACTTGAGATCTGTAATTTTGGAGATTTTAAAATGTAAAAACAAAACCAAAAAAAAACAAACAATAAAACATAAGACCTTTTAGATGTGATGCATGCTACTGCACAAAGTAGGATTATAAGATAATTTGACATAACAGTAGAAGATATGCCTCAAGAATAACCGAAAATGTTTCAAATCTGCGAAGACTTTTTTTAAAAAGTTTTTAAGTCCTTTTTTGTAAGCACAACATGCACAGATCTTTTGGCTGCTAACAGTCATCTTTTTCCTCTGTATTCTGTCTTATTTGTATGATAAAATCGGGTGGTTTCTTATATAAATTTTGTAGTCATTTTTTAAGATTCCTTCTTTCCAGAAAATAACGGGGCAGAATAAATAAATAAAAAGGTTTACTTACGGTCAATTTAATAGCCTTCTCTGGAGCTACACCCAGCAGCTGAGGTAATAAACCTAACAAAAACCAAAACACAAACATTTAGTGTACAAAAAAACCCCAAATATGTTATTACTCACTTATGCATCTAGTATCTTGAGATACACAATAAACCTTTTCTCGGATACACAGAAACTTTGGTATTCTACTTCGTTTTATCCAGTTCATGTTAAGCACGTTTAGGTTTTCATCTTGTTAAGAGAAGTAAAAACAAATATGTCCTCGTTAAGGGGCCAACATGGAGAAGCCAAATAGGACATTTAAGTTACAAGGCTCTGAAACCTGCCGGTCTGTAGAGACTAAGCAGACGTCAAATCCGCATTCTGAAACATAGCAGGGAACATGCTTGTGTTAAGTGTTTTAATGACATGAAACGCCCATCAAAGTGAAGAAATAAACGTAAAATTTAAATATACTTTTCAAATACATCCCAATATTTATATTGGAGTATTAAACGAAAACATCCCGAGTAAAATTAGGATTGGGCCACTCGTTGTGCCTTAAAGGACAGGTTTATTACATAAGGATGCTCATTATGTATCATCATATCTGGCAAAGTTCAGGATTGTAAACCCGTTTGCGCAGGGCCCTCCTCACCTGTTGTCTCCGTAAGTCAATTTGTTATGTTACATACTACTTGTTATGTCCTTTCTACCCATTGTACAGCGCTACGGAGTTTGATGGCGCTAAATAAAACAATAAATAATAATAATAATAAATAGCCAAAGGAACATTGGAAAAAGGCTTCAACAATGGGCATCAGTCAGCTACCCACAAGCACGGAGAGGACAGCGTCACCATTATCTACTGGTTCATCCAACGCTAGTGTTCTGGTATGTCTTCTACATCTTTTCTGCTAGAGAAGACTAGGAGCGCAATGCAATATTTCATTTGGACAAGAAACTGTAAAGAGCCCGCCATGCCTTTCCATGAAGACATTTTGCTTGCGGCTCTGCTTGCGATGTAGAGATTGTTTTTGCAGTCAGCACTCATACTGTTAAACTGACGGGCTTCCTTAAACCTTTAAAGCTGGGACTATTTATAAAAAAAGTAGTAAATAACAGAAATGTATCTTTTCCATAAAATAACACAAATCTCGCCACCCAGGGCTTGCTGTGCCGCCTCTGAAAACCTTAGAAATGTTGCGAGAGTAACGATGGAGGTTCTGCAGTAATTCCATTGGGCTTCGCCGAGACTGAAACGGCAGAGCAGTGTCTCTCCAGGAGTCAATGCACACGGGGTGCTAATCCTTTCAGTGATGGGGAAAGGAACCACACACAGTATTAAGTACCTGCTGACCTTTTTGCTGCCGCGGCAAGCAGGCTAGAACGCTTTGAATAGGTTAGCTTACAGCCTTACAGTTATTTTACAAAACGTTACAGACTCACTAACTCGAGAATCCTGAAAGCGCTTACAGAGACTGAACTTTTAACACCGTAGAATCATTCAAAAGAAAACCCTCATTTTTTTTTCACCCCTCAGAAATGCGGCAAAGCTTACAGAACGGCCGCAGCAACAACAGCTAATACCTAGAGGTGAGGAGATTACAGGAGAACGGGGGAACTTCTCAAAGCAGTTTTCTTTTTCACTCAGGAAACAAGAAACTGAAATATTTAGCAAAGGAAATCCCATCATTTTCATAATCCAGACTCTTTGGCAAGGAGTCTAGATTAAGAAAATTTGAGACGTCGGGGGTGGGGTGGGTAGGTTTTGTAGAACATAAATCTGCTACATTCACAACATGTAACACCCTGTTTCATGTCATTTCCTTTTTTTACGCTTTTACATCTGTATTTTCTTACATTTATTGAGTTATGAGATTTCTATTTATTTTTCATTAAAACATTTTTATAGGCTTTCATCATTTTGCTTGTTTAGCCTTTTCTTTACTGATGTCATCTTAACCACTTACACACAGGTTCCGACGTATTCTCCACGTTCGGTTTTGAAGAAAGCAGTTAGGACTGCGCTCCAAGTAAAATTTATTAAAAAGAGGAAATGTATTTGTAAAATATTTTGGGCGCATCTGGAACACATACATCTGTTATGGAACGTCTCAAGTAGTTTGCTAGCACGGAAGTAACGTCACGGGGAAAACCTAACCTCTATAACAGATGTACTACAACTCAAGATCGCAATTCAGCAGTTGGACCGATGCCTAGAGGTTTGCCTGTTGGCTAACTCAATTCATTAAAAACAAACAAAAATACATAAAATTGATTTCTGGCAGCGGGAAACTAGACAAATGTGTTAGAGGGACATTTAAAAATAAAGCAGACACAAAGCTTGGCTGAGGGAACCTTAAGGAATCAGGTCATGTTCCAGCTGCCATGATTAACAGGTCCAATGCACCTTAAGAAATGTGCAGCAAAGGTTTAAACACTGGTGCGAACACTTTTCTGTGTATTCCATCTTGAAGGAAGTGAGCTTGGAGATTCCGTGGCTAAAAAGGTCTAATAGAAGAACAGTTGCAGCGATGCTCCTGTCCTGTTTATCATGAAGAACATTAGAAACTCTAGTCTCATAGACCTGGACACTGGAGCACAGGGGTCATCGTTTGCGCCTGCATGAAATTGGTTCTCCATACACAACGCTTCCAAAGAATCCTACGGCTTTATGATCCCAAGAAATGCGTGTCAGATCGGCACAATTAAGGCTGAATTTCTGGCCCAAGTGACTGATCTAGACAAGACGTTTTCTGGTCTCCACCAGCTGTACTTGTACCTTCTGTGATCTTTACTTTGATGAAGAATTTTGATAAGTGTAGTCCCGTTGGACAACTGGAAGCCTCATATGCACTGCAACTGTACATATACAAAAGTGAGCAGCAGTGTATATAAATAACAGGCTTGGATTCTGGATCATCTGTGATAGCCAGAGTTGCTACAGTGGATATAAAAAGTCTACACACCCCATTTTAACAGGGGTGTGTAGACTTTTTATATCCACTGTAGATTACTGCTAATGCCATGAGGGCTGGAAGCTCTTATAGCTTTCCGTATGGCCTGCAAACCCCCACACGTACTACTGTAGAACTGCGTTCAATGAGGCCTGCCTCCAGACCGATCCTCTATTGGAATATATCGAAAAGATCTAGTTTTTCTGGTAACACGATGCTTAAAATGGGTTGCATCAGTTCAAGCAAAAAGGTACTATTACGAGATATTGTAAATATGTGGAACACTCTTTATAAATGCATGTGCCACGTTCTATTTGACTGACCTCTATAAAGTCCAAAGAAGCCTTCATACCGCAGAACCTTCTTAAAGCAATCAAAACTGTTCTTGTACATGAGTTCTCCTACAAATGATCCCGTAGATCGCTGGTTCTGCATTCTCGTTTTTACCAAGTCAATAGGATAGACAGCGGTGGCACCAACAGCTGTTCAGATGAGATAGCAGGTGGGGAGAGAGAAAAAAAAAAGCTTTTATTAAAACTTTACAAGACACAATCTTAACTACACATTCCATGGGATGCTTACTTTTCATAAAGTTAATGAGTTTACATTAAAGGCTTGTCGATTATTTGATTAAAACAGTAAGTTTTTGTCCCCTCAATGACTCTATAAACTTGTTTTGAGCTAGACAAGTCATCAGTACATCCCACAACCCTATGACAGGCACAAAATACAATAGAACGTGTACATAATACTCGCAGCGTCAACGACCCATGGAGAGAAAGCCTTGCAAGGCTGGACAAGTACAGCATTGTTTCTCTAAACTCACAAGAGGAGGAGGATTTGATAATGTAGATAAAAACGGTTACAATCAACCGTGACTAACCTCCTGCGATTGAACCAAGAGCAAATCTATAAGCTGACTCGGCCACTTGGACAAGGACAGTACGAGACACGTCACCAGAGCCTTGATGCTTGACAGAGGAAAAGAGAGAGGACATGAAAACCAAGTTCATACAGTCAGGGAAAAAAGGTATTATCGGAACCACAAACTCTACACATATAAAGCATTGCTAGGCATAAACTGGATATTTATAGGGAATATTAAAAGTTTGGGGGGGTACAAAACAAAACATGTACACCCGCACTGTAAATAAGAATCAAACACTGGCGTTACCATGCTATGCTCACACGGCGATAAGCTTCGCATCGAAACAGCTTTTGTTTTATTTCTTAACACAAACGACACGCAAAGAGAAGCAGTGCACTTTGTACATGAGAGACATCGGCACTTCGGTAGGAAAAAGTGAATTCATTAAAATGTTTACCTTAGTTCCTGCCGAATAAATAAAAAAATGCACACGACATATGGCATATTTATTGCTGAAAGTGCTACTAGGGGCAGCCATTTTGTCTTTTTAGCAACAACGGGAAGCAGAGCTGCCAGAAACATTATTATGACATTTCTTGCATTGCAATGGACAGGGTAACCATGTATGAAAACACAATGTTTAAAAATCTGTATTTTCTTCCTAGAGGGAAACTAGGAAGACATTTGGAAAATTTTGAATGAAGTTGAATATTTTATTGTTTTCTACTCGCATGACCCAAAAATATTTTCCTTTTAAAATTTTAAAGTAGCTTTTGCATGCTACTAAAGGCATTTTTACCTTCGCCTACGTCTAGTGACCTAAAACAAGCCGGATATGGAGAGATTGGTTAAGGTATAACAAGCGATTTTGCGGCAAACCCCGACAAAAGTGGTCTTATCACCATAGTAACCACTGGAATTCGGAAGGAACATTTCATTGGTTGCGATGGGGTAAGAGTTTTTTTTAAGTGGTTTTTTAGATGGACAATGCCTTACATGATTTTAAGTGTTTAAAATAAAATGATGTGGACAAAATATAAACGTACCACCTGTAATTCTGCAATATGTATTCTGCGACATGCATGTGACTGGAAAATGGGCAAGTAAATTCAAAAGCAAAGCAACCAAGGCATTAAATAACAGCTTAGGAATGAGCTCAGCTCCACCACTGCATTCGGTACAAGCTTCGTGAGGCACCAGACACACCTGTCACCGCACCGGCTCCTGCACTCCGCTGCCTCTCATGGCCGAGCAGCCTGCCGCGTGGGCACCTGGTAAGAAGTCATCTCATACTCAGCAAACAAGAAAAAAAGAGTACACTCCGCAAACATGATCCCCTCCAGCTTTTAAATCAACGCTAATCTGGAGAAGGTTGGTACACATTGTGTGTTGGAGCAGGGCTGCCCGGCGCTTACAAACAAAGTATTGTGGTGTCAGCGGCCACACAACATGTTAGGTGACCACAAGGAGCTCCTGCATTCCGGAGTGTGACAAGCCACTTTGGACTGGCCATGTTTCTAGAATCTGGAATGGCCACTCCTGACACTAAAGGCTCAAAAAAGGTAATCAGAATAAAGAAAGCATCTGAAGCATTACAATCACTCCCTGGTGCTGCAGAAGGAGAGCCTTGTTATTAATCCCAGTTGATAAAAACCTTAACTATTTTAATGACTGGTTACAAAAAAAATAAAGAGCCTCTAACTGTAAAACCAGAGAAAGGCTGTTGGTTGCCTGCGGCTTCTTCCAATGGTGAGCCTATGGTTTTGGCCTCCTTCTAGACCAAATGCGATCCAAGCATCTAAAGTAGCTACACGTGTACAAGCAACCATTTGTATAACCCACTGTTGCAAAAGCCTGTGTGACCATGCTTTATGGGATACATACTTAAAGGGGAAAAAAAGGTTAATGTGTTCCCATTCACACGTCTGGTGTCTAAAACTGAATTAAAATACAAACAATGTTTTTTTGGATTAATTTGTATTAACTAGGTAATACAAAATAAGATTTATGCTGAGCACAGGAAATCTTAACGCAGCTCTGGAATATTAGTTATCCCAACACATAAAGGAGAAATGCATTAACATAAAATGCATATTTCAATAACATAGGATTATACAGCATTAAAATAGAACATGAAATAAAATATACTGTTTGCATTATTAAATTACTTTCCAGTATACAATATTATATACACACATTGTATACATATACAGTGTCCTGCACTAATACTGGAAAATATTGCAGTGGAAATTTGTATTTATTGATCTTTTCTTTTAAAAAACAAAACAAAAAAAAAGTACTCTAATCTCATTGATTTCAAACAATTGCAAACAACACAGTTTTAGCCAAAAAAAACACACACAAAAACAGTTTTTACAGCATTTTTGGCTCTTATTTACCATGGTGCCAATATTAGTGGAGGGCGCTGTACGTACATATATTTACGTTAAATTAAACATTAATTTACCTGTCTTTGAGCCTCTGCCAGGTTATAAGGCAAAGCCCCTTCTTCCAGGGGAGCAATTCTTTCAATATCTGCCAAAGTCATACGCCTGAAGATGATAACATTCATTTTAGCAAAGCAGGGGTAATAAATAATAATTAAAGAGTGCAGTTTTATTGCAAGTATCAAGAAATAAATAAAAAATAAAGATGTTGTAACGTCTTACCCCCTTGGCTCATACAAATCTGCTAATTGGAACAATATGTCAACTTCCATGGGCGTCACTTGTCCAAATTTCTGTGCAGCCAACACAAACTCCTCTGAAGAAAAAGAACATAGGGTGAACACAGATTAAGTTAAAGAACCACATCAAGGGTGTGATAGCATGTACGATAAACACAGAGGTTTTGGATATCTCATACACACTAAACACCAGTGAGTACAACAGGAAAAAAAAAAATCATATTATAATGAATTTCTTCTTAAAAGTACACTGCAGCAATCATATAGATCCTAAAACATGACGGCTACATAGGGCCCACAATATACCTGCGGGTCCTGGTAATCCTGTGCACTCCCGCAAGTCTGCCTTTGCGTTGCTCGCACAAACAGTGTCTCTTATTCTGCCCAGGCGAAGCAGGAACCCAGCAGAGTCACATCACATGACCCTGCTCTGTTCTTGCTTCCCCTGGGCGGGGCAAGAGAAGGGGTTTGCACAGAGTGTGCCAGCAACGCAGAGGGAAGCAGCAGGGCTCTTGCAGAAGTCTGCAAGCGGAACCGAAAGATCTGAAGTTGTATGGACGGTGGGGGTGGTTGTATGAATGCGTGATTGAGGAAATGAATGGGTATTTGTGAATGAGAATGTTTGCGGGAGTGGAACACACACGTTGCGGGCGACAACTGTCAGAAATTCAGCGGGAGCGGGATTAAGAAAACAGTCCAGCACAGGGCTCATGCGCTCCCACTAATATCAATAGAAACGCTTTGCCACGGATTGGCTGATTTAGCCAACCAATATCAAGAAATGTTTGACCACAGAGCAGGGAAAGGTTAATTTATTTTTGAAGAACGCATACTAAGGCACTCACGTGGCATTTCAACATGCATCCTTAAATGGGGTGTCTCTAAATTATTTATAAAACTATGTACCTAAAATGAATATGGTGTAGTACTAGGGCAAAAGCAACACACAAAAGAGACAAAATATTATACTGCCATTCAAAACATATTTTAATGCCAAAAATGGGAAACAGGCAGTCTGCATAATAAATAATACACAGCAAAAGAATGACATTTCTACTACTTCTAATTAAGTTTGGGTGGCTTGAAATACAATATTATTTTGTTTTTCTAGTTTTTGTGGTTTGACAAAGCCTTTTTATTTATTTTTTTATGAACCTCAAATCCCTTTGGTCTTCAGAATGTACAGTTAAATGATGTAAGCCAAAGTAAAGTTTTCTTGTTGGAAGAGGATTAAAGAATTTTCCTAAAGGTTTAAACAATGATATGGAATGAGAAACAAAAAAAGGGGGAAAAATGATTTATGTTTCTTAACACACAAAAAAAAACACGGGCTCTGTGGTCGTCCTCACTGTTGAGCAACAGAATACGATGTTATATTCGGGGACTCAATCTGTTACAGGCACGCAGTTACGGCTGTGGCTACTGTATACCATGGGGGCTGTGCACAAGGCTCCATAGTGTAAATGGGGAGATCAAAGACATCCCTAAGCAGCCCATTAGTTGTGGCACATAGCGGGGCCTTATATATATATATATATATATATATATATATATCACACACACAGAAATTCAGTCTTCTGCACTTCGCCCCTAAGCTGTTCCTAAGTATTGTAAAGTGCCTTGTAGACCATCAATACAAATCCATATTAAATAAGCACTCACAGTGCTTCTACATATAAAATAAACAGATTTTATTCAGTGGAATAAGCCATAAATCTGTATCATTATATACACATACACACATACACTCATATACAAACATACAAGCTGGAAATCCACTCACTTGGGATGTAACCGTGACCTCAAAGCTAAGTCAATGACATTTTTTCAGGATGTGGCACAAGCCCTCAATAAGTGAATATGTTCTAATTAAGCTTGACAAAGATACTCCAGAAGCAGCAGTTTGTGGGTTTTATGAGAGTGCTTTCATCCATGAACAACTCATTGACTGTGAGAATGTTTTTTTGTTGGAAAAGGGTACCCTACACTATGTGGTCAAGAAAGAAGCCATAACATTGCGCTCCAACAAACTGCAACAGTGGGGAACCTTTACGCAAAAAACTGGAGCAGAAAAGGGATAGATCCATCATACAGCATAACATTTTTAGGAGGACATATCAATAGCCTCGGCTTTACCTTTTGTGACTTCCACATCTTTCCTATTGCCAGCCAGGGTACTGTATATCTTCCTAATGAGCTCCATATTGTTCAGGAGGGAATTAAATCCATTAAAATACGAAAAGCTGACTTGATGGGATACGGTACCTCCAGCAGCCTTAAATGAAAGAGGACAGAGAGAGGAAAAAAAAAGCGTTTGTGGAGACATTTGGAAAACAAAGCATTAAGCACCCCCTCTTTAACTATGCAGAGATTTATTGGGGGGAAATGTTGACTGTCAATGAAAATATATTGTGTTTGCCAATAAACTCCTTGAAACCTTTCCCCAATGAGTGTCTAAGATAAACCACAACCAGTGAATGTACGATCGTACACTACAAATCTAAGCAAATACATATGCCGGATTATGCCAGAACACTGGGAGCTAATTTACAAGGCTGACGTTTCAGCATTACTCAATTGCAAAAATGTTTCCTTTCCTATTAATTCAATATAACCAAAAACATGCATTTGGTTTGTATTTAAGATCTACACTACATGTAAATAGTCATGTAGTATGTATGTATACTATATATATATATATATAAATAAAATGTGTATATATATTTTTTATTTTATTTTATTTTTTTAAAGAATGCTCTCTGGTTATTACAGAACAAAAATGGGTCTTGTTTATAGCTGGAATCAGCCTTACAAAAAGCATAGAACTCAAAATATTAGTGATGAGCTCTAATAAAATGATAATTTATGGTCTGCATAAATGTATACAAACTTTCTACTAAACATCACAAACACAATCAGGGCTAGATTTGTACTCGGCATGCCTATAACTATATGTTTATTATCTCTGTGTAATACTAAAGCAATCTTTCCTTTGTCCCAGTCTAGCAGAATGATGATTACAGCAATTGCACGGGCAAAGAAAGTCTTAAATGTTGAAGCTACTTAATTATATAATTAACAGTTACAATTAAATATTTTAAGACTTTTTCTAAAAACGAATCCGGCAGCAACGTAACATCAAATACAGTAGTTCTCAAACCTTTCCTTCTACTGGGTGGCCATGGGATTCATAAAACTTGTGTACTAGATTTTATTTATATGTGGAATCCCAAATCTTTGGCTTCATTTAGAACTAGAACAAGTGGTCCTTTTAATCTGTCTTTTTTTCCTGCAGTATACATTCAGACCTCAGATTCAGGATAGTCATATGCATGTTTAAATTCCCTCACTGTATTAGCCTTCACCTGGGAGGCTGTTCCACTTACCTACCACCCTCTCACTACAGTAGAACACCTTTTACATCCAAGCCTCTGACCCTCTAGTTTTAGATTATGACCTCTTCACCCTTTTGGAATAAAAAACTTCCCTCTTCTAGTTTGGTAAATCCTTTTAAGTATTTAAAGGTCTCTATCTCACCTCCTCTCTCTTCTTCACTACAAGCTATACATACTCAGTTTATTTAGTCCTTCCTGATAATTTTGCACAGCAAACCATTTATAGGAACCTCAGGTGCGTATTAACTGCAGACAACTCGCTGAGCGTTTTGAAACCTCCTGCTTGTTTTTAATATACAGGTCACCTACACATATGGAACGCTTACCAACAGGCCAAGAGCAGCCCATTTACCAACAGCACTTCCCGCTCACCATTATCACAGCCAGTGCAGTGGCTCTAAACCTTTAGAATACGGCCACTTGCTGGTAGCCTTAAAGTGCCATGAATGGTTTTCAGCCACAGTCCATTCCTGCCCCTCAACTGTGCTGGGGGTAGAGGAACCAGCAGTCCATGTGATAATGGGTGTTTGGAACGTACATTTGACTCTGGCCAGGCTGTTAAAGTGGTCAGCAGTTATTGTAGACCACTTTATGTTGCAAACGCACCTATAGAGTAGTTTACAAGGCGTTTGCAACAGGCACCGAGCTCCCTAAAATGTAAGGGAATCTGTTGTATTTTCACAAGAAAGGATAATCACAAAAAAACCACGTAGAAGCTTTTAGCAAGCCTTTTCAGTGTCTACAGCAGAACCCTTATTTAAAAAATATTAATTACGGGAACATTCATAAATCAAGGAATATTTGAAAGGAGTAGATAATTATTTCTTGGAAGTTGACTAAGAAGTCTTAAATTAATATTTAAGTTGAACAGCAGCTTTAAAATACAGAGTTACTGCTAACAAGGCGCTATGGATTTCAGAACATTGAACTCGAAATGTCTTTCTACATTACGGGTCCGTGATCAGAAAACAAAACTGAACTACCACTTCTAATTCATTGTACGTCTGACCTACGTAACACAGCTGGGCACTTAAAATGTACAAATTATGGCTATTAAAGATGGTTAATTAATGTTCTTTCCGAGAACTGGTTTCAGAACTGCGGTTCTTGCTCTGATAGTCAGATGAGTGATGCTTGAAGCTAATAGTCCCTCTTATGGACCTTGTTATACTTAAAAATTACACATAGAAAATATTTATGCATAAAAACATACAGCCACTAAACACTGTTCCACAAACGGGGTCAAGACGTGTGGTCGGATGGTGACCATAATATCCCTGAAGTCCATGGCATTGATGGTGCCGGTGTGATCGGTGTCACGCTGTACAAATGCTTGCCTTGCATGTTCCAGCTGAATTTCCTGTAAAACACAAAGCAACAAATGTGTATATGGCATAAATGAAAATAGTGTGTGGTAAAGCTTCAGAAAACCAAAAATAAATTGTGTCAAGGATTTTTATTGTATGGTCATGTCGTGCCACAGCATTTATAGTGAGAGAGCGTGCGTAAGAGAGAGTGTGTGCGGGTAAGAGAGTGTGTGTGTGTGTGTGTAAGAGAGAGTGTGTGGGTGTGCGTGCGTAAGAAAGGGTGTGCGTGCGTAAGAGTGTGTGGGTATTAGAGAGAGTGTGGAAAAAAACATCTTTTTGATTCATAAATTACTAGGGAAAAGTTATAGAGAGAAGAGAAAGTCATTTATAAGTCAATCATTAGAATCTACAGGTTAATAAGTCCTTCTGATTTTTTGTTTAAGATCTGCTTTCATGTTATCAGACAAGGGACAAGAAAGCGCCCCGCTCCCCAGTACGAATAAGCCCTGTGTACCACAGAATGTCAGCTTGTTAATCCTTGCGTCCTTAGCATGCCCTGCTGCTAGTTCATTTTCAGCTGATGGTGCTGGTTACAAAGTAAAAGTACATTAGGGACCCATCTGGTCCAAGTTAAATCCAACATTAAAAGAAAGGGAATTTACCAAAGTGACTCCCCGTACACTCTGACTCCAGCTGCCTAGGGGACAAGGTCTAGACGCTGTAACGGGAGTAAATAACTCATGTAAACATAAAAATGTATACGACCACTAAGTCACTGTAATGTGCCATCAGATACCAAGCTAAACGAAAACCAGGGAAGCGCAGGCAGACTCCACTATCTCCAAAAGCAGTATCTTGGGCTTCACAGAATAGCATGATGAAAGAGACTAAATTACTGGATTAAATGGTGAAAGGAGGAATAATTCCTTACATATGTAAACATTACTATTCTGTTTGTGATTATAGTGTTAATGGAAGGGAAATCTCAAGCCGCCTTTCACACATGTACAATGAATGCAGAATGTCCTTTTTCCTCCTTTAAAATATAGATATATATGTTTTATATCAGAAGCAGAAACTTTAACATTTAAGAATACTTTTAGTGCTCTCCTATACTAGAAGTATAAAAATATAGTAATATTAGGTGTGGCTGAATAGATGCACTCCTTCAAAACGCATCTCCTACTTTCCAGTGCATGACACAAGCTATGCACACGCTGATAGCCAGCTGGCTCCTGAGGGTCCGAGGAGACCCCACACTCATGCTCAGAAAATGCTCCGATTGAGCAGCCTCTTAGCAGTCATATCTGGAACAAAAGATTCTCTCAATGGTCCGGTTTTTTTTTCTCTCAGCCAAAGAATGTATATTGGCTGAGAGATATATTTTAATATGCATTTTTTTGTTGATAGGGCTGCTTGGGCACTGAAGCAGTACCCAAGCAGCACTATCAAGCTGCAGCTTCCCATCTGGTCCAGGGATTCCTGTCGCCAATTGCTTTGAGCAGCATTATCTGCGTCAGGAAAGTGCTCCCTTTGAAATCAATGGAAGCACTCTCCATCCACATGCATGGGGGTCTCATGAGACCCTACCTGCAGCATTCACCAATCCAGTGCTGGAGCCGACGGGCCGCAAGTATATCACAGGCCAGACGTTTTGTTCAGCAGAACACATCTCCTGCACAGAAAACGGGGAGCTGGCAAATGCATTTGGGGGATTATGCAGACATGCATTTGCAAAGAGGGCACCATGTCTATTTAAAGGGACCTCCCAGCTATCATATGCATTAAATTGCACATGATGACTGGAGTGTCCATTTAACCTCTGGCTAATTAGCCAGTAATACAAAAGGAACTGTGGCCAAAAACCGTTCAAGATACATTTGATAGCAGTATGATTTGTTTGGAAGGGAAACACTAACCAGTAGAAACTGGGTAAATTCAGCATAAGGCAGGAGTCTCTTCCGATCTTTTCCGAAGTGTAGTTGTATGAATTCACAGCCCCAGTTAAATGGTATACGCTGGTGTATAGTGGTTTGGCCAAAAACTTGCTTCACATCATCTGGAAGAGAGAGTTTTTAAGGATATAATTTAAGTAGAACACACTGTATATCACACACAAAAAGCTATTAAAATAAGCCCTATTAAAGTGATCTTGTTAAAGTGCTATCGACAAACCCAATCAAAAAATAAAAATATTTTTTAAAGTACCAACATGGTTCAAAAAAAAGATGCGTTCAGCATCATAATCAACAGGATGTTTCTGCTGGTTGTCCTTCACTGTTCCACCACAATTAACCTTTATAGATCACCCTCATAGAATAAAAAAAACAATATAAAAATCTTTTTTTCTTCAGGATAAGATTTAAACACCATATTTTTGTATAGCTTTTTCCACCGGAAGACTAGCCCTTTCTGCAGTAGTGTTTTTGCTCAGTGTGCTAATTTCACCACTGCAAAAACATCAAGGATAATACATTGTACAATATTTATCTTTAAGTATCTTCTTCCTGACTACTAAAACACGGGACTATACGAAAATCATATGTGTTTATACATATATAAAAAGACGCACACCAATACCGCTCACAAGGTTTCTTCACAAACAGTCTCAGCTGAAATATAAAAATTGTATGGAAAAGTTGTTCTAGAAAAGTAAGGGCAATTAGTGTGTCTTATTTATGTGAACACTGTACTTAAGATACAATTGCTAAGGTTTTATTCAATTTTGTGTGGGCAGATCACTTTTGTATACAGTTAACCAAATTGCCCTAGTGTTCTTAGATTCAAAGTGACACATTTCTCCCTGGTTTGACACGGACTGGATTGAATTATACTCCTATAGGAGAAACAATTTAGAAAAAGGTTTCCTACACAAAGTTCTCGAACAAAGTGCAGCAGCAGAACAAAGCAAGGCAATGAGATGATTTAACCCCTTAAGGACCGGGCTGGTTTTTTTTTTTTTCTTTCTTCTTTCTCTTGCATATGGGGGGGGGTATAAGGCATTTCTGGAGGCAAAGTGGCATAAAGGGAGTTAAAAGGCATATAATGGGGCACTCTGCCTGCAGAAAACCCTTATGCCCCCCATATAACACCCCCCCACGCCAGTGCTCCGTCATAGAAGTGCCAGCAGTAGCGGGGGTTGTCTGCGTCTATCGAGCGGACATTCGACGGCTGCCAGAGAAAAGAATTCTCTGCAGCGCTGCGGGGAATTCTCCTCTCTGGCAGCCGGGGAAGGTATGTGCAATGCGCATAGACAACTAGGGCTGCAACTAACGATTATTTTAATAATCGATTAGTTGGCCGATTATTTTTTCGATTAATCGATTAATCGGATAAAAAAAACAATATGCTAATTTTTTGTTTATTTAAAATAATTTAATGAACTGGATGTTAAAAAACAACTTAAAATTTACATTAACATTCTTATTTTGTTATGATGTAATAAAAAAACAATATTTTCAAAGTACAAAAACCCAAACACAATATTTATGAAACAAAATAACCCCAAACATTCTGAAAAGAGGTGGACTATTACTGTTCAAGAAACTTTGCACCCGGCACTTTGCACCCGGCACTTTGCACCCGGCACTTTGCACCCGGCACTTTGCACCCGGCACTTTGCACCCGGCACTTTGCACCCGGCACTTTGCACCCAGCCCTGGCACTTTGCACCCAGCACTTTGCCCCACCCCTGGCACTTTGCACCCAGCACTTTGCCCCACCCCTGGCACTTTGCACCCAGCACTCAGCACTTTGCCCCAGCCCTGGCACTTTGCACCCAGCACTTTGCACCCAGCACTTTGCACCCAGAACTTTGCACCCAGCCCTGGCACTTTGCACCCAGCCCTGGCACTTTGCACCCAGCCCTGGCACTTTGCACCCAGCACTTTGCCCCTGCACCCAGTCTCCAACTCTGCCCTGCACCCAGCCCTGCCCCCACATTCTGCCCTGCCCCCACACTCACACCCTGCACCCACACTCTGCCCTGCACCCACACTCTGCCCTGCACCCACACCCCCACTCTGCCCTGCACCCAGTCTCCTGCCCTGCCCCCACACTCACACCCTGCCCTGCATCCCCACCCCCACTCTGCCCTGCACTCAGTCTCCTACCCTGGCCTGCCCCCCCACCCCCACTCTGCCCTGCATCCCCTGAAACCCCACCCCCACCCCCGCGAACCGCTCTGTGCGAACGGAGCCACTCGCACAGAGCGAACCGCTCTGTGCGAACGGAGCCACTTGCACAGAGCGAACCGCTCTGTGCGAACGGAGCCACTTGCACAGAGCGAACCGCTCTGTGCGAATGGAGCCACACGCAACTAAAAGAAGGCGCGTGTAGCGGAAGCGGGGAACGCTCGCGGAGGTAAGTAAAAGGAGCCGAGTGCTCCAATAACGAATCGATCACTCGATTAATCGATAACGGAAATCGTCAACAACGATTTCCGCTATCGATTATTATCGATTTTATCGATTATTATCGATTTTATCGATTCGTTGTTTCAGCCCTATAGACAACCTCCGCTAGTACCCACGCTTTGGCCGGCGCTCAGTGATAGAAGCCCCGGTGGAAGTGCCGGCAGCGGCTGAGGTTACCTTGCAGCGCTGCGGGGATCTGGATCTTAGTCTATTTGAGGTCTGATTATAAAACAACCTTGATTATAAGACATGGGGTATTTTTCAGAGCATTGTCTTATAATCAAGCAAATACGGTATATTAAACATATTTGCTCATAGATAAGTTGTGTTGCACTGCAAACTCCATTTCCAAACAAAAAGCAAGGTATTTTTGTTAGTTATTTGACATAAAATAATTTTTTTTAAATCTATAATTTGTAAATGCATCTAATTTAATATAACTAGCATTACATTTGCATCAAGATCATTATCCTCCAAATACAGTGAACATTATGACTCTACTGGCGTAACAAGGATAAATTTCACTGTCTTTGCTAATTTAGAGCCATAAAATGAGGATAAAAATGCATGAAAAAGTGTATCAAAATATTTTATATTCTTCATAACGCCTTTGCAGCCTAATGTAATAATCAAAGAGACCAGAAAAGAAGAAAATGTACAGCGAGAAGACTATGGCAAAAACATGAATGAAAAGGGACACAGGACGCTAACTGAATGTAATTTGGAGAGAAACAGAACATAGACATTAGAGGCTAATTTTTGTAATGGAAGATGGCAAAAGTCTGGACGAAAGAGAAAATACAGCAAAGACATCAAGCAGGGGATGGATGATAGGATCGCAAAGTGATTAGGCTGAAACAAATTTTACATGCAGTACAATAGGGGGCCTACAAATCTTTTCATGTTGCTGTAATTATGGTCAATAATCCCCATCCATTATTCAGTACTTTATTCGCTCACATCATACAATAGAGAGAAGCCATTATTTGGTGGTGTTCTGCACAGATGTAATTCTGTGTAGCCTCTTCTCAAGCCTACCAGATATAAGTTTAGAGACCTGATCCAAGGCTCCAAAAAAATAAAAAATAGCACCTTTAACCGAAGGGTCACAGGAGAACAAAAAAGTTATGTTTCTATATCTGCTTCAAGTTATGCATGCTGCAAATGAGACTACAAGAAGCATATCCATATACATATCTTTAAAAGAGGAATAAACACATCCTACAATTAAATCTATGTACACAATATTAATCTATAATTTTACAGTTTTTAGTTTAGTATTATAATACAAATGGCATCAGTAACGTTCTGTATATATCAGCTGTGTCACACATTTTACATTACTGATTTCCCTGCAGATATTGGGGATAAAAGCACAGTTATAAACATCTCTAAGGCTAGAAACAAAGGAAACTGTTAAGACTTGCGGTTTGGGTTGGATTCCGTGCAATCTTGGATTTGATGAAGGGAGTGTACTACAGAGTTTTAAAACATAAATCTGCATAAATTAAAACCTACCAATGGTTGCCTGTGTGGAGTTTGAAAAAAGGTGAGTATACCAGCTAAGAGACTTTGTCAGCGACCAAAGCATCCTTCTCCCATTTGCTGTTTTGGGCACCAGTTATAAAACATTGACATAGATAAAAAGGCATTGAATGGGTCATCAGTTGCATGCTGGGATACATGAACTCCCCAATCAAAAATAACGAAGAAATGTTCTTGTTCTTCTTTCAAATATACTATACCATAAACGTGTCTAAGAAAATGAAAACACCATATGAAGACTTTGCTGTATTAACATGCATAGCAAAAGGGACACTTCCCTCTAAACCATGTAGTAATCATTAAATTAATCTCATCACATTTATTTTCACAATATCTCAAGTCACCAGGTTTAAACTCCAGCAGTATATGCTGATGTTCAGACATAAGCAAGGTGCGATGGGACAGACTGTTAAACGGTACACACACAGCATCAAAAGGCAACTGTGCTGTACATAGAGTTACCAACATCTTGGGTAAAACAGCCTATTTGTTGAAGGAAAAAAAGCAAAGTTGCCATCTTTGCGTTCAATTTAACTACTTTTTTTTTCTTGGTGGGTGCTTTTAAAAGACAAATGACATGAATTTAAACGTTGTACACTTCCCACAGTCCGAAAGAGGTTTCTTGGGCTCTGTCTCCAAAACAATTGTTGGTACAGCCAAATAAAAAATTCAACCTGGTGATTAACAGTTACCGCTTCTAGGCTTAACAAAACACGCAAGATAAAATATACATTTACACAGGACAGGTTTATGTTGATGGAAAGGGCGTAATATCACTGCTTAGCTTTCAGTGACTGTTACCACGGTAACATGTACAATAAAGACTTTAAGGCACTTTTCCCATAACAAATGTTCATGCATAACAATGCTGATCTGTCACTTCGTTTGTAATTTTCACACAGGTCACAATACTTTAACAAAAAATACTTATGCAAAAGGTACGTAACTTTTCTACCGCAGCAAGACATTTTCTACAACTAAAAATCAATGTATTTAAAATAATAGATCACTACAGAAACTTAAGTTCAAATTTAGTAGTGTGGGTTTATTTTGCTCATTTGGGTTTTTCATGACTTAATGAACATTGTGCAACTTCAGAAAAAACAAAAGAAAAACAAAATGCTCTGATATCTGAACACGGGCAGGAAGTTTATGGAAACGTTAGGAGTACGTCTGTCATTGACAACCCAAAATTCTTATCATCAATGAAGTCACCTGTTCAGATAGACATGAGAACAATCTAGAAAATCTATTGGTGTTCGTGCCATTTATTAGGTAAAGCAGCAAGGACTTACCAAATGTTACTTCGCCTTTCCCAGTCTTGTCAAAGAGTTGAAAGGCCACCATGAACAGAGCATCAGGAGCACATAGGACAGACTCGAAAGCTACGAATTCTTGGAATGAGATTAACCTGCCAAAAAAAACCAAAACATATTAGAGACATAACCACATTTGACTAGTTTCAGAGTTTGAGTATCCAGCAAACAGCATGAATATCATTGGCTTTGCAGATACCATAACCAGTCAGACTCAGGCCAGCTAATACTTTCACCTGTAGATAAACTAAATTACGTTGCATTATATGAGCTGTATTAGACGATTCATTTTATTCAGCTTTGAAAACAAGAATCATCAATTCTGCTTTCTACCAGAAAATCCAGAAGGAGAAGGTTTGGCCATCAGTTTGTGATGTAAAGCTCAAGCGCAGTTGGGTTATGCAACAGGACAATGATCCTAAACACAGAAGCAGGACCACCTCAGAATGGTTCAAAAGAAACACAATGAAGGTTTTGGAGTGACCTAGTCAAAGTCCTGACATAAATCTGATCGAGATGCTGCGTCATAACCTTTTAAAAGGCAGTTTGTGTGCAAAAACCCTCCAAAGTAGCTGAATCAAAGCAATTCTCTCAAGAAGAGTGGGGGAAAAGACTCATTGCCAGTTATTGCAAACATTTGATTGTAGCGGTTGCCGCCAAGGGTAGCAAACCAGTTATTAGGTTTAGGGCCAATTACCTTTTTACATGGGTGATATAGATTTGGATTTACTCTTTACGTTAAATAAATGAAATGATTATTTTAAATAGGGCTGCAACTAACGATTATTTTAATAATCGATTAGTTGGCCGATTATTTTTTCGATTAATCGGATAAAAAAATGCAATTTTTTTTTAAATTTAAAATAATGTAACAAAAAACATACAATTTACACTTTCATCTCTTTATCGCAATGGCCTCTCTCTCTCTCTTCTTATTTTACGGACATAATAATAAAAGCTACAAGAACCCAAACACGGTGTTTCTCAAACTAGGTTTTAATACAAAGTTATTAGTAAATATTAATTAAACATAAGATAACTATTTTTCATATTTAATAAAAACTATGAGAAAAAAGCCTTGTTTATATTTTCTTTTATTGCCCCCAGTTATGCACATCTGGCCCCCAGCTTGCCGCTCTGCCCCCAGATATGCCTTATACCTCCTATATGCCAGAGATTCCACTGTGCCCCCTGATATCCCACTCTGCCCCCATATATGCCTTATACCTCTTATATGCCAGTGATATGCAGCTGAGCCCCCTGATATACCTTTTACCCCCAGATATGTCTTATGCCCCACTGATGTGCTTAATATCGATATGCCTTCTACCCCCTATATGCCACTGTGGCCCCTGATATGCCTTATAACTTCCAATATGCCATTCGCCCCCATGTATGCCTTATACCTCTCTATATACCACTGTGTACCCTGATATGCCACTCCGCCCCCATAAATGCCCTGCACCACCCTGAAATTCATTATACTCCCTGATTCACCACTCTGCCTCCCCCCCCGATATGCCACTCTGAAATTCATTATACCACCCATACACCACTCTACCTCCCCCTATACACCACTCTAACTCCCCCAGATATTCCACTCTGCCTCCCTGAAATTCATTATACCCCCCATACACCACTATAACTCACCCATACACCACTCTGCCTCCCTCCCCCCTCCCATACACCACTCTGCCTCCCTCCCCCTCCCATACACCACTCTGGCTCCTGTCAGCAACGGAGGTTCACAAGACACCAGGGAGCCGAGTAGAGAGGCAGAGTGGTGTATGGGAGGGGAAGCCTCAGCGTAAGTGAAGGGCAGTAACGGAGGCTGTCTGTGGACATCGCGCAGACCCCCAACAGCTGACAGAGAGGATGATCCTCTGCAGGAGACCTCGATTCTCTGTCAGCCAGTGGGGGTCTGCACGATGTGCACAGACAGCCTCCGTTACTCACCCTCACTTCCGCTGGGGCTTCTACATCATGTGATGCTGCCACTGCATCGTAGGAGCGGAAGTGAAGGGGAGGGCGGAAGTTGTCTGTGCGCATCGCACGGACACCCACCGGCTGACAGTGAGGGGAATCCAGGTCCCCTGCAGCGTTGCGGGGGATCTGGATTCTAGTGTTATAATCCGATCTCTGTTTGAGGTCGGATTATATAAGGAGAGGAGTTTTTCAGAGCATTTGCTCTGAAAAGAACCTATTTTTATAATCGATAAAAATCGATTCGACTAATCGATAATGAAAATAGTTGTCAATGATTTTCATTATCGATTTTATCGATTAGTTGTTTCAGCCCTAATTTTAAAGCTGCTTTTTGTGTCTACGCACGCTGTCTTATATTAAAATGGGTTTGATGATCTGAAACATTTAAGGGTGACAAATAAGCAAAAACAAAAAAAGAAACAGGGAAGGGGACGAATACTTTTTCACAGCGCTCTATTCTTTGGAAAGCAAGGTAGCCACCCCCTAATGATATACTTCCAGAGCACCATCGGATTTCACAGCACCGCAAGTCTAGTTCCTACTGTGTATAAACACACACAAGAACGAAAGATGAACCGCATCTAATTCAAATGCACAAATCATAGTATAATCTATTGGAAAAGGGAGAGTGCAGTGTCTTAAGACCCATCTATGCATTCGTTGGCAGTTTGTCCACACAAGGCATAAAGTGGAAGTGCAGAGTCCGTGTTGTTTTCATACAAATGTAAAGTTCAGCTATGATGGGTTCCACAACACGTGGTCTTCATGACTGCAGAATACAGGGTCGACGACAGTAGGTGCATGGTCATCGACTCCTCAGACAATGTTTAAAGCATTACTTTAGTCATTCTTCTCTCAACAGACACATACATGAAATCTTATTCCCAACCTGAAATGGAGCTTGTTACTTATACTTTATTAGATCTTTTATTATACCATATATTAGAATACCAGAAGATTTACTGAACATGCTACGAAAGTCCAACTGAAGTCTGCTTACATTTCTGTGGTCATTTTCAAAATAAATGATACATAAACTATAGATTACTAAATTGGGTTCATCGTTTTAGCTCTTCATCTCCAGGAAACGATTGTACAACCAAAGCACCATGTTTATTTTAACAAAGAATACATCCCTTAGGTCCAAAGCCTAGAGAAAGTTACGAAACACACTGTGGACCAGACCAACGATCTGAGAAAATTAAGAATCTGCTTCATTTAAACACAATCATGCATGAAGAAAAAAAACATAAAAAATAGATTAAAAGAAAAAATACATTTCATTCTACAAATATTTTCTGAAAGTCGACTAAAGTAGCTTACAACAGTTAAAAAGAAGGGAAATTCCGACTGACACCAAAAAAAAAACAACTCAACAATCGTAACAATAGCACCACAATAGAAATAATAAAAAATTCCGTTAAGTTCCACTTTGCTTATATCGTGCATGAACTAGATGCTGTGTAAACGACATAAATCTGTGACATACAGCGTAGAAGGCAAATACGTCAATTCTATTTATATCCCTTAAAATAAAAAAAACACTATGTACCATTTCTTCAGGTTTCTTTACGTTTTAGTAATGCAAATGTATTTGAGACAAAGAAAAAAAAGGTGCCAAATAGTCAACATGCCACAATCACAACATGAGGTCATAATTTAATTATTCAAAGCCGGCTGAATAATGGTTGAGGTTTTTTGTATCTTTAACCATCTTAAAACGCACAAAAGATTTAGCAGTGGATATGTTGAGGCTCCAGCCAACAGAAGACCATATCTCTTTTCTTTAAATGGAAACAGAATCAATAACAAAAACAACAAAAATATGTAGAACGCCAAGGCCTGGAGAACTTTATTAAATAAAATTGTGGATATTAATGCGCGGTTTTAATCAGATCACTTAAAAAAAAAAAAAAGACAATTGGGGATCTGCTGTAGCAGCTGCATTTAAATTAACCCAATGTTTACAAGTTAATTAAACCAGCTATTTTCTGCTTATTGTATCTCTGCTCCCTAAATAAGCCCTGTCTGCAAGTAAATCACAACAGATTTACGGCCTGATAATAGTGACATATTCATTTACTTAAATTATGACCCACACAATGAAGTAACAGAGAAGCAATTTTACACAGTCAATTACATGGGTAGTTTTTATGTTTAAAGAAGCTGAAATAATGTGAACTGCACAGCCTCGTGTCCTGAGCCTGATGCAGCACAAGGGCAGTTTCCAAGGCAACGTATTTTTTCCCTTTCTGGATTAGCCTAACCCTTGATTGCACATCATTAGGTGTCATTAAATAAAATTTAAATATGAACTTCAACATCGCACTTGAAGTGAAGCCTTTTCATGTGCACAAACAGGTGTTCCAATGTACGATTCTAGACAGGCCAGGAATAAATTAGCTTAATACGTCCTCTTCACGGGACCGGCCAAATGAGCACATTTTAACCATGTACAACACGAGGGATTACAGAATTAGGCGTCAAATCACAAAAATAAATAGTTTTAACCAGAAATACTTTCACTTTGTCCATAGGTTATCCTTCATCCTTTATTATTATCATTTATTGTTTTATATAGCGCCATCAAATTCCATAGCGCTGTACAATGGGTAGACAGGACATAACAAGTAGTATGTAACATAACAAATTGACTTAGAGACAACAGGTGAGGAGGGCCCTGTTCAAACCAGCTTACAGTCTAGTTTATTTTCTGATTGTTTATTGATGTATGACCAAAATGATTATGTCATGTATAGGATGCAACTGGGCTGCTAGACATGCAAGACATGATTTTGGAGAAGTTTGGTATGTTTAGGTTTAGCAAAATAATGTGTGCCAGAAATCCATGTAACTATGCGCTCATGGAACTTAGCGGTTCCAAAGTCTTGATTAATACAATATGTTCATGACAACAATAGACAGAAAAAATCCTTTATGTTCATACAAGCTTGTCTATTATCAAATATTAACCAAGCTCATAGAGATATTAGTCAAGATACGTTGGCAAGGCTAAGGAGACATGGAAGAACAGGGCTTTGGCAGCTGAAACTGCTTTAAAATAGCAACCTTTCTTGCATTTTGTTTCAATATTGCTCACATGGGAGAAGTTAAATTCCTAAATAGACATGTTTCCATGTTTCCTGTATGATAGGAATTGGTCTCATTGCAAGTAGTTGTAAGGTTGCAGAATACGTAACGGCTGACAAAATAGACCATGCAAATAGTGGCTGTGAAAGGGAACTTTATGTGCGCTCTCCACAAGATGTCAAAAAATGGATTTTAACTAGTAAGGTCACATACCATTAGGAGGCAATGCTCTCACACACATTTGTTGGTTATCATAACTTACAGAGGTATTTCTCTCTCAATTGTAGAAATATTTTACACATAAAAGGTGATGTTGGTTTAAACTGCACAAGTCTGAGGAACAAACTTCCACATACACAACCATCTAAGAGCCTGAAAACATGCACTGCATCCTGAGAAACAGGGATTTTCACGACTCTGCTGTGCCTTGAAGAAGATGGGAAACGATGCCACCGGCAATTCTGTTCTATTGTCTGCTAAACACAATAGAATGATTGTGAGGAATTTTGAGAGGGTAGAAACCTTGATCATTAATCATTTTAACCCCTCTATCCACACCTTTAGCAAGAACCTTTTTATTCTACTGAATACAGACACAAAATTAGGCAGGATAATTAAGACTAATCTTGATGTTTCTTTGCAGGAGGATTTAGACAGAGTTTGGGACTGGGCAGGCAAGCGGCAGATGAGGTTTAACAAAGTTATGCATTATGAATAAAACAACAATACAACCTATACTATGACTGGAATATCCCTGGGAAAAACTACCAATGAGAAGGACTTAGGAACAATGGTAGACAATAGACTTCACAACAGTGCGCAATGCCAGCAAGCAGCTGCAAGGGCCAATAAGGTTTTGGCATGCATAAAAAGAGGTATTGATTCATGGGAGGAGGAGATCATCTTCCCTCTTTACAGGTCAATGGTAAGACCTCACCTTGAATATGCAGAACATTTCTGGGAACCGGCCCTTAAAAAAGAACATTATGGAACTAGAAAAAGTGCAAAGGAGGGCTACAAAATTAATAAGGGGATTGGAAGATATTAGTTATGAAGAGAGACTAAAAAAGTGAAAAATGACATACACTGGAGAAACGGCGTCTCATAGGGGACATAACATTATATAAATACATGCAGGGCCAATTATAAAAAGAGCTCTTCAGTGACCTGTTCATTAACAGAAATGTACAAAGAACAAGAGGTCACCCTCTGAGACTGGAAGAGCACAGGTTTCATATATGACAAAGCAAGGGATTCTTTACAGGTGGTGCTATCAAATACATTAGATGCCTTTAAAATTGGTCTGGATATATATACAGGGCTATAAACAGAACAACATTAATATTTTAGAGCTTCTTGATGCAAGGAGAAATCCTTTTGGAGTCAAGAAGGCATTTTTCCCCTGATGACAGAATTCGAAGTAGCTTAAATAGGTTTTTGGGTTTTTAGAGAAAAGGTTGAACTTGATGGACTTAGGTCCTTTTTTCAACCTTATGTACTACGGATTGCTGTGCTGAGAAGTGGTGACCAGTTGCAAGATTACTGGACACAAAAATAACTCTAGGAATGGATGTATAAAATTCTTAAGATTTATGTATATTTCTATGACCATTTCATTTGACGCATATTTTCCCTTAAACCACTGAAAAGGTTATTGTTCAAATGACAATTAAATATTAAAAATAAAAACCGTATGCAGGGCCAGAACCATGTCAGTTTTCCATAGTACAATGCCTTTCAAATATACGTGACATTCCATTATAGAATTTGATCTTTTAAGCATCAGTAGATGTTGTAAAGTACAGTGTTGCTCGGCAACAACAATTATGTGTCAGTGAGCAATTAACAGAACTGACACTCGGAGCCAATAACCTTTTACTCAGACTTATGTATGTGAAGATTTCGTGAGGTAGATAAGAAGAAGAAAAAAAAAATGATATAGATATATATATATATTGCCAGAGAGAGAGAAGGGAATTTTCATCTGGCTTGAATTTTATTATTACTAAAATGTATAAATCTGAACACAGATTACATTTAAGTAATAGCATGCAAAGTGCTCCTGTCATCCAAACCTGACAACGAACAGCATCACACAAAGTTTAACCCAACTACAAAAGCTTTGGCTTATCTCTGTAGCACTATCCCCATATTACATCAAGTGTACGTGCTGCGTGTGGCCACATCGCTCTCTGAACACACAGAACGTAAAGGGAAAAGTCTCATGAGAAAGAATATTTTTCCACTTGGCATAAAATATAGTGCAGACAGCAGTTATCTGTGACAAAAACATGGTGTAATCTCATTTGGTTCCAACAAACCTGATTTATCTTCAGACCTGGAAGTTGCCATTACTGTCAGTCACGGGAGCTGTTGGATGACTTTCCCAGCTCACTGAGACGATTCCTATTGGAAATTCTAATGAAGTCCATTCTTCGATAGACCTCAGTCATATACATTAGTCAGAATGTCTGGCAAACAGACCCACGTAGTCCACTTTACAAAAGATATCAGGAAGGTATATGGGTGAGCACCATTACATTTAACTCAAAGAAAACTTAGTCATCTACATATGTATGGATCCCAGGTTCAATTTTAGACTAAAAGACAACCAACAGGAATGTAAGACACCTGAGAATTAGTGAGCACTTGCTGCTGATAGTACTGTTACTGGTAAAGTAATCTGAGTGTGAGTAGCCATCCTCCTCATGCCTCACCTGGTTCATGCACACAAACGACAATTATGTAACATAATATGATGTGATGTCAATATTATCAAACCCATTTTAAGCACAGTAAGGGAAATCATGTGGCATGTTCAGGAAAGGCTAAAACAAGAGGGGTCAAGAAATTGCAGCACAAGTCGGAGACAGATCGTGGTCCCGCTACTTCACTGCTGAGCACCGAAATATAACGTCATATTATGGCGCTCAGCATGAAATGCCAGCACCGGGACGGAGGTAGAGGGCTCGTGGAGGAGAATGAGGGGCGCCGAGCCGTTGCTAGGCGACCCTCTCTCTCCTCCGCATCAAAAAAAAAAAAGACGGCGTTTAAAAGCCGCTCACTGGCGCCCCCTTTCAAATGGCGCCTATGGCACGAGCCATAGCTGCCATACCCTAGATACGCCTCTGGTGAAGACAATACAAAAATGAGAGAGAGTGGGCACTACACAATTGTTAGCTCTAGGACCAAGCAAAAGAGATTCATAACTTAATCTAGAGACAACTTTCGGCACACCATCACAAATAATACAAAGCTTATCTACATTAATGGTAAGAACACAGCCTCATTTTATTATTTACTCCTTTCAATAGTTTTTTTTCGCAAAACCTTTAAAGATACCAGTAATACAATGTAGGCCTACATCTGAACACAGCCCAGTGAATTTAAAGAAGGGTACAATTCATTTAAATTAATTGTAAAGTATCTGCTATCACCGGCTGTAATTGCCAGCAGGATATATTTTACTTCTTTAGCCAATAGCATATGAATGATATAGATATATATAAATCTAAATGAATTAAAGGTGCTGTTCCACTTAATCTGCTAAATGTAACGGTTTCAGAGTTAAATTCAACATTACAAATGTCACACAATGATGGGTTGCTGCCAAAGAAACTGGAAAAAAAACAAAAACAGATTTTGTCCAAAATCAACTGATCCTTACCCATCTTTGGTTTGATCCACCACACCAGCCAAGAGCTGCACAGTTTTTGGACTTGGCTCACCGTCTCCTGTGACATTTAAGTAACGTTTGACAAAGTCCAGAGGAGACATGAAAAGCTCTCCATTTTTTTCCACGCTTGCATACTGTTGACAAGAACATTTTAGTTACATAAGTAGCGTTCCAAAGATTCTTCAAAATAAATGAATGACGTTTTTTGATTGTGTATAAAAATACAGTAAATGAATCTAAAAATGCATAGAATGAAATAAATTACAATGAAGAAATACTGCGGTTATAGCGACTGCACTGCTATTACCAAGTGCTCAATTTGTACTTTATTAGTAGATGGGATTATTGAGACTACATATTCTGGATAAAAATAAATAAAAATAAATGTAAAAAAGAGGCAGCTGAACAGAAATGCACATTTCTTATACATTTTTAATAAATAAATTTAAAAAATGCAGCTAAAAATCAATATTTTTTTTTCCCACCAAAACATGCGCATATTGAGCTGCTTAAAAATATATTAATATTAATATATATATATTATAGATTAAGAGAAATCGCATTCTTAATACTATATAACAGGTGGCCAGATAAAATCTAACTTTGCTGTCAAAGTGAAAACTCTGCTCTAAGTGGACCACCTGCATTAAAGACATAACCCCCCCCCCAAAAAAAAATACCAAACCTGGCTTAAAAATAGAACATTATGAAGCCTTACCTTGTTAAATATAGTTCTCAGCTCAGCTGAATCAGCTCTCTTGGTTAAAGCTATCTGTAAAACACAGAAAAAGATAGAATTTAGCACCAAGAATCTGTGTCACGGCTCCGTAACGCGCAGAACCTAAAGATACAACGTGCTTTCGGAAATTATGATTTTTTTTTGTATCAGTAAATTCATGGACCTAAACCAACTATAGCTTCCGCAATCATGCCATTGTCTTAGAGATAACCAATTTTAATTTATAAGACTATCGTTCTATCAGTTATGATGTCATCCTATTAAAAATACCATAACGTTATATATTCAAAGGTTCACCAACTGAGCTGACAGCTTAACTTAATATAATGTATTGGGCTTATTATTCACCCTTCCATTACTCAATGACGAAAGAGGAATGATAATAATACTAGCAAAATGAACCTAGATAGAACTGTACGGCTAAGAACGTGTTATTCCTCCCCAATAATTATCATTGCTCCACTCTGCAGCCTTAGCAAGGGGAGAAGGAATAGGAGACTGGGCTTTAGGGCAAGAAATTGTTATTATAGTTATGCCAATAATAGTAGTAAGCATTTGCTGTCAGTGGTATACACAGAACACACGCGTCTAATGCAGGTACGCCCGATGATTTAACTGTAAATGTCAGTATACAGGTTTACTAAGTATAGTGAATGTAATAGTAATAGCAGAGTGTTATTATCCACTAGGCACGTGTCTGGGGCCATCCGAGCTGTGGGGTCACCCGTTCGGTGTTTAACGCAGCTGCCTACCATTGATCCTGCGCCCTTCATGTCTTGAGGTCGTTTATCGGCCACCCGGACAGCTTTTCCAGCACTCGGTTACTTCTTCCGGCATGCAGCGGAGTACTTCCGGCGGCTGCAGTTTTGAGTAGATGGGGAGAGCCGCACACCTGCGCCGGGCGCCGCCGGAAAGGGACCTCCTCAGTAGTTTAGTCAGGCAGACGGAGCGCGCTTAGTGCAGGGAGTGTACCCGACCTTCAGTGTTATTGGTTATAAATAGTCGGTCGCTGCAAGCGCCGGTTTATGAGGCAGGAGACCGAGATTCTCCGCTGTCTCTCGGATTGTCATTATTTTATTCCGATATTACCGTAAATTATAATTAAAAAAGAGCCGTATAGGCAGCTGAGCGGCTCATAGTCGGTAAAGCCTAACCAAGCCAGCAGCAGAAGCCAAAAATACCTTAAAGGGACAGTCTAATGTCCCTGACACCCCCTGCAACAGCATGCACTCTCTCTGTGAGCGCTTTAATATGAATGTTTCCAAAAAGAAGAAAAAATACATTTTGCTGACTGGAACTTGACGCAGCCAATCAGTGGCAGGAGCGCGCTCTCATTGAAGTCAAAGGGAGCACTTTCCCTGTACGTGCGCTCATGGGTCTGGACGCCCATCAGTAATCGTATGATGTGCAGGAAGATGTGTTCAGCTGACCAGCCATTTAGCGGGGCAGGGCATTGGTGAAAGGGGCAAATGCAAATTTAGAGGAATTTTAAAAATGGACACCATGAAACTTTAAAGGGACCACGCTATAATACGAGTTAAAGTGTGTATAATGGACTGTCTCTTTAAAGCGCTAAACTACTTTTTTTTACCCTGTAAAAAAACGATTCAGTGAACCATACGCAAAGAAAGTTTTCCCATAAGGGCTTATGAAAAACACAATTTACATGTTGATGTTCATTTCTGTCCGTTGCCTTACAGCGAAGGAAAAAATTTGATCCCCTGCTGATTTTGTACGTCTGCCCACTGACAAAGACATGATCAGTCTATAATTTTAATGGTAAGTTTATTTGAACAGTGAGAGACAGAATAACACAAAAATTCAGAGTAACGCATTTCAGATAAGTTATACATTGATTTGCATTTTGCTCAGTGAAATAAGTATTTGACCCCTTTGCAAAACATGACTTAGTACTTGGTGGCAAAACCCTTGTTGGCAATCGCAACAGTCAGACATTTCTTGTAGTTGGTCACCAGGTCTGTACACATCTTAGGGGGGATTTTGTACCATTCCACTTTGCAATTCATTAAGGTTTCGAGGCTGACGTTCGGCAACTAGAACCTTCAGCTCCCTCCACAGATTTTCCATGGGATTCAGGTCTGGAGACTGGCTAGGCCACTCCATGACCTTTATGTGCTTCTTTAGCCACTCCTTTGTTGCCTTGCCTGTGTGTTTTGGGACATTGTCATGCTGGAATACCCATCCACGACCCATCTTCAGTGCCCTGAGGGAAGGAGGTTCTCACCCAAAATTTGACGGTACATGACCCCATCCATCGTCCCTTTGATGCGGTGAAGTTGTCCTGTCCCCTTAGCAGAAAAACCAATTGTTTTCTTGGTGACTATGGTCCCAGCTGCCTTGAGATCATTGACAAGATCCTCCCATGTAGTTCTGGGCTGATTCCTCACTGTTCTCATCATTGAAACTCTGCAAGGTCATATCTTGCATGGAGCCCCAGACCGACGGAGATTGACAGTTATTTTGTGTTTCCATTTGTGAATAATCGCACCAACTGTTGTCACCAGCTACTTGTCGATGGTCTTGTAGCCCATTCCAGCCTTGTGTGGGTCTACAATCTTGTCCCTGACATCCTCGAACAGCTCTTTGGTCATGGCCATGGTGAAGAATTTGGAATCTGATGGATTGCTTCTGTGGACAGGTGTCTTTTATACAGGTAACAAGATGAGATTAGGAGTACTCCCTTTAAGAGAGTGTTCCTAATCTCAGCTTGTTACCTATATAAAAGAAACCTGGGAGCCAGACATCTCGCTGATTGATAGGGGATCGAATACACTGAGTAAAATGCAAATCAATTTATAATTTATTTGAAAATTCTGGATTTTTTGTTGTTATTCTGTCTCTTACTGTTCAGATAAACCTACCATTAGAATTATAGACGGATCATGTCTACAAAGTACAAAATCAGCAGGGGATCAAATAATTCTTTCCTTCACCATATCTATGGTCTTTGGTTTCCTCTTCCTTATAGAAGTTAATCTCTGACCATACAGATCCGTCTGCATCCGTAAAGCACAATCGAATCCTCAGCTTACAGAATCCAGTTGCATGGTGTAGACGCAGTTTGCTCTTATGATCGGAGAGTTGCTCCCCCAGAGAACGCTGGGGGCAAAGTAGCAGACAGAAGTATCACCAGATAACTGAAGGCCATTTTTCAGAGAAACCTTTAAATGATCGTATTATTATCAGAACAGTTTAATGTAAGGATGGTTGCTTAACCAATTTCCTAGGCATTAAAAAAATATTATTTCTATTATTAGTTAGCAATTTCTAACTGCATTCGGATATAATCTGGTGGCGATCATAAGCTTTAAATCAGAGATATATGTGTTACTTGTAAAATCGCAGACTTATTGCAGTGGGTTGTTTTTGATTTTTTTACCCAGCGCAACATGAAATCTGAAATGATCTCCCATAGTATAGCTTCTTAAACCCACTCAGGTACAAAATCAGCAAGTCCCACTGCCCCAGAGACTTTCTGGAGGTAGCTGACGGACGGTTGGTTCTAGGCAAATATGGTTTGTCGGTAAGCATATACCACATTCTGCCTTTTTCTAATTCATTTGCTGCCCTTTCAAAATGCCGTCTCAGTGCTTAGAGATCTCCCAACACTACTGTAGAGGTCTCTGGGACTCCAAAACTAGATCTGATGAAAGGGTAAAAGAAAACTAATGAGAGACAAAGCTTTTGTGTAACTTTATAGTGATTTTGGAGGAAGGTCATTAAGGTAGAAACCATGTTAGGTGTCTTCCTGGGGCTACAGTTTAGAGATAGAAGACATGTTAAAAAATGTTAAGGAAACAAGAAAGGATGGATAGTTGGGTGTAATAGTGCATTTAGGGACTAATTATTTGTTGTGTAAGGAGGCCAGTGTGATAGCTACTGGGCTAATAAACTAGGGAAGAAGCTTCAGCACGCTGCATCCATTTTTAAATGTTTGGCATTTAGAGATTTTAATTTATGATTAGGGAAGTGGTGCCAAGAACAGAGATTTGATTTTATTTCCCATGCCCTGTTTGGTATAATAAGGAACTTTATAAGAAAAAATGGATTGCATCTTTCTCCCAAAGTAAGTTCAGCAGTTTTATTAACAGGCAATGAGATGTTATAAGGTAAGACTACTTGTGCACACACACCTTTGTGTGAATTAAGACGCCGTAAATCCAAAAAAAATGAAATGACCCCTGTTCAGAAGTCTGCATACCCTTAGTTCTTAATACTGTGTATTGCCCCCTTTAGCATCAATGACAGCGTGCAGTTTTTTGGAATAGCTGTCTATGAGGCCTCAAATTGTTGCAGGTGGTATAGCTTCCCATTCTTTATGGCAAAATGGCCCCAGGTCATGCAAAGTCTATGGTCATCTTGCATGAACCGCACGTTTGAGATCTCCCCAGAGTGGCTTGATATTAAGGTCAGGAGACTGTGATGGACATCTTTACCTTTTTCTGCTGCAACCACTGGAAGGTCACTTGGACTAGTGCTTTGGGTCATTGTCGTCCAAGAGTGTCCCAGCTTTTGTGCGAAAGAATGCTGCATTGATCTTGCCATAAATTTTCACAAGATTCTGTGCATTTAGAGCTCACCCCGCCAAAAAAAAAAAAATCAGTGAGCCACCACCGTGCTTCATAGTGGGGATGGTATTCTTTTAGCTATAGGCTTTGTTGACCTCTCTCCAAACATAGCACTTATGGTTGTGACCATAAAGCTCTATTTTGGTCTCGTCGCTCCAAATTGCAGTGTGCCAGAATGTGTGCCACTGTGTCCGGCATATTCCACTTCTTAATAAATGATTGGACAGTACTGACTGGCATTTTCAAGGCTTTAGATATCTTTTTTATATCCTTTTCCATCGTTATAAATTTCCATTACCGTGTTACCTGAGTGTATTTTATAATAATATTAGTTTTAGACTATGGCTATGAAATATGCTTACCTTCTGTTCATTGTTAAATCCATTTATTTTTATGCTTTCATCATATCCTATCTCTCATTTTTCATTGCAGATATATATATATATATATATATATATATATATAACACTGCAATAATCAGATACTACGTTATAAAATGCAACTAGAATTCTGCTGCCTATGAAAGCAAAAACCATTTGGTATTATAGAAAAGAAACTCCCATGCTGAAGAAGAATGAAAAAGTCTACAGACTAGACCACATGCTCTATGTATTAATCTACTAAAAGGAAAGCATCAGGTTAAGAAATATTGGAAAAGGTTGGTACTGTAATCCATCTATAGAAGCCACTTAGCCCATTTATAAGGCGTTTCTATTACAAAACTGTTAAAGCAAGTAATTTTGAGTAGGGAGGGATATAAAAAAAAAAAAAAAAAAAAAATCAGACACTGCTCTTCTTGAATTGGACAGCTCAACGAAGCTTTAAGTCTGGATCAATTTGACATCCAGAGGCACTTATAGATTTGCAGGTAGGGGGTGTAAGTATTTTATTCTTCATAAAGCTAATGGACAGAAAACCACAGCAAAATTGCTTTTCTTTCTATGAGATCTGAGAGGGATAAAGATGTAGAGAGTATTGTAAGAAGCATTTTATCAAAGAGATGCTTTAGTTTTTTTTTTGTCCCCACTGAACTTTTAAGGCGATAGCTTTTATTAGGGACAAGAAAGAACAAGGAAGATGCATTTTACATTTAATTTAGAAAAACTTGAACATTTAGCCATGCATTAACGTCACTTACACACCTTTTATTGGAGGTGCAAGGATTGTGTAAAATACATTTTCTCCTGAACATCAGTATTCCTTTCAATGATTGATGTAAAACTTTTTTCCATTACATAACATATTTGTTATTTAACAACTTTAAACACACTCTAGTTGGAAACCTTTTCCCTGACAGTGAGGGCAGGGAACACAATTACACTTCCTTTTAATTGTAATTTTTTATTATCTTTTATTTATATAGCGCCAACAATTTACGCAGCGCTTAATACAATACATGCTTTGAATGTTAATACGCATTCACTTCATTGTACCTTCAACACATAGTAGGCAGTCAATGCTTCTAAAATTTACTTCATTGTCATTGGAGTATGGCTCAGTAATTGTTAAAATTATTGTTCAGTAGGGTGGATATATATTCAAATGGCCTACTTTAAATTAGTAATACTGTGCCAACATTTTTTTAAAGACCTTGACTGCCCTCCATTTCATTTCAAACTAGTAACTTAGTATTCTGGGCAAATTCCCAACATTCTTAAACAAACATGCTCATTTGCAGGTAAAGCCAGAATGAAATATGGTGAGCTCCCTACATGGGATTTTATATTTCATTGCTCCTGCAACTACTGCGTATTCAAATCAAATTTTACAGAAGTAAACAAATACTAACATTCCACAGTTCTCATAAGAAACAATATACATTGTATGTTTTTTGCATCTTTCAGTTTCAGTTATATATGTGATTATATTTTAGGAAGTCTTTATAAAAAGGTTGCTAATGTATTAAAAAGGAGATCATTTCACCATGTTCATTGACCTGTCGATTTTCTGTAATCTTGCGGTAAATGAGAATGATCTCTAAATCTTAACAAAATAGTCAGTGATTCAACTCCCAGGGCAAACAGTAACAACAACTGCACATTGAGACCAAAGTGATTAAACAATTAGGCTTAATATGCCATTAAAGTGTGTCCAAATTACCATAAACTCATGCAAGACAAGGACAACACTTAGATATATTTAAAACGCTCCAGGTTATCATCATACGTGCTGTACAGCTGTTTACCAAACATGTGAGCATTAATCAAATACAATTAAAGCATTAATGTAAAATACAGGATTTATTTCATTGACTACTGATAACAGCAATAATCATTAATACAATAATGACTATTTCATTTATTAGCAAAATCTTGCAATGCTGGCACCATTTTTCTTAAAACCAATTAAACCCAGACAGTTGTTAGTGTATTAATAAATTATTAGAATTATTATTGTTAGTAGTAATTAAGATATATGTATGTACTACATGCGTTAAACAGTTATGTTATGCATTACCGACACCTATTTCATCTGGCAATTAAGGGGTTACTATGGATGTGTTAAAATGTGTTTAGATCACTCTGCACCTGTTGTGTGCATTTTACCATATAAGACGACCCCCCAACATGTGAATATTAATTTAGGGGGGGGGGGAGCCTGAATATAAAAGACTACCCTATAAGAAAAAGGTTTTACTAGTAAATATTAATTTGCATGTAAACTATTTTTTCATATTTAATAAAAACTATGATTGAGAAAAATGCATTTTTTTGTTTTTATTTCCTTTTATTTGCCACTCTGCCCCAGTTATGCACATCTGCCCCCCCAGATATGCCATATATATACCACTCTGCCCTCCAGAAATGCCTTATATCCCCCAATATGCCACTCTGCCTCCCAGATATGCCGTATACACCCATATATGCCACTCTCCCTCCCTGGCATGCATTTTAACCCCCTATTTGCCACTCCCCCCAGGTATGCCTTTTACCCCCTAAATGCCACTCTGCCTCCCTGATATGCCTTTTAACCCCCTGTATGCCACTCTGCCTCCAGAAAACCATTGAACTCTACCCCCATGCCACTCTTAATCCCCCTCCCCGATTTACCAGTGCATCCATTTACTTGTGACCCATGCTTTAGACTCCTTGGTGTCTAGTAAGGCAGCCAGCATCACATGACCTTTCGGTGCTCCACCATAGAAGCCCTGGCAGAAGTGCCGGCAGCAGCGGAGTTTGTTTGTGTGCATCCCGCCAACGTTCACCGGCTCCGGGATGCGCACAGACAACCTCCGCTGCTGCCGGCCCTTGTGCCGGGGCTTCTATGGTGGAGCACCGGAAGGTCATGTGATGCCGGTGTTCCGTCATAGAAACCCCGGCAGCAGCACCCACCCTCCCTCACTTTCAGTGCACAGCTGTTGGCGAAACAGACACAAATATAGTAGGCCTATATGGCAATTCATTATTTTCATCCCTTGGGTATTGCACTTTTTTCATGCATATGTGCCCATTATTCTTGCATTTATTTAATCAAACAAGAAATGTAATATCTGATGTACATTTTTGACTGGTAAGGCCACAATGGAACTGGACCCACAAAGATTAATATTTTTATAGTGGTAGGTTTTCTTTTTGGTCTCCTACCTCCCCTTAAACACTTTAGAAGAGGACCATGAGTATTTGGCCCTTCCACAGGCCTTTTGGCCAGGTAGGGAAGGAAGAGGTTGCATATCCCTTTACGGAGTGCAGTCACAGAAGATGAAGGTTTGGGATCTGATGATACACCCTGGCTCATGCTGGGCACTTTGTTTCTTCCCCTCCTTTTCACAGCTGGAAGTAATTGTACTTTGAGTTTCCCTACGCCAGAAACAGATCTTCATCCCGAATAACAGACTGCCACCACTCTCATTCTTCAGTCTTTCAACTCTTTTTACTCTCCCAATTTCAGTCAATTCTTACATTTCCCTTTAATTTCAACGATTGGTATTTTTTCTGGCTTTGTATTGTATGCTGATGGACAAAGTTTTGTTGATTTTGTAATAAGTGCCAGAATAGGTTTAATGCCTTTAGAGATGAGTGCTGCTTCTCCTTCCTGTCCTATTCCAGAAACAACTTATTCTGACCTGGTAGTTATTGTATAGCATGTGATGCAGTATGTAACACAATCATGTAGATATTTATTTGGCCTCAAACGTCCGTAGGCGTGCAACATATTGTCACAAAAATATTTGTTGCATTTACGGCAGGTGAATCACACTGGGAAAACAAGAACGAAGAAACATCCTACGTGGAACCCTGTTTGGGCTTGACAGGGAGCCTCTCTCCTGGGAAGGATCAATAATCAAGCCATCTGAATGGCCAACAACCTCTATCTTGAATCGACCAACTCATCCCCATCCAAGTAGTCCTCTCCTACTATTTCACCTCCCCATAACCATTGATCAGATTGTTAGCTCAGCACAGAAAAGCTGAAGTTGGCAGATGTGGCAAGAATGTTGTGTTATTTTTGGTGATAGATCCATGCACTACATTTAGGGCAATTAGTATCAGAACCAATACATACAAACATTACGTCCAACTTAATTGTAATAATTATTGGTCACTTTGTAAGGTCATTGCATTCCTCTGAACATGTCTTTAAGGACCATGTAGGGAACACCTTGAAAGTTAAGATATTTGAAATGACCCTTTAAAAAGCTCCTTTTTTAGTTCCAGTATATCACTTCCATTTGCATAAGGACCTGAGAACTATAAGTAGTTAATGTAAACATGACCTAGCATTGTAAGTCGTGATAAAAGGCATCTCTGAATGGTCTCCAGCAGTCATGAGTGCAAAGCGTGATCAGTTGTGGTTATGCAGACATAAAGATAGCCTTGTAACCTTAACTGAATTGCACTGTTTACACTACCTAGTAAAAGATTTTATTGAGTTGCAGGATAGTTACTGAAGAATGGTAGAACATTAGCAGGTGCTTTGTAATTGTAAACTTGACTTTGAAAACTATACGTATATATTTTGTATATATACACACGCACACATATGTATATTTTGTATTTAACTTCTCAAAATAGATATTTACATTGTACAAGCTTTTTCGGTGAAAACTGTTTTCTTAATGCAGTTATTTTAAACATTTTATAAGTCAATAATGTTTCCAGTAAGGGATAATGGCGTAAAGATAGTGACATTAAACACACTGACTAAAACAACACCAAATTGATTACAAGTTGTAAATAAATATATGTCAATAAAACTCTACAAACATGTTGTCAGACTTCATCAGTATGAAGTTAAAGAAAAAAATCAGGAACCAGGTCCAAGAAAAGAGAAACAGCAGGACTAAAAATCCAGACAGTCAAATTAAATTACACGACAATCATTTAACCTTCTCTGTAATTACGCAATGAACACAAAACAGAACCCTTCAGGGATCCGTTTCATTCCAATAATTTCAGACAATATCCTTATTATGCCAATATAACATAATCACAATTACAAAGGAGCTGACAGTCACTCGGACAGCTGATCAGGTAAATGCAAATCAGTTGCCCTGACAGTCTAGGGAAAGCAGGGTCACTTAGCAGCTTATCTGCTTACTGTCAATGTCGGAATCTATAAAACAAGCAGAAATAGGGTAGCAGAAAACTCCTAAGATTTGATTAGCAAACACAGGTAAACACTGTCTCGAGTCTAAGACAGTTCCTGAAATCCAAGGTCTGGGGACAGGGCAGTTGTTAAAAGTTACCATGCTGAGCACTGCAGGCTTAGTGATTGGTGACATTGCAAGTTAAATGTGCATAATCAGGGTTAACTTAATGCTGTTCAGATGTGAACTTAAACCTTAACTGGACCTACTCTCAACATCAGTCAATTATATAGACTGGCACTCTATGGGAATCCTGCACACCAGCAAGTCATTTCCAAGAAGACATAAGTTTAACATATAGTCTGAAACCCCAACAAAAGCAGGTGGCTCCATTTACAACGACAGGCCCTAGGTCAAAATCCATATCCCTCTCTTTCTGAGTTTTAAAATATTATATCTGTATTGAAGGGCAAATATAACATATCTGTGTATAAAGCAGTGTTACTGTGTCAAGGCTGCGAGACGGAGCAGCCAGATATGCCCTGTAAGTTTGCCTATACATTGTACACATACCTTGGCAGCCATGCTGTGTAGCACTCACACACTTCCCATAGAAAGTTGCCTGTGTTCTATATAGATCAGGTGTATGTCAGCTTTTCACTGGCTGAGACCAACCCCACCTTTCCGCTTGTTATATGAACTCTGTGTCCTTCTAACTTGTAGAGGAGACATGTGAACTGTGTGTGAGTTGTGCAGCAAGCTGACTGTGATGTAACCTGCAACTACGCAAACATTACAGCAAGGTTAATCTGAGTATGGGCTTCTCCTTCGATAAGAGAAACATACAAAAATGACATAAAATAACCAACTTGGTGTATGTTCACATGCATTTTAGAGTTGTCTGTGATTGCTATAGATTCTGTGTGTTAAAATGCAAAGGACGGGGTTATTGTTCTTGGCCATATTTATTAAGCTTATTAAGGCTCATTAAGGATTTTACATAAATCATCCTGCATGTGTAAAGAAATTTTAATTTTCTGTGGCATTGAGGGGCTGTTTGCTAAATAAAGTATATTTAAATAAACAAGCTAGCATAATTTAAAAAAAGAAAAAGAAAAATTGTAGGGCTGTATTTTATTGCTGGTGATCAAAGGTCCCTAAATGCACTGTGCACACTTTTAAAAATGAATCTTTGCCTTTCAGCCTCACAGTCATAATGCAAACTCTGCCAGGTCTATTCACTAAAATAAAAGATGCTTTGTGAGTTGGCAGCAACAGACTCACAAATTCACTAAAGCCAACCCATATGAGTAGTTGTGCAAAACAAAAAACAACTTACATGAAGGAGATGCAAGCGTATGTGACTTGAAAAAAGAAAGCAACGTGCAAATTCATTAGCCCATGAGTTAAAATGCAAGCTGAAACTTTTAGTTATCCTTGCCCTTACAGGGGACAAAAAAGGGGGCATGTAGAGAGTAATATAACCCTTCATGGCTCTTTAATTACCTCCACCATTCTGCAGGGGCAATCTTCCCTCATCCTTGTTTAATAAGGTGTATTGCAGACCCTCATTTCTTTTTTTATTTTCTGTAATGTGGGGGTTATTTTTTGACAAGGCAAGGACGTGCAAGGTCACATTGGACTTGAATGCCTTCTTCCATAGTATGCAAAATTTAAAATCACAGGCCCCTGTAAACAGTAATGAGTATGGCACCTGAGGACATGTGATTGGAGTCTAGTCTGGGCAGTTGAAGTAACCCTTAAGTCTACTGACAGCTCAAGTTCTTAGGAAATAGACCCAAAAGAGTTTGTGACACTCCTAGCATATTACTTTTTATTTATTGAGTCCTAGCAGATTCTGTAGCATGATTACATTAGGGAAGAACAAAAAATTTACTATAAAATTAAAATTGCCGATATCCAAAAATAAAAAAATAACATGAACAGGTTAAGATATATTTATATAGACGGAAGGGGAACCTTTGCTGTTGTGAGCTTACAGTCTATTAGGAGTTTTAGAGAGAAGGAAACAGGAGGTGAATGTAAAAGAAACTTGTAGTGGTTGACATTAACAATCCATAGCTAATACCATGCCATAATTATGAGTGTTTGGTGCTAGTAACATCAGACAACATGGTATTTTATAGGGTGTGAAGGGGTTAATTAAAGTAACAATACAGATTTTACCAAATAATGTGGTGATAAAAATTGACAGCAAAAATGATTGCTGAGTTTATTATCTAGAGAGATACAGTAGCTTGAACAATCTGGAGGACATTTGCTGGGAAGAGGTGGGAAGTGAGACTTCATTCCAGTAAATTAGGTTTTTCTAGGTAACACTCTCTATCATTAGAGTTGCTGTTATGCACACAATAGACATAACACATGCACTTTGTCCATCTCCCTGTGAAACATGCTTATTTGGCAGGGTACGCACATCCCCTACCAGCTGCTTTGCAATATTTAATGAATATGCTTAATATGTTTTATAGGAAAATATCCCTACCCTGCACCCCCTATGGCTCTCTAAGCTTTGCCTTTAGTATTCTTTGTTCTCTAAAGTTTTCAGAACATTCTGCAGGGGCATCTTAAGAGTAGTCAAACATTTGTGTCATCAAATATTTATGTCAGTATAAACATTTCTGATTAAAAGGGACCTGAGTCAAGTTCAGGTGGATTCCTGTTATCATGGCGTTACCTGCATTGCACACACAATATACCCTCATCTGTTGCATAACTGGAGTGGTCTAAAAATATATTGTGGGGTGTGACTTAATAATACTCAAGTAATGAATGGGCTCTGTCTGCTGCACAGCCATTTGTGTCAAAAATGTTATCACAAGAGGGCATTATCTTCCTTATTTAATTATTATCCTACTTCATGTCTTCTTTCAGATTAGAACATATAATTTCCTACTTATAGCTGTCTCCGATAGGCTCCCATCACCTTAAAATTATTGCCAAAATGTAAATGAGGTACAAGAGCCCCCTGCTGCACCATGCTGCAGACACAATTGCAAGCAATTTTGGGTTTGTGGGTCCCTATAATGACCAACAATTTAACTATACAAGATATTTGTTCTAGGCTATATTCAATATTGGGTACATGCTGTTTTACTGTTTGTTTTTTATTAACATTTGCTTTTTTTGAGACTTTGCACAACCACTGTCGTCAACACTTGGTCATTTCAACCATTCAACTTCCAGATCATCCCATTCAACACTGGATACATTCTTGGAAATAATGGAAGTTTAGATCTCATCATAGAGAATCTGAAACAAAGAATCAGCATACTGTCCATGGGTCAAACATATTTCCAGTCAAGCACATAAACTGATGATTGCATGTCTATCTACATTATGATATAGACAAAAATGACAAAATGTTAGATTTGGGGTAACTGGACTTTCTAAATAAGAGGTCATGTTCCTGCTTTGAGGCAAACTCACATATCAGCGATTACAGCCACAGGTTTGGCACTAGTGAACCTTTTTATGTATCCATCTCTTACTTGTTTAATGAGATTTGCCAATTATTTTTTATTTTGAGTTTATTGTTAGAAACTGTTTTGTAGTTATGAAGATGACGTTTTGTTTCCTATTGTCCTGAAGACGTCTCAACTTGCTGTATAGTTGTCACTATAGATATAGACAAAAAAGATAATCCAAATTCCACGTGTGAACAGTGAAAATAATAACAATAAATACTCTCCAAGATAGCAGCTTCCAATAGACACTCTTCCTCAAAATGCTCAAGAATACACAATACGACAACCATGGAGCGCATATACATGGGGAGAAACAGAAACAACACTAATAGTGTAGCATGTAGACAAAAAATAAAAATAAAAAAGGGTGTAAGATCCACTCACAAACTTGTTGAACAGAAAAGGCTCATCAAGGTTCAGTAGGATATTGCAGAATTTTTAATATCTTCTAAAATCTATAAGAACAAAAAGACCACAAATGGTGCAGTATCAAGAACAAGTCTGATCTTTACTGACTACATACATAAAATCTACTTGTTCTTTTCCTCCTAAAGAAACCAGCGAACTACTGGCGAAACGCGTAGAGAATCTTTATCTTCAACAGTGGACTTGGGTTTACATTGCGTTTTTGCACACTATTTGGATATAGTTGTGCCTTGCTGAACTGTAAGTGTATCCAGACCTCCCTCTTCCCTGAATTGTGAAGATACTGCACCATTTGTGGTCTTTTTGTTCTTTGTTCTTATAGATTTTAGAAGATATAAAAAATTCTGCAATATCCTACTGAACCTTGATGAGCCTTTTCTGTTCAACAAGTTTGTGAGTGGATCTTACACCCTTTTTTATTTTTATTTTTTGTCTACATGCTACACTATTAGTGTTGTTTCTGTTTCTCCCCATGTATATGCGCTCCATGGTTGTCGTATTGTATAGTTGTCACTGTATGATAGGATATGAAAGTACTGAACTGTGAACTTGCTTGTAGTAAAGAAATGAGTGTTTGTAATACATTTAGGAAATGGTTAATGATCAGTTGAAAATACGTTGAGGATACATAAAAGCAAATAAGAAGAGGATACTTTAGGAGTGAGCATTGTTAGTACACAGGCTACTGAACAATTGTTATGGCTAAATTTCCTGTGGTGATATACAGGATGCTAGGAATAACCTGTTGGGTTTGAGGCCAGGTATCCATTTGCCTCAGGTGTATATTTGTCTCAGGTGTATCTGGCCAGCTGACTTATTCTAGGTCATGATACATTACCTTACACTTGTTTTTTTTATTTTATTTTAATAAAATTCTGTGCTACAAGGGGAGAGTATAATTTTAACAATAACATGAACACATATAGAACGTAATGGAAGAGAAGGGGGAAAAGGGCCTTGCTCTTAAGAGTTTTCAGGCTATTTTCAGGATTTCAGGCTATTCTCCAGGCTATTAGGATAAAAGGAGCCAGAAGCTGTGTGACTGTTTGGGCAAGAGTAATTTTATTGTAGCGAAAGGCACATGCAGAAGTCGTGAATGGTGAGAGCAAAAAACAAGGGTTAAACCATAAAATGGAAGGGTTCAGTAGACAATCAGAGTTACAGAGGGTTACATCATTAAATTATGTAGTTCATAAGTGGGTCACAGGTGCACTGTGGACACACCAAGCAGAAAAGGAGTAGATCACAATTCCAGTATGGATGGACCTGGAAGAAATAGAGGTATGGCAGGGTTAATGCAAATTCCCAAGTGTGTCTGTCAAGCCAGAAGAAAACATGAATGTCAGGTACAGGGCTGTCTTCAAACATAACTCTCCAGATGCTCACTGAACTGCCTGCCACTTGAGTAGCAAGGCCAATTCCAGAGATAATGCTTCCTCACAATTGATGCCCACCAATTGATGCTGAGATCTGGGATATGATGTCATATCGCGGTGCTCAACACTGCAAGGGAAAACTGAAACAGAGGTCAGTAGGAACAGACCTTGCGTTCTCAACACAGGACTTAAGAGGACAAGGAGCGGGAGAAATGTAAGAATGGACAAAGGAATGATATAGTGAGAAAGGGTAGAAATAAGGAGTGATAAAAAGAAAAAGGGGAGCACTAAAGAAATCGCCAGGATGATTGTGTGTAAGGGCAAGCATGATTGTGCATGCATATGTAAGTGTGTATGGGCAGGCGCGTGTATTTTGATAGTCTATCCATTACTATTACTGTTTTATAGAAGGATTCACCCTAACACATTTAACCCAGTGGGCTATTTAGTCCAGCAACTGTGAAAGTGTCCACCACAAGCCTAATCTGTGCCTACCCTTGGTTGGTGTGCAGGACCATTGACACTTTCCCCATTAAACCCTGCTCTGCCACTTTATTGGTTCATAGAATAGCTAGAATGGATTTATTCCTTATAGAGGACTAATGCTTACTGGAAAAATACATTTTTTTAAAGAAAAAGTTTTTTTCTTTAAAAAAGCACCAAAAAACCATGCTGCCACTCTGTCTCCCCCCCGAGATATGCTGCCACTGCCCCCCCCCGAGATATGCTGCCACTGTCTCCCCCCCCGAGATATGCTGCCACTGTCCTCTCCTCCCCCCCGAGATATGCTGCCACTGTCCTCCCCCCCCCAAGATATGCTGCCACTCTGCCCCCCCCCCGACTTACCAGAGCAGACTCCCGGGTGTCTTGCGGGGCTGGCGGGGGACATCTACGCAATACGCGTATACAGCTTCCGGTGCCGGCACTCAGCGGATGTGCCGGCACCGGAAGTTGTATACGCGTATTGCGTAGATGTCCCCCGCCGGCCCCGCAAGACACCCGGGAGTCTGCTTTGGTAAGTCTTGGGGGCAGAGGTAAAACGCATCGTGCGGACGGTCCCCGGCTGCGGCGATGCGGGTAAACAACCTCCGCAGCCGGTGACCGTCCGCACGATGCGCTTAGACAACCTCCTGTGCCGGCACTCCCCCGTGGAAAGTGCTGGCAGGGGAGGCTGTCTGAGCGTATCAGAGAGTAGGATGCAGGTCCCCTGCACCGCTGCTGGGGATCTGTATCCTAACCCCGCTGCCTGCCCGGGCGCTAGACCCCGAATATAGGCCGCACCCCCACTTTAAAGACTTAAAGTGGGGGGAAAAAGTGCGGCCTATATTCGAGCCAATACGGTAACTCAAAACTCTGAAGTATGTTTGAACTGACATTACGCACAGGTTATGAAAACACATTATTATTAGGATTACAGATTAATTTCACTTTAATGTTGATGTATTTTTTTCCTCTTTGAATTAAGATGTACAATATGTCATTCCATTTTCCTATGTTTATCCTTGAATATTTAAAGAAAAAAATGCATATTTAAAATGTAATATCCATATAGAGGGAAACGTAATGGTTATGAGAAAGTCCTATAAAAGTTAGTGATGGAATTTTAATAGTGGTAGAAGTGCACCAGTCTTGGGCATGCACATAGAGGAAGATTAAACTTTAAGAATGTGCAGTCAATCGGAAAGAAGTGACTGGTCGTTTGTGTGGGAAGTGAAATTATAAAACTACTTCACTAAGGAACAGAAATTCCCTAACATAGTTAGGAGTTGGAGAACCCTCAAAATAAAGAGAACTGTTAAACATCTAATGGACTGTTATACCATTATAAGCATATATAATGCAAATACAAAACCAAACAAAAAAAGTGAAGCCTTTATTAGCTTTAAAAGAAAACTCACACAGAGATCTATATTGCCAACAAATAAGAGGCTGGTACAATAATGTAAAGGATAAGCAGTAAGAAGTAAACTTGTGCATTCAGATTCATGTGAACTTGTTTGTTTTTTTGTTAACGAATTTGGGGCAAAACCGCCGAAATTCCTTTGCCAGCTATAGATGAGTTATCTCTCTCAGACACATTTTTCTGGGACAGTTGCCAGTAATTACCAGATGTGGGGCTATACATGCATAGACAAGCTGTGACTAGCATTTTGGCACCATTCCCAGAAAATGTGGTTAAGGTTCAAAGTGGGTACATGTGTCAGGCCAATACATCTAACAGAGGCTGCTTATTAAGTATTAGCAAATGCAAAGGAAACAATCAAGGACAGGGTGCAAAAGAAAAAAAGGCTATAGTTAACCATTGCAATACCAGATATATATATACTAAAAAAAAAAACCTATCTCAGATGACTCTAAAATGAAACTTTTAATAATATCTTTAAAGATCTCAACCAAAACACCAATTTATATCAAAGAGGTGCGAAGATGAGTAAAAGAAAAATAAGGATCTCAGAGGTTCTGTGGACCTCAAGGTTCTTGTGCTGGGATGCTGTTCCATATATCCACCACCTAAGTAAACATCTGAGGAGGAGCATAATTAATATGCAAATACCAATTAAACATTTCAGTGTCTGTAAGGAAAGCTGTTTCAGTTTTTGTTTTGTCTGACTCGATTAAGTGTACCTAAATAATAATGACAAATAAAGGTTTCTATGATCAGAGTAATTTTGGTTAACACAGAAACATAGAATTTGACGACAGATAAGAACCATTCGGGCCATCTAGTCTGCCAATGTTTCCGAATGTAAAGGTTTTAAACCCCTATTGGTCTTTGGTCAGGTCCTACGGTGAGGAAAGTTTTATGTCGATCCCATGCCTGTTTAAATTCCCTCACTGTATTAGCCTCCACCACGTCTGCTGGAAGATGGTTTTATTTATCGCTTGCCTAACCCAATCTAACAAATTCCACACTAACCCCTACTAACACTAACTACATAATATAAACTGAAAAGAAAATATAAGAAATTAACGCTTTTGGGTCATTAAAAAGTAACATTAAAAGATTATGCATTGTTAAAAAAAACCTAGGGCGTGGGACCCAGGGGAACACTGTTTCTTATTGTTTCTCCTTCTTTCTCTCTCTAGCTCATGATCAGAGTAAGAATCAGAAACAGACAAAGCCAGCACTTACAAGCATTGCCTTTGTTATCTGACTGTATCATGGAGTGGTCAGCAACAACGGTGCCCCAGCGACCGTGGCAACGTGAGAGCATTTTAAACTGATGATGTAACATGGGTCCTGTAGGATGTTCGTTTCATGACCTACCTGATACATCATCAGTCCTGAAGGGGCTAAAATCTGATGTGCATTAATAGGACATAAGGGATAGTTGCAGGCTCAATCTTACAAAGGGTACAAATTCACCAAATAATTCCTAACTGCCTAAATTCACATATACATTTGGTACACGTATCTTATAATCACAGGCCACCATGTGCTAATTCCATGTCCTAACCAATGCACATCTAATAAAAGGAAAACATCTAACTTATGGAAGTGGCAGGATTTTACCGCAGCAGAAGCTCATTACAGTGAATGTAATACTGCCACTAGTTGGGGGTACCTTATTTATGAGTTTCTTTTGATGTCTGTTTATCTCTCTGAAAAATTAACAGTATTTGTTTTGATTTTTGACATGTATCAACTAATATTAAAGTCAGTCAGCAGCTTTAAGTCTGGGCAAAAGGTTCTCTAAAAATTGGGACTTAAAACACATTTGGTGCATGACCTTCCCAACAGTCTATTCTTGCCAGATGTATCTATCTCAAGCTGCAGGCAGTTAAGCCAAAAAAAGAAAAGAGCCCGATAGTACTGTTTTGGTTGCTTCTGAAGTAATCTAGGAGTAATGTACCCTACTTCTCATTCCCCTAATGGACCACATAAAAGCCCACGCTGAGGACATAGAAAGCATCCACTGTTAGAGGAACACGAGTTTACAAAACTGACTACAATCCTCCTGTAGCCTTATTAACTTATTTGGAGTTAGCTAATGATTGAGACCGTGTAATGTGTTACCCTGTAATGTTTAAAAACTGTGAGTGGCACATGCATTATGAAGTGAAGAGCGCAAAGGAATGCCAGAGTTCTGAAATACATACATTTCATTTTTAAATACTTAAACTTAATTCAAGAGCTTGCAACCTAAAGCAAGCCAATCACCTTTCACATAAAAAGTTTTAAATGCCTTAACATTATTTTCCATTGAATCATTTTATACATAAGATATATTTATGGCCTCCGTGCTTCTCCGCGATATAGTGATTTGTTTTCGAAAGCATTTGCTTACAGAAAATGTACAGAGTGAGTTTAGGACAAGCCTTTTTGTCAGTTTGAAATCTGGTGACAGAAAGCAATGCATGGGGTCATGACAGCTGAATGCTAATTTATGGGGGAGAAAGACATGAGGATCCCTCCCTCTACGGACCCCCGTGGATATGAATTAGAGAGAAGCTGTGTCTCCCATGAAGGGTATTATGTTTCGTACATGGGTGGAAATGATTCAAAGCTCATATGTACCACACGCGTGAGTAAGCTCTGCAGAGCTTTTTTGTACCCTGACAGAAATATAATCACTGTCCATGTGTAACAAAATTGTTTATTCTGTGAGAATTCATCACAGATGACTAATTATCGGGGTTTGTTAAAGGAGGTGGGAGATGTCTTCTCATCACCGTTATAAAAAAAAGCTTGCTTTTCTTTGCCATGGCCATTTGTTATACACAAGTGTTTATAATGTGGTAACTTGTGTTAAAAAAACTACAATGGGAGGCATAGGGATTTTTTATATTGTTTTAGCATTGTGGCTTCAAGTGCATCAAAATAAGAAACAATTATTTTTGTGGATATTGTAAAATATTTGAATGTGGGGAAAGGCAGTGGGTGATGTTTTTGCAAACATAAATAGGGATATTATGGCCTCCATGATTAGATTTTTAACTTAATTAGGACATCAAAGAATCCAGCCATGGTTTATTTCACAAATGTAATTTCCTTCCTCTTTGCTTTTTTGTCACCTTTACTGCAAAAGTTCTCTAAAAGATGGTCCAGCTGTTATAATCAGGGGTCCAACTACCACCATACAATCCACCCAGTATGAACCCAGGCATGAGCCTCACTGGATTCCATTGATTTACTTAGGGTTTGACTGGGAATGACTAAACAGCTGTGGCACTTTTAGGCCAGCAATTGCCGAATGACATGGGGCCACCACCTGAAGCGGCACAATATTGGCTATTGGCCATTGGCCCAAGGGATGGCCTTTCATGGCCTGGATTTGATGATCATTCTATTTGTTATCACTTAAATGTGTAAAGTCACAAACTAGGAAATTGAAATGTCACATAAATACTTTCCTGTCATCTTATGTCTCAACCCTATTAATTCCTGATACTTTTCATATTGAGACCTTTACGAGGTGCACTGATGGTTTTGTTTTTGAAAATACTTTTTTAAATGTTCATTTATGATGTGCCTTCAGCATTGAGATCATCAACAAATGTAAATACAAAAAAATGGATGTTATGTATTATATAGTTATTTGCTAAATTTGCATTTAAAAAGACAGTTTGCTATCCCTGGCTGCCACACTATAAAAGAATCTGTCAGTACTTTAAATGAAAATAAATAAATAAACAAATCACTTACTTGTCACAGAAGCTGTAGCCCTGTAGCTACAGTTGCCCCCCTCAGTGGTCAGCTTTCCTCAATCCAGCACCGGGGCTGACCGGAGGCAAGTATAACACATGCGCGGAGATGTGTTTTGCAAAAAATGTTTTAGTTAGGGGTGGAGAAAGCGCCAAATATACGTGATTAAAAACTAAACCCATTTTTATGATTTATTTTTCTAGTTTAGAAAACTGTATTAACATGGAAGTCTTAGACAGCTCAACAAAATATAAAAATCATACAGTAATATACAACTAGGATGCTTTGATACGGAAGTGAAATGAAATATATATTTAATTTTCCATACTTTCCGACACTTTTTTTGGTAATAAAGACTTACTTACTTTGCATAAAGTTTGAGAATCTCACAGCTATTGATCTCTACCTTAATTTTTATGGCTGCCTGAGGATGATGGGAGATGTACCGTATTTGCTCGATTATAAGACGAGGTATTTTTCAGAGCAAATGCTCTGAAAAATACCCCTCGTCTTCTAATCGGGGTCGTCTTCTAATCAGACCTCAAATAGAGGTCTGATTATTAGACTAAGATCCAGATCCAGATCCCCCGCACCGCTGCAGAGGACCTGGATCCTTCTGTCTCCCCCCCCATTTAACACCCTCCCCCCCCACACTTACCGGTGCTTCCTGCTGTATTGCCGGGGCAGCGAGTTGACGTCTACGAGATCCGCGTAGACAACGTCCGCTGCAGCCGGAAGGAGGTGTGGCTAGCAGCGGGGGTTGTCTGCGTCCGTCGCGGATACCTTCCCCGACTGTCAGAGATCAGAGTTCCCCGCACCGGTGCGACGGATGCAGACAAACCCCCGCTGCCAACTCCACCTCCTTCCGGCTACAGCGGAAGGAGACGTCAACACGCTGCCCCGGCAATACAGCAGGAAATTGGAAGTACCGGTAAGTGTGTGTGTGTGTGTGTGTGTGCGCGTGTGTGTTAAATGGGGGCATAGGGCATTTCTGGAATGCCTTATACCCCTATATGCCACTCTGGCACTTAGGGGGTTAAAAGGCATATTATGGGGCAGAGTGGCATATAGGGAGGTATAAGGCATTTCAGGAGGCAGAGTGGCGTTAAGGGGGCATTTAATAGAGCACTCTGCCTCCTGAAATGCCTTATACCTCCCTATATGCCACTCTGCCCCATAATATGCCTTTTAACCCCCTAAATGCCAGAGTGGCATATAGGGGTATAAGGCATTTCTGGAGGCAGAGTGCTCTATACAATGTCTTTTAACTCCCTTAATGCCACTCTGCCTGCTGGAATGCCTTATACCTCCCTATATGCCACTCTGCCCCATAATATGCATTTTAACCCCCTAAATGCCAGAATGGGATATAGGGGTATAAGGCATTTCTGGAGGCAGAGTGGCACATAGGGGGTCAAAAGGCATACCATGGGGCACAGTGGCATATAGAGGGTTAAAAGGCATATCATGGGCCACAGTGCCATATTGGTGTGGCAAGCTTGGGGGCAGATGTATGTAACTGGGGGACAGGTTGGAAAATACAAGGAAATAAAAACTAAAAAAAAATATTTTTCTCAATCATAGCTTTTATTTAAAAAAATAGTTTACATGAATTAACATTTACTGGTAAAACTTTTTTCCTTTTGGGTCGTCTTATATTCAGGCTTTTTCTTTTTTTCCTAAGTTAATATTCAGATTTGGGGGAGTCGTCTTATAATCAGGGTCGTCTTATAATCGAGCAAATACGGTATTTAACAACCGCCAAGAGAGACCCTTTACTCGGTGTTGCTTGGTAACTGTAGGTTTGTTTGAGATACATCTATTTAGAAACAGAACAAGACAAGAGAACCGGCAGTGTCTATAGGAAAAAATGCAATCAACGCTTCTTGGTATTCACCTTTGAGGCATGCAGTTAAACTATTGTTACTCAAAGGGGACCATTGATCTGACATTACATTGGATATACTCAAAGCTGATTTACAGGAATCTGAAGAGCACCGTCTTTCTTTCTGACTTCTTAAAGATTAAGCATCGTGGCTTGAGGTTATCATGAGATTAAGAGATTTCAGGCATACCTTTTATCAATTCTGTGCAGGAATGAAAGGATAAATTCATTGCTAAGAGGTCCTTTTCAAACACTAAATTCCCCAAGGCTTCACTGACAAGTACACATGGAAAGCATAATAGGACAGTATAAGCGTGTGGACATGTTGGGATATGGCTGTGTCCCATAGAATTAAAATTGGGTATCGTGCAATGAAATATTTTAATAATAATATATATAATATAATAATAATAATATTAAAATCATATCATACATTTATTGTTTTTTTTCCTGGGTTTTTTCTTTGTCTGCTTTTTATTGGATAATATGCGATTAGATATGAAAATTAACATTAATTTTCACAGTGATGGCAAAAGATTAGATTAATCATTATACATAATTCTTTCATAACGCTCAAAAAATTATAAGAAAAATTATCCTCACCAGCATTGCAGTCCTTTCCCTCTCACCAAACTTAAACATGAAAAATCAGTTTATTCAAAGAAGCTTAATCACCTGAATAAATCACAACCAAAATTCCAGAAGGAGACAATGTGTTTCTCCTCTGTTCCTATATCACTAGGGGGCATCTACAAAGACAGAGCAAGGGACAATAAAAATCATACACAGGTTGGAAGAAAAAAAACAAAGAAGGGTAAGTCACTGTTGGTACGTCATACGCTAAGGTAGGCTCAGCTGTCAAAAACAGAAGACCCAAAGGACATGTAGGTGGTCCCAATGACTAAAGGGTGAAGTTCTAGTTCCCTCAGCATCTGTTGTAGGTTCCAGGTGGAGCTTATCCAATTTTTTACATTGTGTGGCATTCTTAATTTATTACCAATCTGTGCATAGATTTGTGGTAATACTTTACAAGCTGAGAATATAGATGGATCCATTTGATAAATGAATTATATTACCAATGGAATTCAAAAATAATTATAGCACAGGTGTCTCCACAGTGAGATTTTATTAATGCAACTCTGCAAAGAATGTTATGGCGCGCCGAGCTTAATACAGGAGAATGTTAAGATACTCCAACCTGCACGTTCATAAAAATACTCAGATAAAACCTTTTGTTTGTGAGTAAAGGGTTAAATGAACTGTTGAAGTACACCAGACTAGTTTTTAAAGGATAACAATTAAAGGGCTTTATGCCATTTTTATTAGTAGTTAATAGAGTTGTTCATCTCTAATGATTTTTATGAAGTGGGTGAGAATTTTATGAGGACTGTGAAGCATAGGGAGTGTATTTCCCAGTTCAGTCGTGGCATGGACGAAAATCTAGATTTGCACAATAAAAATGTTTTATTGCGCTATACTCGGGGCTTGTGGCGTCAAAGCAGAACCCATTTGTTATCTGAAGCTGTTAGGTTTGACATACTTCTGTCTGCTACCCATTAGTTCTAACCTCCTAATTATTGCTATGCCATGTCAAGATATACTAGCCCCATGAGTATGAAAACTTACTTACCATGCCCTAAAGGTTTTTTTATACTGGTCCGTACCTACTGTAAATTTAGAATAGGATCCAAATCGGGAGCATTTGTGTTTGGCACCAGACTATGTTTGGAATTAACTAAGACTATTCTTAACTATTCTTATCTCAGTCTAGTGGCAGCTCCTGGTTTCCTGAATTACTACCGAAGAACAATTTACCAGGAATACTTAATCAAATCACGTTTGCACTAAAAATAATATATGTGATCTACAATGACTAGACACAGAGATCCACACTAACACAATAATGCTTTTAAATCAATAAAAACGTCTCAGTAAAACCAGGTAAGCACCACTTATTCTAAAATGAAATATGATAAATAATAAAATTATGTACGGTGTTAAAATAAAACTAAGTGCCCAAGCTAGATGGAAACATAGGAAATATAAAAATACAACACTTATATAAAACACAAACCACCACACTTTAAGTCACAAAGCTGTTATGAACAGTACATATCCACATTATTGTGACTTTTTGGGTTAAAGAATGGTGTTATACCCGATCAAGGGAGAAAACAGGGAGTGGGGTCTGAAACAGGGACTATTCTACCTAAAAAGGGACACTTGGGGGGTATATAATATATTGTAAACCCTTTCACAGAAAATATACAACCAGTTGCCTCAATATAATGCCTCAATAGTGCCACATAATATAATCTTATTATTCGTTTAATAAACATACTGCATTTATTACACACACATTTTCCATTAGCACACTTTACATTCAGAAATAAATTTTTGTGAAAATCTTTACAAATTTAGCTTCAAACATATTAAACGCAAGTAGGACCCCTACTACGGAGTAAAATAACATGATTTATAATTACAAACAGAGTGGCATTTCATCGCTACCAGTTAATGAAATAACAATGTCACTGTATATTGATTGGTGTTTTCACTAAACACTGCATAATTATTTTATATTTAGCATGTGGTAATCAAGACGAACAATAACCAATTAGTTAAAACTCTTATTTTTTTCTGAAAACATCTGAGTCAGATATAAAGAACAAACAAAAACCAAAAAAAGCTACTTTATTATATAAAATCTGATTTCTGCACGTATTTTGTTTCAAATTAACCAAAAGTTGTATCAATTATTAACAGAGTATGTTTACTTAGATATCTAGATTGCCAAAACAGTGACACATGGTTAATAAATGACATATCGTGTTCCAAATGCAGTCTACTACCGAATAATGGTAATATTCAAATAAAAATCTGGTTTTATTTACCCATTATATATATATATATATATATATATATATATATATATATATATATATATATATATTACCATTCAAAAGTTTGGGGTCACTTAGCTGTTTTCATGGAAAACAAGGATATTTCTAGTTGTAACATAATTGCAAAAGGGTTCTCTAATGATAAATTAGCCTTTTAAACTTATTAGGGATTAGGGAACACAAGATGCCATTGGAACACAGGAGTGATGCGAATGATAAAAGGCCTCTGTATGGCTATAAAGATATTCCATTAAAAATCAGTTGTTTCTAGCTTCAATAGTCATTTACAACATTTACAATGTCTACACTGATCCATTTCATGTTATTTTAATGGACACAATTGTCTTTTCTTTCAAAACCCCAAACTTTTGAACAGTAGTGTATATACGAGCTAACCCCAAGAGTCTTCAAATAGTAACCCTTTAGTAGCCACTCACAACAATTATATTGTATTGGCCGTCTATTGAAGGCAACAAAATGTCCCTAACAATAGTACTGTGATTTGTTAGGAGATAATTGTGATAATGCACCTTTGTCATTTTTATCATATGCTATATAAAGAAGGCAAAATACACCTCAATTGTGTGTGTATACTATGGGGAAACATAGCTCAACTTCCTGTCTGCATGAATATTCCTCCATATTGAATTATCCCTCTATTGTTAAGATGCTAATTGTTGTTAATTCAGGCAGTTTTTGTTATTGTAAGGAAAAGTGAGATCAGTAAATGCATTGGATTGTTTTAGAGTGGCCGGTGACGTATTTCTGCTGTTGACTGCTCTAGACGTGAGGTTGGCGCCATCAGCTGCTCCTCCAGGTCTACCATGTTCTCATCATCTTCTTTGCGCAGATCAATAGGATATGAAGTTGTATCCCAGCGTACCACCTTAGGTATTAAATCCATCAGGGCAGTACAATATAAGAAGTTCCTGTTATATTATATTTTTTTGCTAAGCTTCATGTAATTACCAATAAAGATATCAGTTTTTTTGTTTACTCCTGTACCTGGAGGTCCCTCCACTCAGTTTTATTGCATGGCAGCCAGTCAGTAGCATGGAACGTTGGCGCATGGAATGGGTGGATATCTGCACCTCTGGAGTTTCTACCCAAGCTCAGTACCTTTTTTCTTTTTTGAATAATGCATATGAAAGCACTTTCGTATGCATTGTTTAGGAGGCTTTTTACTTTAAGAAAAGCCTGCAACATAAATAATTTTCCAGGTTTTAGCTGCTAATTGACTAAGTAGGTAGCTATCTACATTGGACAAAAGCAGTATTGTATCTTGCATTTTTGATACATTTGAACTGAGTTGGAATCTGGTGTACACAACTTTTGTCTTAGATGTTACCCTTAGTAGTTTGATACCTTTATAGTAGGCCAACGTATTCATAGAAAAAAAAGAAGAAAAAAGTAAGGTCTCATAAAGTTTCCACCTCTTCTTCAAAATATGTAGAAATAACATAGATTAAAGGATGTTGTATTATTGTTAGGTATGATGGGCCACAAAGTGTAGCACAAAGATATAATGTTGAAATGAGCATGTACTATGTACTGAGGAGAACGGTTTCTCTGTGGTAAATAAGTGGAACAGCCACAGTGAGGGAATTTAAACATGCATGGGATAGATATGATTATCCTAAACCTGTTTGAATCTCTAAATCAGCGGTTGAGCCAAATTATGCTTATCTGCCGTCAAATATGTTTCTATGTTCAACTCCGGAAAAGGATCTTGCATTCAGAATTGCCCAAGACTGCCCACTGACGTCAGTGATAGGTCCCGCTGAAGTCATTCCCCCGATGTTAGTGGGCATTCCCGCTGACATTGTGGGAAACACCCCCCATTTGATGGGGAAATGGGCTGAGAGTGTTGCGTGTCAAGATCTTACTCCCGCGACCCGGAGGATTCAAGTATTAACCTGGAGAATCAGCGCTTTTCCTGAAGTTCTCCAGGCCAAACTCAGAGAGTTCCCAGGTATGCCAATATGTCTTGTTAAATATTTTCTCTAACCTCTAGTGTAACAGTGTTATGGAATATAAATAAATGTACTGTAAATAAATACTAGCACCTTTCACTGAATGCAGCCTGAACAAAGAAAGGAAATATTCCCTTGCATTACCAACAAAATATTACCAACACCCCTTACAGCTGTTTAATTTTTTTTCTAATATTTATAAAATAACCATAACAAAATATTTAAGAATTCTTATAATTGTCACATTTGATTAAATGATGGCAGGAAATAACCACTCATTAATGTCACTGGAATTCTGTACTTTGATTGAATGAAGTATACAAATCTCAAAACCATTGTTCTTCTGACACATCTCTTCAGAGAAAACTCTTAAAAGTCCCAAAATAACCAGCTCCTATAACATGTCAATAGTTATGTAAATAATTCTGACCTTATAAAAATAGATTTAAAAAAATGTTAAATTGAAATGTTGCACACACATTTCACTAGAGATAATAACGGCTTGCATTTGACAGATAAATTGACAATCATTTACGCTGGCTCAGATAAAAGAGAGAATTCACGAAAGGGTGAATATTGTAATTATTTGAGAGAAAGGGCTCTTCTAATGATCTTTCAAAATGATTAATATCACTGATACCGATACCATTTGCATAAAAGACCATGGAGAAAAAGGATCTATTTTCCAAATTTGGTCCAAATATCTATCCTGGCCATCGCCGCACTCTCCGTTCATTTCTAAGTAAATGGGTCAGACTGGTTCTTTAAGGCCAGCGGATGGTAGATGTCCTACGTGTGGCCGTCTCCTGGATATATGCAACTGCGCACTACGCCGTCACACTGTAGAGGCAAGCTGGATGTTTTCTTCTCATTTTATCCAACTGGCAGCTGTGCACTCTATGACTTAAAATACTGTGCATTAAATGCCATAAGGGTAAATGAGAAGACATCCAGCTTCCTTGGTATAGGAGATCATTGGAGGTCTGACAAGTCTACTGTAAATTCCCAGTATTAGGTTGGCTGAACATAGTGGCAATTGTAGATAATAGCAGCTGACACTCATATAGGTTCTTTGTATCTGAATATAAAAGTATATGCAACAACATATTTATAAATGTTCCTAGTCAAGGTGGATGTACTTATTCTAACCCCAAATCTGCAGACCTGATTAGAATAAAAGGGGGACTAAATATTTGGCAACATAGCTGTGAACCATATATTTGTATAGGCAATAAAAACCATATTCTCAAATGTCAACAAAACAAAGCAAGAATCAGCACATACCCAGTGAATACCATTCAAAAACAACTGAGGCATGAATATTGAGGTTTTCATCACAGTATGTGGCCATATATTGCTTAGCTGACCACTACGTCAAAGTACCCCAAGTTTGCAGAGTCCTATATAATTTTTCATGGCTATACTGCTTACCAAGGAGATTTTATCCCAGTGAGACTATTTTGCAATTTAAAGCCTTCTCTGGACACCATTAATGAGGCACCCGTGTGACATTAGGGGCTGCTCAATTCTGAGGTTTGGTCACAACCTCCAAATATGCGCAGCAAAAAAGTTACAGAAAGGGGAAAGAATGATAAAGAACTGAACCTTTGTGAAGTTTTCTGCAATGCATTGGACTGGGGTCATTGACAGGAACTTTGGGTCTGTTAGTTGGATGTCAACACTGATCATGTGCATGTTTGATATTGTGCCATTCACAATCTTGAAATATAGTAAAGTGGAAACTTCAGCCTCTGTGTTAATGGTCTGTTGCTGTGATTGACCATTTCATTTGGATGAAACATTGTCTAAAAACCACTCTTTAGGCACCTGTCAGATTCACAGGAAATGTGAGTTTGTTTTGCAGAGAGGAAAATTTATTTTTAGCATTGTTTTAGCATAGTTCCCCACAGTAATATGTGCGTATGTGAATATACAAAAGTGACAAAACAATGTAATAAAAGAACTAGTTATGTCTAAAACATGTAAGAGTTTTAAAACATACAAGATATAGTAACCATAGTTTTGGCCGACCCTTGCAGCAGGGCTGGACTGGAGATTGAGGTGTCCCGGCACCAGCAGCCACCTGATGTAAACGTGGCCAACGACTGGACAGGTGCAGCTCCACGCTTCATTTTTATGCTTGCGTATTGCACAGCAGGGCATATCCAGCAGCCGACCGCAAGCTGCAGCTCCTGATCTGGCGCTCTAGATGGCATTTAGATGGCCCACCTAGGCCTGTCTTGCAGTCTTTACCGAGACATTTATTGTGAGCACAAATATGTATTTGTAAATTAACAGACCTGAGGTATTTGTGCAGACCTGGGAACTTCCCAAGGCAGGCTCCTAGAGCTCTTCTTCTGTAGGGGTTGGGCTAACTGAATGTGTGGGTGGGGCTAACCCCAAACAGCCGTTATTGTGGAAGGGACTGGGTGAGTAGTAGGCAGAAAGGAGAAACTGACACAGAGATCTGGGAAGCAAGGCTTCACTCAGAGACAAAAGGTCAGACTCAGAGAGTTCCCAGCAGGCATGGACTGGGACAAAAATAAAATTATTTATTTATTTATTGTTAAAGCCCACCCGTCATGTACCATCTTTGTATTTACTCACTCATTCACACAAATCATTAACAAATTCATTAATGCAGTCTCACAAATCATTCAAGCAATTCATCCACACATGAATTCATTAATTGTCATACGCATTCACACAATTCATCCACACATTTATTCATTCATTCATTCATTCATTCTCATATGCATTCACACTACCCCTTCTCCCCATCTTATCTGCCCCTTCTATGTTCCCCCTTTTCACTATGTACCCCCTTCCCCACTTCTCAATATGTATCCCCTCTCCCCATTTCTCACTATATAACCCCCCTCTGCCCCTTCTCACTGCACCCCTCTCCCTCACCCTACTTACCTTGTTGCCGGAGAAAGCAGCAACTGCGACCGTGCCCGCGGCAGGGCCGGATTGACTTAGGGGCTGATGGAGCTGCAGCTCCAGGCTCCTACCTTAAAATAGGCCCAGTCAGGACTGGGCCTATGCGGCCTCTACGGCCGCATTAACGCAGGGCCCCTTAAGCCCGCCGCAACTGCGACCGGGTCCGCCACTCTAAGGGGCCGGGAAACCCCCACCAGGGCCGGCCTTAGGGGTCTGCGGCCGCACAGGGTTTAAATTAAAACATCAGGGTTTTTTTTATTTTATTTAACACCCTCCATGTTAAATAAAATTAACAAAAACTTTATTTAACATGGAGGATGTTAAATAAAGTAAAAAAAAAAATCCAATGTTTTAATTTAAACCCTGTGCGGCCGCACACCCGTAAGGTCCGGTCCTGACTGAGCCTATTTTAAGGTAGGGGCCTGGAGCTGCAGCCAGTGGCCAGTCCGGGCCTGGTTCCCAGGTATGAACATGTGGAGAATGGAGCAAACCCATAAAGTTAAAGTTCATAGAAGAAGTAAGGGACCAGTTATAATATAAGAATATGCTGTCTCACATTGTTTCAGATGAAACTAACTACAAGACTTCTTTTCATTTTTTAGTTGTTACATTTCTTTCCCTTTATTTAAGCTCACCACTAATGTGCTAATAAGCAAAGAAGAAAACTACACTTGTTTTTACATGAATACAATAACAATAAAAAAACAATGTATAAAATGGTTTTCAAAGCATGCATCGCCTAAATATATCTTTACTTGTTTTAGTGGTAAACCACACAATTTACATTACAAAGTGGATTGTCTCTGCATAATTTTAAAAGTAATTGAAGACATCACTGGAAAAAAGTACATATTTTACAACTCATTGTGGTTTTACTCTCTATTGGTAAAATGATGCTACTATACAAGGAGCTCCCTTAACATAAAATGATGAGAAAAACGGTAGATGTGAAAATGGAGACAGCAACATCGCAACAAGAACTCACAGTTTGAATTATTTGTGCATGAAGTGCTAGAGCTAAATGATGCATTGTGTGTAGTCTTGTGTAATATCTCCAGCCCTGAGTCCTTCTCTTACCTCCTGGGTAAATGTAAAGGAAATATACATGCAAGCCTTTTGTGAATTCCATTAAGGAGTAAAACAATGTTTTCCTCCGTGCGCAGTGCTGTAACGTAATTAGCACTGACCAAAACCTGATTTTATCTATTTATCTAAATGTCCTTTATCTGCAGACCTGGAAGCCACCATTGTTGTCAGTCATGTGATATTCTGGATGGCTTTTCCTGCTCAAACACCACACTGAGCTGCTTCTTTATGGCAGTACATTAACTTTCATTTTCGTGCCTAGAGTGTTCTTTTAAAGGGTTAAAGCATCTGTGCTTCTGGTATAGGTACATTGCACAGAGTTGCACAATAGAGATGTGCATTGACATTATGCAGAGGAACAGGGCCATGTGTCCTCATGTCTACCAACTTTGGCCTCTGCTTTCAATACTGTCAGGCTTGCCATAACTTCACTGTCCCTCCTGCATTATGGCAACCTCTATCTCAACTGTAATTTCACACGAAGAAGGGGACCTGTAAGTTCATGTAAATGCTCTCCTTTTTACTGCAGACCTATTTCCATAATGTTCATGCACTTTGTGTCTAGCAAATTATCTTCCTATATAACCTGGTGGCACAGGGACAGTTTGGCATCGCTATCATGTTGTTATTGATTCTCTGCTTATTCTACCAATGCTTGTCAGGAACCATGTTTTTCCTCATTTGTGTATGCCTCATTAAATGCATGTTGTATCTCTCTAACAGTCAGTACTCAGGTAACTATTGATCCAACCTCTAGAAATAGCTGTCTATATCTATGTGAGCTAAATATTACAAACATTTTAATGCTTATATCTCAACTTTGTGGGCGTAATGTGTCATCAGATTTGTATTACAGGATATCTATAGCACACCAAGCTTTTTTTGTAGTAATAGTCATTCTATATTATTGGACACTCTTGTGCAGTCATTGATGATCAGTTGGAAAATAAGTGTTATCTAGGTTATATTGTCAGTTGTGGTAGGCTCAAGCAATGATATACTTTCAAAATTTTCTGCCTCTTTGGAATTGGTTTGATCTAGGACCAGAGACCATAATCTTAAATTGAGACTGATTTTACCAAACCCTCATGCATGTGCAAACTAGCTGGTTCGCAATAGGGTCAATGACAAAACTATAGATAAATGCTATTTTGCATTGTAAAATGTGCTGTTTATTAAAAAATGTATATAACCTTACTTGTTGTCATCCTAATAGAGTAGTTTTGCTCATTAAAATTCTGCTTACTCCTTTGTGAGTGGAATCGAAATTACTGTTGCTTCTCACCCCTTAAATATTGCTAGGTACAGAGGTTAAAGACTGTTGAGGTACTTATAAATTCATTCTCTGTAATATTACTTGTCGTTCTGTGGATGAGCAGAATAAATATGGTTTATAAAGAATTATTAACATTTATTGGCTAAATTGCAATTATAGTCTCATATTACGGGGCATTAATGGGTGTTAAAGCAAAATGCAATATCTACCAATTATTATGCTCTTTGCTGTAAGGTTTTATCGGAAAAGTCTGAAGGTTTGAAGGTTACAACATTGATACATTAGCATGTTTAATAACCATATGATAAGAACTATTCATTATCTCTTTTAACAGGCTTATTTCAATTTGAAATTAGATGGGTAGAAATCACAAATTGTAGACTTGTAACAGAGGAGTTTAATACTCAGATAATATAGTTCCTGTGCATGTCATTTCTGCATGGATTAAACTGCCTGGTAGTAAACATGTGACCAACACTCTATACTTAAGCCCCAAGATTTTTAGTAAATTAAGTCAAGCTGAGTCAGAAAAGGTGCGATAGGTAAGAAAGGTAGCAGTGGCTTTACGATCACATATGCAACATGCAATTCAAGCAATCATCCTTGAAACCTGGAAAACCCTTGACCTTGATCAATGTAATTAGCGACCTTTTTAAAAGGCTGAACATGGTGAATAAATCCCTTTTTTTCAAGCTTGTTAAATATGTAAATACCAGTGACCATGGGAACAAGTGCTACAAGTTGATTCCAAGGACTGGAAGCTTTCATGGATCTTTCTACTGTTTAACTATTTTTCTGGGGTTATTGTGTGCTGCCCTCATTATGATCTAAACATTTTCATAAAATCGTAATGGCTTTTAGCAGGTTCTCCATTATTGAATCTTAAGAAGTGTGGCTAGGGAAACCAGTGTTGGCTTGAGCCAAGCATGAGGCCAGGCAACCCATAAGAGTGGAATTACAAGCTAGAGCTGAGTTTGTATAAAACCTTACATTAACCCAAGATAAAATGGAGTCTTCAATAGAAGTTGATAGCTTTTATTGGACTAACTGAACAAGGTATAAAGTTACATAAGCTTTCAAGACTCCAGAGGTCTCTTTCCTAATCTTTGGTAATTGATGTCCCCTAAAACCACAGCCCTTCTGTAAATCTTCCAAAAACATTTATTGTTCCTATTAAAAAAGCACAAACCTTAAAGGTTCACTTTCACTGTAACACAAAGAATGCTTACATTAATTATTATTTGCATGATGGTGTATATATAATATGAGATGCATCTGGCTATAAGATATGCAGTGGCAAGAAAAAGTAACTGAACCCTTTGGGATTACCTGGTTTCCTGCATTAATTGTACATAAAATGTGATCTGATCTAAATCTAAGTCACAAGGTATAGACAACCACAATGCTTAACCTAATAACACACAATTGATTTAATTGATTGTACTCCAGGTTTTCTAACTCCTGACTCCAATTGGCTTTTGTTGAAGTGATTAGCCTAGGGGTTCACATACTTTTTCCAACTCACGCTGTAAATGTTTGAATGATGTATTCAGTACGGACAAGAAAAATACAATAATATGTGTTAACACAGATTATGTTTGTTCATTATTGTTCAAAAAATACTTAAATACTTAAAATACATAAATGCTGGTAATTCCAAAGGGTTTGCTTACTTTTTCTTGCCACTGTACAATTTACAGTTATTGTGAGGTCAATAATTTAGATTTTTTTTTAATTTATTCCAGAAAATACAGTTAGCACAGTTAGTCATGTCCAATTTTTTTGTGTGAATATGTTTTTTGTGTGAATATGTTTTATTATGAAAGCAGCTAAAGCTACTTATGGAAAGTTTATTTAAAGGAATACACAATACACATAAAGATAAACAAATAAAAAAAATGCATGTTTTCCAAATAGAAATGTCTTGTAAGTGACATTGCATCTGTAACAAAAACGTTTAAACAACATTAGTAACATGGGACGATACCTTACAACTTGTACAAAATAATTAGTGTTGATGAAATCACTGACATGTGAGCAGACATACCTTGCTCGCAACACACTTCAACGGACTTGCTTTTATGAGTAACTTCTTAGGTATACTGCCTACAGCAAGAAAGGATTCCATTATTCTAAAATTAGATCAAAGTCAGTTTGTTTATAATGATTTTGTTGAAGTTTTTGTTCACTGCTAGTTTGTTGGTTTTTGTTTTGTTTAAATATTCTAGAAATTACCTCTCTTGGCTTTGTTAACAAAACTTTTTAATTATTTCCCTTTGTAACTCCTGTACCTAGAATTGTTTAGCGAATTCTTGTCCTTTGGCCTTTCTTGTCATGTTGCATATAAAGATACAGAAAAAGCAGGTCATAAAAACCCTCTTTAGGATGATACACCACACCATTTCATCCTAATCCTATGAATTTTAAGCCTTTAGACTTGTGCTGGAAGGAGTGTGAGCAAAAAGGCACGTACCTACAAGTCCAGTGGTCTAGACTGATTCTCTGACCGCTCTAGGGGCAGTTCAGGGCTCTGTGTCAACAAGTGACGGGTAAAGATAAACCAGGCGTTCCATGGTTCTTTCTATTAATTAGACATTTCCCAATCTCACCCATTATGAATATAAATGATTTAGCAAAATTGTGCGTGGGGCTAGAAAGGGCTATTGCTACGTTCTGGTTAAAAGCAGATATTCCCCAGTTACTCTGGGGATGACACAGTAAAATGAATGAGAACTTAATAATGGATAAACTGACCTCACTGATTCATGAAACTCTCCCAACATTTTATAAAACCTGGAACCCATGGTTGCATAACCTACAACTTAATTGCATGCACGTGGCATATCCAAGTGCTGGCCAATCTGATGCTGGATCGGTAGATCAGGTGAGTGTGTGGTGCTGTTGGCCACCATCCCACCAGGCATTTGCCTGGCGTGCCAGATGGCCAGTTTGTGCCTGATACCAGGGGTTTTGTAAAGCTCCTTAGCTCTACTTCTTCCCCAGGTATCTTTTGCCAACAAGCTACAACATCATTTGAATAGTGTCATATGTGAGGGAGTTCATTTGGCACATGATGGGACTACTGACATAGCCTTCACAGAGATCTGTGTAAAATGATGAGGCTTTGTATTCATTTTAGGTTTATGTTATTTTTATTTTGTTATACTTTATAATTCCACATTTCCATATTATACATGGTCAAGTTAATTCTTAAATGTTCCAATGGGTTGATGATGATACATTTAACATGCCTTATTTAAAAATAAAAAAGTTAAAAAATAAAGAGACCGAATACATTGATTGTAATATAGCATTTTTTATTGAGGATAATGAGCATTCTGTGGCAACATATGGCATTACATATACAATATCAGGACAGTAGGATCTTAACTGTGCAGTGGTTTTTGTTTGGAAATGACACATAGGCCTTTATAAAAAATAATCTAGAAAAGTTGTGCTCAACTCTAGACCTCAAGGTCTAACAGGCCTTTCATGTCCGTACCTTCTAGGTACATTAATACATTTTAATAAAGATGCTTGCCCTTAAGCTGGGATATCTTTAAATAATTCTTGTGCCCCTTGAGGCCTTGATGTGAGCTCTAGAAGGTCCATAATAACAAACGCAAAATACATGGTCAAGTTTCCATAAAGAGCCATAGTAAGTTATATGTTTCATCAGTTATTTTCCACTGTTTCTGTGACATGTGAAATATTTGTTATTTGACAGCATCAGTGATTTCATTGTAGAGGAATGGACCATTGGGGAACGCCACACATGATGACATCATTGGGTTAACGCCATGCTTTATGCCAGAAACCATGCTTTTGGTAAAAAAAATAAATGTTATATTTGGCACTAACTCTATATTTAATAACTCACTTAATATATTTTAGGAAAATTACATAAAGTAACACAATTGTAACTGTCAATGTTTGTTGTAGTAATAAACATATTTACATTTAAAAGAAATGCATTGTAATAATGGAAGGAATGTTGAAAAATAAATATTAGATGACATGATGAAGATGAGCGTCTTAATAATTCTACTAATAATATTGATATTAAATAAATTATAACATTTAAAAAAAAAAGTAAAACACTATAAAAGTATAACACTATAAAGCAAGTAAAATAATTAACCCCTTAAAGTCTATGTTTTGGTTGGTAATTTTACAGCAATTTTCAGGAATCGGGTCTTAATGTTTAATGGAAGGTGTTTGCTGTGTTAACACACAAAAATATGGCATTAAATCTTTCACATCTGGCGTGATCAAACTGCACTTCACAAACCACCAAAAGGAAGACACTAAGAGTAAGAACAACTGGTATATGTGAACAACTGTGTATGCAAAAATGTCTTTGGATTATATGTTCAAAGGCCTAGGATTTCATTGAAGCTGTGATTAGATTTTTTTTGGGTTGTTCATTCAAAAATTTGTAATTGGCCAATTGGTCAAAAAAGTAATGTGGCTATAACAATAGGTCCTGAATCCTACACTGTTTCTAAAGGCTTTTAGATGGTGTATTGTTTTAAATTGTGAGTCTTTTCCTTACATTCTAGAAATTAGCAATTTCAAGATGCGTGCCCTGGACGACTACCCAAATTGTCTGTATCAATTATTTTTGATTTAAATGTTCTGTTATATATAAACATGTTTGTGTTTGAATCCAGATCTGCCATAGCTCTAAAAGTATTCAATAGTAAAAGTCAGATAAAAGCACAGTAAATATGCTAAATGGGTTAATGTCACACTGGTAACATGCCAATTATTCTGTACAGTTGCTGTTGGAGAGGTGACTCTTCATGTGATTAATTAAATGATTGCTGAATGCGAATGAATAGTGGCTTGAGGGCTCTAAATTTTTAAATAGACTTTTAAATAGATGAAATCACCAGAGAGCGAAATTTGGAAAACATGTACTGAAAAAAATTAACATTAGCTTGTATATATAATATATATATTGGATCATGAAATGTTTTAGTTTATAAACCCTAATCCTGACTCGATCACAACGTTTTGCAGATGTATAAAAAATAATTTACCAGAGTACTATAATCAACCCCTACAGATTATCCAGAATGACCATAGCTAGATTTGCCCCAGAGGCTCCAGGTATCACAGCCCATTAGTGGGTCTCAGGGACCAAATGCTATTGGAACATACACAACTGAGATACAACAGACTCCTATCTGGGACAGGGAACGTTTACCTGAATGTAAAATCCCTTGTACGTTATTAGGTGACATCAGCAGGGACGGACTGGATTTTGGGACTGGAAATTTTCAGCCCTTTGGTTCATGTGCCACAGGCCAGGGCATGGATGAGAAATTGACACTCCCTCTACTGGTTAACTGTTTTACTGTCTACACCACTTCCTAAGGTACATTAGCCATTCCTGCTTCTTGTTTTTCCCCAATCTTGCTGCTTTTTCTAGACTTGGGGTTCTATCCACTTTATCTGGGGTACCTCACTGCCGCTTTCCAGTTGGTGGTTGGTAATAACTAAGCAACATCCTAGAACTGACTCAGGTCACATTGGGGTCTAACATTGTTGGGATTCGGTTTTATCATCAAGTAAAGATTGTCAGTTTCTCATCGTGTTGCTATTCTTGGGTCAAGTTGGCTTTTTGTAAAATAAGGTGCCTGTTTTTGAAGTATAAGAGTAGGGTGCGGGCACCCTTACAGTTCTTACCTTCTCCTCTGGTGAGCGATCATGCAAAGAGTTAAATCTTGATCACAAAAGCATTTTAGTTTTACAATGTGTCGATTTTACATAATCTTCCTTTCCATATACATCCTTTTCTTTCAAACGCTGCACAAGGAGTCATAAACACACGTTTTTACTGCTCAACGGGAACTAGAATTTCTTGTTAAAAGAACTTTCACAGGAATGTTTGGCCTTTAGATCTTTCAAACACGGCTTTTAAAATTAAGAGCAAAGGAGCTCTGCCTGACATCTACAGAAGATTTATTGTTTTTCCAATAAATTTTAATGAATGTTAGAAGTCATAAACATGTTTGTAATCCACTATTTACCTTCCATGTTTCAGGTTTTATTTCTACGTTCGGGAATGGGTATCTCATCTAAACCCTTTCGGTGTCAAGCCAGGTGGCTGGGCATTACATGCGCAAACGGGAAAAGAAAAGCCATATGTCTATGTCAAATGTAACCAGACAAGAAATATCAAAGCCTGTTTTTACAAGGCATACTGATAAATCAATTTGATGTTTTACATTTTCATTCACATTATTTTTTTCTGCAAAGAAATATTAACACAGAAAAATCAGCTGCATCCATAAAAGTCTTTTTTTTATAGAAAATCTTTGTGCATGTTACATCAAATATGTTTGGTTTTGTAATGACAAAGTTGAATTGTGTATTTCTGCAATAAGCATAAGAAAATTAGCATAGAAAGTAACTGATTTCTGGAATTGGAGGAAATGCCACTATTATGGTATTTTCTTTAGTCATTGTAGTAAAATATTTTTTTTAAATGAAGATTAAATGCAAAAGATAAGACAAAATTTATATTTTATTATGTATCGAGAAGGTGAAACATTGACAGAACTGATAAACCTTATATTAAAGGCAGTAGTGGTTCACTGACAAAATTCAGAACTGGTGAATAACTAGTAAACTTGATATTTTTACGAGAGGCTAATAGCGTTATGGCCAGTTGCCCATTGACCTAATAGAGAATTGTCCTAGATGGGTACAATATAAATCTTATCTGAGATATGGGTCTATGAAACCCAATATTGAATGTCAGGCCATTAATAGGATTTAACAAATCTGAAAGGCTAGAAATTTCCTTCACACTCATATGGAAGTGTCCTTGCTTAATATGACTAAATTCTCTCTAGTTTAGGGTGACAAGATGGCTTTTTTAACTGGGACATCACACAATATGGCAATATATTCTACATGTTGTGTATTGGTTTGTGTCTATTTAAAGCGGAATACGATCATTATAACAAGCTAAGTGCCAGACATGGCAAACTCCACTAGGCAATGCTCTCAGGTTGGGGCAGGTACTGTTTTTGAGACATACGTAATTTTCAGATTCTTGAATGACAACACCTTTCTTGTCACTCAGGAGCTGACAAGGTCCCAAGGGCTGCTCTGATTTCAAGGTTTCAGAGACACTACCTGAAAAATTAAATTAGATAAGATATGCAGTTGGATCAGCCACAGAGTCTGGCTGGCCTCTTGAGAGGTTCCCTTTGAGGAGGATACCTTATTGCCGCAGGCCCAGTATACTTCACTTGAAAGCCTTAAGCTCTGTATTTTGGAAAATAGCAACATTTTGCCTGTGAATCTGTCTGTGATCTTCAGAGGGAGGAGAGATCACTTTCCAGTTTCTGGTGATGGTCAATATAGCAGCTACAGTACAAGGATATGTACGGTGCCCCTTTCCTGATTTTTTTTTAATTTGATTTATTTTAATTCAGCCACACTGGAGGGCTTTTGAGCATGAACTGCCTTTTTAAGGTCATGCCACAGCATCTCATTCAGCTTTAAGGCAGGACTTTGACTAGACCACTCCATTCTTTTGAGCCATTCAGAGGTGGTCTTGCTTGTATGCTCCGCATCAGTGTCCCGCTGCCTAAGCTAACATCAATTATTATCCATCACACTACCACCACCGTGTTTGATTGTTGGTATGATGTTCTCATTGTGGAATGCTGTATTAGCTTTACACCAGATGTAATGGGACCCATGTCTTTCAAACAATTCCGCAAAATATCTCTAAAGGCTTGGGGGTTATCAAGATGGTTTTTGGCAAATGTGAGATGAGATTGTGTGTTCGTTTTGGTCAGCACTGGTCAGGGGCGTAACTAGAAGCCTCAGGGCCCCGGTGCGAGAATCTGTTACCGACTTCACTTCGCAAGACAGGTTCTGATCATGTAATCATGCCTGAATGTGTCTAGTGAAATTAATTGGTTAATTGGTTGATTTAGTAACTAAGGGGGGGAATTACTTTTTCACACAGGGCCAGGTAGGGTTGTGCGTGTCCTGTTTGGTAAAACTATATGTGTAGCCAGGCCTGGACTGGCCATCAGGCACAGAAGGCACATGCCGACCACACCATGGCAGCTGCCAGACTTAAAGTGACAAGGCCTCTTGATCATAGCCAGTCCCTATGTATACATGTTTCTAACTATTTGGTGCTGCAGCAGATCTGATAGTCATTCACTCTTTCAATGGCAGGAAACAGACGTTCCTCTTCCACTGAAACTATTATTAACCCTATCAGGCTATTATTCAGCTGTAGTTAAGTTATAGTTAATTTTATGTTTTCCTATTTGTAACAGGTTCACCAAGAGAGCTGTAGTAACTCCTAGCTAATCCCAGTAATCACCCACATGTATCCTCCTCTTGTCCCCGGAATCACTTCCAGCATGTGCACCTTGGAACCCTGCTATGTGTACCCAATAAGTAGACACACAACTACCTTGAATTGAGTACAGCAGGAATGAACAGTTTATTGTTGTAAAACATAGACTGATATAGCCACAGAACTTCATTAACATTGATAAACAGGTACATGTAGACAAGCCAACCTTTAATCCCCTTTAGCTACTGAATATCCCCCTGGTAGCCATCCTGTTAATGGGATTACTTTACACAATGGAGTTCCTGCCTGTTTGGCAGCCAGGCTGGAGCCATCTCTGAGTACCTTGGGCTCCTGTATGACAGGTCAGTCTGTCACACTATTGTTGCTTCATTTTTATGTATTTGATTATTCCCACACCAATGCTCTGACACTGTTATGAACTATAAGGTAAGGTTTGCTAAAACCAATCCATTCTAATTACAAGTTGGATAAGTTGTTGTTCCCTATGTTGCTGGTACAATTGTAGAATCATAACAACTATGAATATTTCACTAAACTGCTACAATTAAGTACTGAAATTTGCTAACTCGCTGACACTTGTAGTCATCTTATAGATTGCGGCTTCCTGTGATTGGCGTCCAGCCTAAAGCTGTTTGGGTGGATTTATTACTTTTTTAAACTCAATAATGATAATCCAGAGTGGAAGAGCTTGAATACATTGTAGTTAAAAACAATGCTGAGGAGTATTCCACTTAGGGGTGAGAGGCTGGTGACTTGGAATTTAGAAGCAAGACTTGAATCTTTTATATCTGTCCTCCAGCTGCTGTGAACTCCCACCATTCTGTATTGTATATTAATTGCTGGCTACAAATCTAGATTCCTGCTGGAGCAGCTGTGATGGGGTACTGCTCATCCAGCTAAAGTCTGGTTAAACCTCACCCCGTTTGAATGCCCTAACAGCCGCTGGGTAAGATGGCATAATGGATGCTATAGGCAACAGCAAATGCAGAGTCACAGGTCATATTACCATTTTCTTCCCTCAGACATTATATAATAGTTTACAACCTCATCTAGTGGTGGATAATTCTTCCAACACAAGCTATGGCTTAAAAGATGGTACGCTACACTTGCACACATTTTTGTTTTAACAAAATGTGGCAACTTTGCCAATTGTACGAACCTCCATAAACAAAGTGCAGCCCCCAATGGAAGAAACACTCATACTCTCACCCACTCTCTTTAACACTGCAACTCACTTTCTCTCACACTGTCATTCATATTCTTTTACACTCTCATTCACTCTCTCTCACGTTTTCTGAGAATGTCTCAATACCTTCTCCACCGACTACTTCCGTATCCCTGTCCCCTTTTCCACATCTCTGCTTCTTGCTTTGCCTCTTCTTGTTCTTCTTTCTTCGTCTGCTGTGTCTCGTGTCTTCTTTCTTTGTCCACTTTACCATGGACATGGCCTCCCAGTGAAATTCCTCAAAAAGGAGGGACCTCCAGGCACATCCTTTCCCCGATTGACAGAACTGATGGAGGATGTCCCTGTGGTTCCGCCCTTTCGTGGAGAAATAAAGATCCAGAAACACTTCTCTTACTCAGCATCTCTGTCTCCATTATTCTGGCCATCTGGTGAAGTTCCTCAAAATGTCAGAGCTTCCAGGCACACCCTCTCTCCCGATTGGAGGAGAATAATGACAGATTTGCTGAGAAAGAGAAGCGTTTCTGCACCTCTCCTACTTTTATGTTCACACAGAAACATACTAAATGTTTGGAAACCCATCAATAACCCATATCTTTCCCTGCTCAAATTTTCTTTTCTATGTTACAATATGATGAATTGCATGTTTGCTCTTAATTTTGATGATGTCACTAGTTGCTGTGTTATGTTAAGGACAAAACTGTTAAAAATGTTATTTCATGGAGCCACCAGTATATAATTACCATACCAATCTTGAATAGCAATTCATTAAGCTGGTATTTTACATCATCTGGCCAGCATGAAGTTATAATACATGTGTTCTACTTGCCCAGTAAAACACAGAGGAGAATTTTAATTTAAGTCCAACCTGGGTTGCACACACTGAATTTGGTCCTTTATCAGGGACATGATCCATTAAGTCAAAGACCACAAGGTCCATGATTCCATGGTCATCACCTTGAGTACTTCCATTAAGATCAACATTTCTATATTTTTCATTTATGTAAAGAGTGTAAGGAATAGATCGCAGTTGTCTATTTCTTGCTGGACTTTTTTCAGTCATATCATAACCATAACAAGAAGTGAACTCACTTTCTACTTTTGAATAATCTTTTTCACTGTAGAATTATTAACTTTAAACTGTTTAGAGATGGCTTTAAAACCCTTCCCATATTGATGGGCAGTAACAATTGCTTTCCTAAGATCATTGCTAGTGTCTTCCCTCATTCACACACCTGAATGTTCCAGACCAGCAAACTGCTAAAATGTTGTCTTTTACAGAGGTGTTGACACTTGCTGATGATCAGTTAATCAAGAGTATTTGATTAGCAGCACCTGTTTGCTACTTAGCATCTTAATACTTATAGGCGGAGTAGCAAATTTGTTAGTGGAACTGGACACAAACAGGGGCTCTTTGTGGACTACATTATTCAAATGGTTCCCTGAAGAGTCTAACTTGCACATCAGTTGTTTATCAGCAGGTTTGCTCACCTTTAAATGTTTTATTGCTGACAAACTTCAATATTCTGTCTTCCAACAGATTCTTGAACTCTGAAGACACTTAAATGTAGATCTCCATGCATCTGACTTAATCCATTGTGAAAATTGTTTTTCAGTTGGAGTTTGAATACAGAAGCAACAACTCCCTACTCATTCCTTCTAGATTGGTCAGCAGAAACATATTATACATTTTCATCTTTCTATGATTTTGAGGACAATGTGGAATATGAAAGCAGCCGTAGTACTGGTGTCCTACTTGTTTCTGAAAATGTATCCAACAGGCAATGTTCATCTGATCCAATCAAAATATCTTACCTTGATCACATAGATAATCTCAGGATATCCCTGCACAGCTTCAACTCGTTATATCCAAGTATCACGTCAATGTGTACAAACTGAATGACAGCGCAGGTGTATGGCACATAATTTGGATCACAAATATACATATGTTTTACAATCACGGAGGAGGGTATCAGCGAAAGTGCTATAATTTGGGCAAAGTTCACCTTAGGGTGAAAAGCGGCGCTTCCGTTGATGTCCGATCCTCCAATCACTTGGAAGATCAAGTGGGAGGACGTTACCTAAAACGTTGAGATATTGGATGCGCTAAACGCCATACAACTGAGGACGTTTTTTTCTAAACACGTCTTTTGTGGAGTATCTGGCCAGGTTCGTCACCCTTTTTAGGGTAGGTTTTCACACCTTTATTTGTTGGGGTAGTTTCGTACATTTAGAGGAACACTTTTTTTATTTATAGTATATCTGAACCTTATATCCTTATTTTCATTTTATTTTATTGTTGATATTGTATAGGTATATGTCATGTGATTTATACCTTATACGATATATTATGGGTTTACTATTTTACCTTTTGGACATATACTTTGTACTATGATCATATGTTATATTTATTTTTATTGTATATCTTGTTGTATATCTTTTGTTCTTATGTATGTTGGTCCTAATGAAATATTTATTCATTTAAGTTTTGTGTAGGTATTTACTTGGTTATTATTGAGAGCACTGTCTTGTTTCGTTTTAATTATATTCTCTTTTATAGGATCTCATATCCCTCTTAAGACTAGATGATTCAGTCAAAGATGTTCATTTTGGGTTACATATCTATGAAGCCTATTTGATCTTTTTTCCTCTTTCTTTGGAATATTTGGTTTGTATTAATCTAATTATTTGGTTTTGGTGATGGTAGCTTTATGAATTAGCGCTGTGTATGTTTTTGCCGAATGTTTATTAACATGGGTTTAATTCAGTATACACAAAAGGTAGAGTTAAAAAGGTTTAAGAATTGGGATAAGGAATTATGTAAATTATGACTTTTGAACTTTAACTTGAATAAAGTTACTGTGGAATGCAATTATTTAATAATGTTAACTAATACAGGAACCCAGTGGAGTCAAGTGAATGCACATCTCACCACATGACTCCGCTCAGTTCCTGTTCCTGTTCGAGCAACGCAGAGGGAAACAGCGGCCCCCACGGAAGTCTGCGAGCGGCAGCAGAAGATCTGCAGTTCAGGTAAGGTGGGGGAGTAAATGAATGAATATATTTGTGTGTGTCTGTGTGTGTGTGTGATAGCATTGATCCGTGTGGAGGGGGCACAGGGAGGCTGAAAGTGATGTGCATGTACTGCTGCCTGAGCATGATAGGAGTGTGATTGCTAACAATTGCTAGCAGCTAACATCAATCACACTCATATCATGCCCAGGCAGCAGTGCAATAACTTTATGTAATATATATTTTTTTTTAATTTCGGCCCCCAAAATTAAGGTGCATCTTATACATGGGAGCGTCCTATACTTGGGGAAATACGGTAACAACATTAGGCCACAAGTTACAAGAACAATAGCATGAACTCAAGGATAGGCATTATGTTATTTACATTACAATATATTAAAGGAAGGGCCATAGAAAATATATTGGATAGCATATGTTTACTCATAATTAATATAACAACTAAGCAGGAACATCCTTGACACTAACACAATTAAAAAGTCATTAGGAAATTGCTTTATTTTATGAATTTGAACTCCATTTACATATTGCTCAAAATAATACATTTTATTAGACTCATTTTTGCCATATTTTATAATTAACTAGAAATTGAAGGAGGGAAACAAAATGGTTAAACAGGATGCAATTATGTATGAAAATCCTCTTAAGATAGGTTCAAGCAGGGCTTCTCCCTAAAGGATGAAATTAAGTTGTTTTAAACTATTACTTTGATTTCACCGATCCGACTGAAGAAGAGCTATTATTATTTTCGTATTGAGGGTTCATCCATGGAATTGCATGTTGCTTACCTGTCACTCATCTTGACAATGCAGACAAGGCCCCCTCTTTGATCTTCAGACAGTTAGACTTGCAGCAGGAGAATATTGAAGACAGTAGTGCTCATATCCTGGACTTCTGGCTTCAAACCCATCAGGAGCACGGGACAGGCAAATTATGTTGAAGAGGTTGTGGGTCATCGCAACAGCGATTGATCTCTTTTAAAATAGTTACTGTTATGAGATTTTAGTCAAGCATGAAAGCTATGCATTATCTCTGTACCTCCAGTACGTCCAAGCATACAATAATTTGCAAGGATAATCAAAATAAAACCTTTCTTTAACTGTTTCAGTTTTATTGACCCTTACTGCCTAAACAAACAACTGTTTTATGTTGCTCTGTTTTGTATATAGTGCAACTAGGCATGGGCATAGGAACCCCTAACAATCTGGGGGGAATAGCATTTTTCCCCATCATATACCTCTTTCCTCACTATCCCCTATCCCACTTTCTCCCCATCTCTTTTTTTGCAAACACGTACAATAATATATAACTTGAAACCCTGGTTAAAATAATGTACGTTTAATACATTACATATAGGAAAAAACAGCTAATCTTTGTAACATTTTTTTTTTCAAATATTGAAAAAATGGACCGTAGGCAAGCATTTCCATGGGCCACACTCCCTAGTATGTACTATTCTTACTTTCTATCCCCCTTTCTCACTATCTACCCCCTCTCACTATCTACACCCCCTCCCCTTTCTCACTCTATCTACCCCGCCCCCCCTTCTCACACTATCTACCCCCCCCCGTTTGTAGTTCACTTACCGTGCTGAAGTCCTGTGGTGAGAGCGAGAGGCCTCGCGCTCCCTCCTCTGCAGTCAGGGCAGTGCTGAGGCGGGCGGCGGCAGGGAGCAGAGGAGACAGAGGGAGTCACTCTTTCATGAGCGACCGCTCGGTGCCCCTCTCTCTCCTCCGCTTGGGTGCCGTACAGAGTTTCGACTGGGGGGATTCCTATGGCCCTGAGGGGATTTCTTCATTATCGGTCCCCCCCGCATGATTTACAGGGGGGGATCTGTCCCCCCTGGTGCCTATGCATCCAGGCCCAGATTCGCTATCTGGGACATGGGGCAATGCTTTGTTGGTCACTGGCCCTTGGAGCCACATACTGCTGCCCCAGCTGCGGTGTGTGGCTGACAGCCGGCTTTGCCCAGCTACATACTGCATAAAAACGTAATGTGTGGCAATGTACGTCATCAGGCTCTGCTAATATGTACCACAAAGGAATTATGGAAAGGTGAAATAAACTTTAAGAGGATCTTGCACATTCTTTATAATTACTGGATAACCAGATCATGGTCTGAGTTAGCGCTGTGTCATAAATGCCATATAGAATATCCAGAACTGGAATATTTGGTTAGGGAAACACTGCTCTCTGTAACCTTAACCCGGGGAAAGAAAACTTGCACATTTAGCTGAGCATTCTGTTGCATTATTTAATCTCTCTAGCATGTTAAGTAAATCTCATACATTTTTACTTTTTTGTTTTGAAGGTGTCTTCAGAAATTACACTGAAAAAAAAGCTTCTTAAAAGTTTTAAGAATCTTTATTTTAGTTTTTAATGCAAAAACCTATGAATACCTGTTTTTATGTTGCATTCTGCAAGAAATTATGCATTTTTCTTGCTGCATTTCTTGAGTACCTCTCAAGAAATAGTCTATTCCCCAAAATTATATTTTTATTTTTTAATGTATGTTGGAGTCCATTTTGTAACCCAGTTTACTTAACGCAGATTGGAGCATCCATTTTTTAGTTATTGGACTTAGAAAATAATGCATGTGTCTCATTTAAATCCTCTCCTGACTGCCTCTCCTGAAACAACAAGTGAGATGTACTAAAGCCCGTGCAAGATTCCTTTTACATAAGAATAGAGCTATAGTGCTCCTTTAATCTCACTTTATAACTATAGTGTTACTTAATATCGGGCCTCTTTGCAACAATTTATAACACTCTTTTTAAATAAAATATTCTAGCGTGTCCCCTGATGTATCTGGGCTCAGGGCTTCTTCATAGGTAGTCCCATCTCTGTTAAATCTGCATTAGAAAAAAAATGGAAGGGTTAGAGAGCTATGCAATTTTGCACAAAAGAGTACAATTATATACTGCTTTTCTGTGCTCATTCTTGTGTTTCTAACACAAAGCAAAAAAATAGACATTTTTCATTCTGCCATAATTATGTATTATAACTATATCAGTAGACACTACCATTGATTTGGAAACATCTCTGTTAAATTAAGATTCACAGAGTCTATGTTAAATTTGTATGGATACTAATTATTATTGAAGTATACCGTACACATTGTGTATCCTTTTTTTTGGTATCAATGTCAATCATTTCATCTTAAAAAAGGTGAATGTATTATACCATGCTGCTATTGTAGATTTTAAATAATTACTGTATATGTTAAAAGCCACATTTTGGTTGCTTCTACCTTTAGAGGGGAATTAACATTTTAGCTGATAATTTGATTCATAAGCCATTGCATTGGTTCAGGTGATTTATTCCGTATTTTGCATTTCTCCTTTGAAACTACATGGACTAATAAGAAATTTTCTCATATGGTATTCAAGATGTTATTTAGAACTTGTTTTGCTTCAGATTAACAAGATATCTGTCTTGCAATTTTATCCTTTTTAGGGCAATTTTTTTTAGATGTTGAGACTATAGAGCTACTGAAATAGTCTGTTTTCAAGGAAATAACCACAATGTTTTCATTTCATTTAACAACCTGGCTCCCCAATTGTGCTACTATTGAGGAAAGAACAGATTGTTTTATTCTTTTTTCTTTAAGAAAGATAATGGAAATAGAATTGAAATTAGCTAGTAATATTCAATGGTGTAAGGAACTAAAATGTTCTGGATATATATTTAACTTACTAGATTGTCATTTAAATCTTTAAATAAGCAAACAACATGAACAGACGTGAATAAACAGAGGTACATCTGTAACAAAACTTTTACTTACATTTCGGGTGGCTTCACAGATGACCAAGAAGACGGGGAGCAAGTTTCGTGGAGGTAATCCATAGCAGAGTTAAAAATTTGGGGCCTAAACCAAGATAACGACGATGACATTGTAGAACTGTTGCTGACCATGACAAAGTACAATGATTTCCCTATAGAGAAGCTATGAAAAATATATTAAGCAAGCTTAGATTGTAAATTAATAAAAAGATATGGCTTCTTTTACTGCTGTTATTCAACAAAACATTCAAGTTTAGGTGACAGAACAGCTGGATTATAAAATAAAGTACATTAAATTACTGAGATATATAGCACGTTTATTCCATACTCCAAAAAAAAGATTTTAGACCATGAAGACCAAAAAAGAAATAATCTCTGTTTACGTTGTATTCCTCAATGTCTTGAGTGTTGTTTTATCAAAATTTGTCCAGGAATTCTTTGTATGTCTCTGCATGGTCCAGGAGCTGACATTATCCTGCACATAACAGATGGGCTACCCAAAGCCAAAGGCATCCCTATTGAAAAATCAAGAGATGTCTTAACCAGAATTAATTTTTTGTGTAAAAGAACAGATTTTTCAGTCTTATAGACAACATAAAGAATTTGGTGGACAATATGCTAAATTGGAGTTTTATTTACACATCTTTCACCAAGTACCATTCAAAAGAGGAGAGAGTTTGTACCTGTTATTACGGAAACACGCTATAATGTATAGATCAAGTTTCCAGTTAAAATCTTTATCATCAGGAACGCAATTACTTCTACATTGGATGAAGGCCAAAAATTACTCCATCAATGAAGATTAGAAGAAAAAGAAAGCACCATCGAAGATTTTCATTGTGGTCAAGTTCCCAAAATCTGGATGGGAGGCCAAAAGAATTGAAAGGCAGTGGACAGATCATCGTCACCATCCCTAAATAACTCTCCACTATAAGTGTCTGTCCGTGAGTTTCATAAGTGGACGCTGACTGTCAGATAATATTGTTTATCGTTGATAAGTTTAGACGGTTGTGCTTCAATAATCTAACACATAACTAATTAAACCATTTTTTAAATATATGAGCATTAAGGCTCCCACTGGTGAGCTGGTATAACCAGAGCAATGAGGAATATGCTTGGTGCACTTTTATAGGGCCATTTAAAGTCAAATAAGTTGGAAGTGTTTCAGTACAGCTTCCATTGTAATGGCCTTTATTATAAACCACTGAAATGTTCAGGTCAGCCCGCCATCTGATAGGACCACGCATTGGTATGCAATTTTGATATTGTTACCCCAGTATATGTCACATCTTTTTGCATTGTGTCTGCTTAGCAAGGGTGTGCAGACTTCTGTTTTTCTCTAGAGTCTTGGCTACTAGGAAGATTCACTCAAAAATTAAAGCCAAAGACACAAACGCAAAAGGTCAGATAAAATAAACATAAAACCGAGTGTTTTAGATTGAATTACATTTACATGTCCTAGTTACTGTGTTTTTTTGGTCTGTTGGTACTCTTTGAAAAATGAAGAATGGATTTATTTTCAGCACATGTGCAAATAGTTGTACAGCATTCTTTAAAATCCTGTGTTGTTGCTGCTCTATCTAAGAACATGACTGAAAACATACCACTTAATTGTTCCATATTTCTTCTTAAATATCTCTGGGTGGATATATCAATTTACTTCATCTTTTGCTTTACACTCCCATATGTTTTGGTCGTAATATCTTCTGACACCGGTTGTGCGTAATTAAGTATGATTTATGAAAGTTGTGTGTAGGAGGTATTAGTTGTATGTAACTTTATGGCTCATGTATGAGACATTTAATTTTCATCAAGTTATAGTCTAAGCAAACAGGTCTTTTTATTTCTTTACGGATTTCCAAGCATAAGTCTTCAAAATTTAAACAGAACTGCTCCATATCAAAAATTAGGGAATAACCACAGTGACAATAGACAAGATTGGTCAGCATATTGGACCTTGATTAATGGTTAATTGTGGTGGAGCTGTGTTGTTAAATAATTGTACATATTGGTGGTGAAACATACTATAGATACAACTGCTTTTTTGCCATTGGCCATATCTGACATCTATCCAGGTGCTTTATATGGCGGTAGAATGGAGGACTTTTACTGGATGACGTGGAGATGTTACATGCTAATTTAGAATGAATATTTGTCTCTGTCTCTGTGTATTCAGTTATTCCATATTTTATAATCAGCATAAAGGGATCAGGTTGCAGAATCCTACTGTAGGAAACTTGCAAGTAGAAATTTGTAGACACGCCAATGGTGGTCTGCATTCATTTATAGTAACTTAACTGATTGGTACAAGTACTAGGAAATCTTGCAAGAAATGCACTGCTCCTTTTAAAATTATCTTCGCAAATAGTGCAATGTGCTTGTGGCCCGTCTGCAGCACAGCATCATAGACAAAAGACAGAACAGACAATAGCACAGAGCAAGTTGAGATGGGGCTCAATAATAAATAAAAAATAAAATTCAGCATTATTACAATCTGCGCAAATATAATAAGGGAATATTATCTTCTCTCTATATAGGTTCAATGCAGTTACATTAGGAATCTCCCTTGTAACTGATACAATAGGACGATCTATCCGTTATTTGGTGGCAGAAGCCACCTTAGGCCTAGTCTGCCCAGGCAAGTACATTCCTCTACAAATAAGAACACAATACAATCATAGAAGTATTAGATTATTACAATGATGATTGGATGATGTTTAGTAAATGACTCAAAATATACAGTATACCACAAATGACAAAAAAAAACGGGACTGGTGATTACTGGTGAATCTAACAAACGTGTTTTAGACACCAAAAAAAACATACCTGCCTCAAAAGTCACAAAGAGCATCTCATGAGTGGCACTCATTATGAAGTGTTTCTGCCTATTGTGAAAATCTATAAAGAGTTTGTTTTAATTAATAAATTGCTTAATTACAATATACACATCTTACAGATCTTATCAAAAGCCTGTGTTCAACTTTGTACCCTGTAGGACACTAATATTATAAAATACAGCACACCAGTGGCCAGGACTTGATAGCCAGATTTTTGATGCCTCCACATAAATAATTCATAGATGGTCCTAACGAAGGGCTCTCATTTGAATGCAACAATTCCGACTAATGTCCCAATTTACACATGATGGGGAACCAAGTTGTGATCTCACACAAGAGCGGATATTTCAACGAAGATAAAATGAAAGGTTGCAACTAGTAAGGGCATAACTAATGACGTAAAACATGGTGCTTCCTTGGATCTCTGTTTTTATAAGAAATTCTAAATCTGTATATGAGTATGGAAATCAGAAATGCTCCTTCACCAAAAACCAACCTGGCAACCAAACACGTATTGTAGTTGGTTACAGTATTCATTTGTAACATTGCCTTGTTATAGGTGCTAAATATATGGTTTATTGAATCACCTACCAGTTTCATTTTATTCTGTTTACTCTGATCTTGTGATAATCATTTACTTGGAACACAAGCTCAATATGTTCACACCAAAAAACCCTCAAGATTGTAATCACAGTTAATACGAAAATCTACGGAAAAAAAGTGGTTTGCAGGTGTTTGGAGGAGGCTGAGATAATCATTATGTTTAATTTCAATGTTTATAATATGTTTACCATTAGCAATAAAGTTCAACTAGGTACAACTTAGAGATACATGAAACAACAAAGTCATTGCCCAATTCTCAATCAAACTGACAGATTGTTTAGCTGAGCAATTTATCAAAATACTAATCAACTTCAAGAAGAGGTTTTTGATTGGCTACAATCATCAGGCAGATTGGTGCAGTTGTGTTTGTAAGAAAGGTTTTTTTGTTGCTTGGAGCAGGATATCATGACTAATTTTAGACTAATCCAAATCGGTCTAATAATCTATTTTTAACTTTCTAAAATTAGTATTAAAACAACAAAATGGTTAGACTTGGCCCTTGACTAGTTCATTATCTCTGCTATTAGCCTGACAGACTAAGTGAGTCTCCTCTAGACATCAATGACACAAGTGTAGAGGTCTGAAAGGTCAATAGCTACCATGATAGGATTTCTCTAGTTCTAATCCTCCTCTGGGACCTCTGGATTCAAATACTGACAACCTAATTGCTATGCTTAGCCCTAATTAGGTAAGCTTTTGGTGTAGCATTGCACTTAGGTAACAACATTTATTTGGGTCCAACACAATCTAGACATAAATACTTTTTATTGTTGACTCCCAGACTGACAAATGTATTATATATATATATATATATAGATCTATCTATCTATCTATCTATCTAATTATTTATGTATTGCTAACAAACACTTAACAATTCAACAAGAAATATTAAAGTATTATTTAAATAGTTCAGTCTTAAACTGTAAGCACCATGTGAATGTGGTTCTTGGTCACATTAACATGGTAGAAGAAGCAAATAATTGTTTTGTGGCGCAACTAACTACATAGCTTGCATGCAGTTTTAATATATGAAAATTGTATTAGTTATAGATATATATAATATACACTATATATTAAAAATCAATTGTCTACAAAATAAGCATTCTATGTGTGTGTGTGTGTATATATATATATATATATATATATATATATATATATATATATACATACTGGAATACACCAAAATAAATTCATAATCATAAACTTAATAGATGTATTATGTTACTAATACATATATATATATATATATATATATGTGTGTGTATTTTTTTGATAGATGTTACACACCACAATGCCAATAGTGTTGATTTTATTTTACTTCGTATATGCACAGCAGTAATAGGGTAAAGCCCAATAATGACTTTCATATGGTGGTAATATTTCTTTTTTTGTATTGTTTAGACAGATGAATTTCCAAAAAGCTTAAAGATGAGACATTTGTTATACCATTCCACAATATTAATTTAAACTAGATCAAATTTTAAGTACACAGAGGGAAATGTCTATTTATTGGTTTTTTTTTTTATATTATCTTCTAAATTGAATATTACATTTCAGATTAGTCTTTCTACATAACACTTTATACAAATGTTCTTTAAAGCTGCATTATTTTGGTAAAGATTTATACATAATTTTTTTGGAATCAACTTGGTAGTTTGTCGCGTCTGTATTACTAGAGGTACTCACCGCAGGAGTTATTCTGCCCAAAAAACTGCTGTATAGGGAGAAGCCCAAACAGCAGTAATCCAGGACTTAGATGATCCCAACAGTGAGACAGCCTCCGTGAACACAGGTAGCAGGTAGGTACTGAGTATGATAAACAGGTACACAGGAGCAGGTAGACAGGCAAGCCGAGTCGGTACACAGGAGCAGGTAGTCAGACAAGCCGGGTTGGTGCACAGGAGCAGGTAATCAGACAAGCCGGGTCGGTACACAGGAGCAGGTAGTCAGACAAGCCGGGTTGGTGCACAGGAGCAGGTAATCAGACAAGCCGGGTCGGTACACAGGAGCAGGTAGTCAGACAAGCCGGGTCGGTACACAGGAGCAGGTAATCAGACAAGCCGGGTCGGTACACAGGTAGCACGGGCAAAGGTACAGAATCACTAGGCAAATGGGAGGTCTGGCAGGCAAGGTCAAAAAACAGGAATCAGCAGCAATCTCAGAAACACAGGTAGTAGACCACAACAGGGTGCCTGTGAAAGGGCAGGAAGGATTTTTAAATCTGGCGCTAAACAGAAAACCCCGCCTCCAAGCAGAGTCAAGGCCACGCCTCCAGACGTCCATCACGTCCACGGCACCAGCCAGAAGGAGTAGCTGCGCCCCTAGTGGACGGACCGGCGGCCGGACAACAGGTAAGGGAACCCTTCCGGGAACTCCTGCCTTAGATCTGGCCGTCAAGGAGTTCCCGGAACCGGTCTGTTCGCCGCCGGCACGGAGAGAGAACGTGTAAGTCTCTCGGGTGCCTGTGCGCCGCGAGCGGTCGTCCACTCGCTGACCACGGGACCGGAGAGAGAAGTATCGGGTCCCCGTGATACGCGAGCAGACCCCCGCCCGCGGCTAATGGGACCCGAGGACATGACATAGTTCAGCTGCAAAAATGTAGAATTTGTTTTGGGGACTAAAACCGAGTGAGTTGGTTGTTTCTTGCTATCTATTTTTTTTCTCCCACTAGCTGAAAAGTATCCTAAATGCAGAAATTTCTAAATTATTCTTAATTGTAAAACTTAAACAATTGGCTCTGTTTAAATTAACTCTCCGGGTTTGAATCTCCTGGTGAAGCACTGCTTACCCGGGACTTTGGGTCACATTCTTCTATTTCAAGGCAGAGACCCATGCCCACCTCCCACATAGTTAAGACTGTCTTGGGCTAGCTCCACCCCATGCATAGTTGGTAAGCCCACCCCCTCACAAAGCCCCTCCCCAGAAGAAGGAGCGCTCCGAGTAGGCTGTCCTGGGAATTCCCAGGTATGCAGATTAGTCTCTTATATGAGTACTGAGTAGTATTGTTCAAGTTTCTCAAGTAGAGAAATCATTCCTTGTGCTTCAATGCTATAATATTAATAATAATAAAGTATAGAGGAATTTTATTTGATTTAGTTATTCATTTGCTAGATTATTTTAGCACCAAAGCTACATCCCATGCTGCCACGGTAAAATAGTCAAATCCGCCAAATAAATGCATGATCGTTTGTGCTGTATCTAAGATAATTCTATTACTGATCCAAGAATCTGTCATCTCTGAAAACTTAAGAGGTATATTATGTTACTTATCAGAGTTCTAAGGACAGCCTCTCTGTATTAGAACAATGGCCGCATGTCAAACCTGCCATTGCTTTACATAAGCTAAGTATTGTGTTCTGTTGTTGAATCATCTCCTCCAAATTGTATTTCTTTGGGTACTTCCTTCCATGTTAACCCCATACTGAGCACAAAATGTTCTGCCTTATTCAAAAGAGCTGCACTTAGTGGTGAAACAAGAAGTTATTGATCAGTGTTTCCTACTCCCAAGATACATACTACATGTTTTTAGGACAATGTGCATGAATATAACCATATATGTAATATGTAAAGTAGGCATGATGAGGAACATATAGGAAAAGTAACTGTGATGCTAAATGGTTTTATTACCTTGGAAGCTGATGCAATGATGCAGAAAGCAAGAACATTGAATTAGTTACTACAGTATAATGATAGGTCCACTATTAAAACTTCACACACAGTTACTTATGTACGTAACCCCCCTTTGTGGCATGGCATGCTCTCCCACAGAAATATTTCACTTCATATACCGATACTCGGAATGATTTTGTAAGCTGCCCCCCGACCTATTGTAGTTAATATGCCTTGTGTCTTGCAGGAGCCTACAGATGTCAGTAATGCCACAATAAGATTCACAGAGCTGAAGTTCTGGGAAGAAGCCTAGCCAGGAGATTTGTACACAACCTTTTGTTTATTTTTCAAAGAAGGGGAAGATAAGTTGCACTTAAAACAACTGTATTTAATATTATGATTTCCTTTCTTTTCAGGGATCAGTAACACAAACTGTTTTACTGACTCTACCATCTGAGAAGAATTTACTGACCAAGATGGGCCTGTCAACTTCCAGTCCAGTGGACAAGTCCAGCCACATGTCCCAGTGTTTAATAAGTAACAATTAAATGTCTGTGAACAGCGGATGAGCATATTCACAATAACAAAGTACATAGATAGCCCCATCATGACTAAATTCAGCATCTACCTTGTGGAATGGAAGCTCCTTTAAATTTGTCTATAACCAGGTATGGATATGTAAAAGGATGTTTCTTATGTATATATCAGTACCATAAGGTTCTTTTAATAACTACATTTCTTAAATACATTTTAATAAGACAAAACATAGTTAATGATTTTTTAAATATTAGTTTTGCAGAAAATGTGAAGTATAACATTTTTTTTTCTCATTACAAATGTGTAAATAGAAACAGAAAAATGGTAATTACATAGTTAAACAGGTGCCAGTGGTACATTGCACCTGGCCTTGCAAAGGAACTGTCCCCGCGGAGCTGAAACAGCTTATAGAGCCCCCTACTATTCTAGAGATCACTGGCACCCGAGTGCTTAATTGTGGGGATCATCATGATTTTCTTATAACAGCATGGTCAAGAATTTCAAAAAAATCATTTAAAACATAAATGACATCAAACAAACAAAAAAAAAATTCAAAACAGCCCTGCGACTCTTGCGCTGCAAATCCTAGAACCATTTTTGTTTGTGTTAAGCTAGAACAGAAATGTACACAACTTGCAATTTGTTGGCACTCAGTAATCATATAACTCACAGTTTCATATACCAGATTGCAAACACAAATGTTAAAACTCGCTAAAATATATAACGATCATTTCTTTGCACCCCTAAATGTCTTTGTGAAGGATTTTTTTAAATAAAAAAATACACAAATGCTCAAAACCAAAACATCATAAATTATGTTTGTCAGGTGTTGTAAACATGCGGCTGGGTATCCCTGTGTAACGTGAACATATTATTATACAGAGACACCAACATATTAACAGATGGTCTTTGGTTTTTTTCCCACAATTTAGAACAATAACTTTATACAAAGACTTCTGAAAAAAGTTATCTATCTTCACTTCACCTAACCTGTTGTTTCTGTAAGTAAATTGTTATTTTACATAGTACTTGTTATGTCCTGGCTACCTATTGTAGCTACGGAATTTGATGGTGCTATATAAAACAATAAATAATAATGATAATATATGTATATGTGTGTGTATATATATATATATATATATACATACGTACACACACGCCAAAACATCGTAAATTATGTTATGTATAAACATAAATACATGCACAAAAAAGAAATGACTTTGTGGATGAAGAACATTATGTTTTAATGAATTCAATGTTTTAGTCCAGAGTGTATTTACACATGGGATATAATGTGGGAATTATGTTTTTTTATAATTATTCTACAGGTCTGTATTGTGTGTGTGTGTGTGGCTAAGATTGTGAGCTTTGAAACGCGTTATAATCATCCAATTTTTAAAATTTGATTTAACTTTTCATTTATATTTTATTTGTATTTTAAATTCATTTTTTCCAGACTATTATGCTACCTACTTTAGTACATGGTATTTAAGTCAGAACACAGTATATAAAATATTACTGTAAATAGATTTAATTTATTTTTTTCATAGTTTTGAACACCATTCGTTCTATCAACAGTTAAATATACAGCTTCCGCTGTAGAGATCGGTTTTATCAAATTTTACAAAATATTTACAAAAATAAAGGCACTCTTCATAACATTTGCTTTTTCTTATGGATAGAAGCTATAAATACTCACAGCGGAACACTACAGCTCTGTTTGTGAATTCATTCTTTAAGACACTTAGATTGATTTAGTGTATTTTTTGTTACTTTCATACATCTACACTTATTGTGTCAATGATTTATTCAGTTTTTCTTTAGACATTGACAACAATAATGAATTTACTGTATTAATGCATTAAGTGAATAAACATCTTTTCTGCATTTTCATTATTTCCTAAAAAGATTTATATTTTTTGGATGCTGTTAATACCAGTACCCTCCTTTTATGTCACATGACTATGGGCTACAAATTCCCTAAGAAAACATGAGTGGGGCAAATTTGACAAAATTAATACAATTATATGCTGGATTTGGAAATCTTAGAATACTAGTAATAATACATGTACCATTAAAATTCTGAGGAGCTCTCAAAATGTAAAATGGCCAAAGGGGGACACATTTGCTTTAGGGGGTTATATATTTAAATAGTTAAATCTGTAGCTAAGAGGCCGGGATTTACGGATACATTTTTTGTGACTTTATGACCCACTAATAGCTGTTTATTTGCGTAAGATATTTGCATAATTTCATTTATAAACACATTATTATGACTGTTAGGCCTGTAGAACACCCATATACCCACTAAACACTCTCCCAGAAAATAGTGGGACTTTCTCTCCAGTTCAGAGGCACATGGTAGCTATGCTTTAGGTTTTCAAATTGACATTTAATGAGCAATATCACATTGTTATACAAAAAAAACACATATTTATGTAACACCAAATAATGTACACATGGATTATTAACTTTTATTAACATTTTTGAGAAAAATTTAATATGTGCACTCACAGATTTTTAACAAAATTTTCTGTTTGGGGGAAAAAAAGGTTCGAAACTACTTTGGATGCTTTTCTGATTGTTTTTCTTCTTTTCTTCTTTTTTTTTTTACTTTATTTTCCTTTTTTCCCTTCTCTGAACAAGTGTGCTTCTGAAATTGTCTGTGTAACATCTTTCAATTTGAATAAAAAATACACTGAACATCCCTCCCGCAGCTGGTGTTGGTGAAATTGCTTGTCTTCAGGGACCAGCAAATTATTATGCCTTGTTTGAGAAGGTCCAGGCAAAAGGTTTTACTGTACAATAGAGCCCACACTTTGGCTTGCAATCCGAGAACATGTGTTCTGTGCCCCCCTTCCACCTTAACACGCAGGCATAGACTTTAAACGAACACAGATGGCTGGCACACAGAGAGTAGACATCTTGGAAAACTGCCCTAGGGCTCTACGTTTGCTGTCTTCATCTAAAAATGCAGTTTCCTTCTAGATGTCTGTGTTGTTTCTTAATCTGAGATCACTCCCATTTGGGCATTTAGCCACTTCCTTTTGGGAAATGTCACCTGTACATCAGAGATATACGCATTGATTGACTTTGCTAAAGGTATAGATTCTTTTTTGTTGTTGTTGAGCTGCCGGCTGGAAGGTTGTTTATTTTCTCAGTACATGCTTTGTACAACTATAGAAAATCACCCACAGATTAATTACCATAAGACTTTTTATATAAAGGTTACACAGGATGTCTGATCAGTTAAATTGTTGTGTGAACGCTAAAGAAATTGGCCAACAAAAAAAATTATTAGTACAGGGTGATTAAATATATAGAACTTTCATAAAGAGCACATGCAAATAAATAAAGCATTTATGTACAGTATGCAAATTATAATAGTTCTTAAGGAGACTTCAAGAAAACTTGTGGTGTGCCTAAAGACTTGTGGAGAGCACTTCCAGAAGAGCAGAAGCTGTTATACCAGCAAAAGGAGGGACCAACTACATATTAATGTCTATGTATTTAGAATGCAATGTCATAAATGTCCCTGTTGGTGTAATGTTGTGTGTATGTATATATATATATATATATATATATATATATATATATATATATGGACTGGAATTATTTATCATATGTTTGTGAGAATATGAGAGTGTTAAAATGTGAACTACTGTTAAAATGGTTAATCATTTAGCAATATTCTTCAGTTTTGTTCCAGTGTCAACTTAACTTAAGGCATCATATCATATCATAAGTTAATTTTTCTGGTAGTTATATTTAAGTTGAAGTGCGAGTAACAGTATATAGATGACCAGGCTGGATCCATGAGGCAGAGTTTCCTGCATGAAAAAATCTAGTGCATTACATAAGACTGAGCGTTATTTTCCCTTTGCAGCAGGGCACATATGTGCATACATACACAGAGGGAATACAAGCCTCATGCGTTTCATGTCTCACTGTCCTTAAAATCCTGTATACAATAGTCAAGACATATGTGGACTAGATGTGTTAGTTGGTAACATAACTTCCATGTTTATTTATTTCAAATGGAAACATATATATAAAGCTAGAGGATACATTTTATTATTCATGAACAAAAAAGGATAAATTATAAAAATATATGTCTCAATGTTGTTAGCTTATACAATATGTCCTTTTGCAATTAGGGAAGTGTTTCTTAACACAAAAACTCAGTTAATGGTGCAGCAGCAGAAACAATATCCCTAGTACAGTTTCTTAAGCCTTCCCATGAATAATTAGTCATTTATGTAAAGTTAATGTTATTACCTTGTTCCTAATTGCTGGGGACACTTGTCTTTTGATACAAAAGCAGTCCTATATAGATTGTTGGCATAGAAAGACTTCTCATTTTTTTAATGTGATTAAAGGTGTAACGAGAAAAAATATAGTGGAACAGCGCCTTCAAATTAGTTTGTAAAGCAAATGGTCCATGGGAAAATCTGTGAAGAACATATTGTGAAGAGGTGTGAAAATGAAAAAATATGTGAACTGATCCAGCTTCCTCAGAGGACTATGTAAGACGTGCCCTTTACAGACTTTAAACCCAATGGGAATATGTGCTATTGCTCATTCAGCAATTTAATTCAATGTTCTCATTCCTTTTAACTTTCAAATTTGCCAGTGCAAGTTTCTCTCTCCTGCAGAGGAAAATGGAAGATGGCTTGAATTTTTTCCTAAATTGTTGAATTTTCCAGTTACTTCAGCCCTTATTCCTATTAGCAGGTGTATGTAGAGATCCCGAGGATCTCCTAATTCAGCAGTGGGACCATTGTTATCTTTTATGGTTGCTAATTCATACACATATCTAGGGACGCCCTGTTGCTGGCTGCCCAGAGCTCCCCTTCTCCAGCTCCTTATAGCAGGCAGGAAGATGGCGTGGCCATGGAGTGGCCAGGCCCATAACACTAAGGTGAGGAATAGGTGGAACCTGGGCAGGAAGTGGGCATGAGCTAATATTGCCCCCCCGTCTGCAGATTGAAGACACTGAGCTCTGATGCAACAACATTGCACCCACAGACTCCAGGAGAATCTTGGTGAATTCCCAGCTCTGGTCATATAGTTTCTAAATTCAACTGAGAAGTAGGTGGATCACCACACAATAGCCTATTGTTTGGTTGGCCAGGGTGGGACCTCAGGAGAGTCTCTTATATTATCTACAGATTACACATTTGTTTAATGGCTCATAGTTCATTTCACCTAACTCTGTTTAATTGTTATTGTTGACACTGCTAACCTCTTAGTTCTTCTTACTTTCTCCGTTGTCACAAACTATTGATTATATAACCCAGAGCACATTGTGATGTTCTACCAAAATGACCCTGCAAACCATCAGAGGAACTTTAAAGGGAGCTTCCCTCAAGCATTTGTTCCATACCACTACTGGTACTATCCTATTGACCTTTAGATCAAATTTGTTGTTCATGTGTTTAGACTATGATACACAAAATTCGAAACATTTAGTAAGATTAATGAAATGAGAGTCAATTAAAGCTACAGGAAGAAGATGACACGCAAAGTAGAACACCAATTCATCCTTTACATATCCAAAAATTATGTATTTATAATTATTTGTATAAATTTTTACCAACGGGAAATACAGATCTGTTTTCAAGCTGACAGAAAAAAAATCTATGGCCATTTTTTGCAGTGTTTGCCAACTTCCGTATTTGTGGAAATCACTTGGGATACTGTAAAGAAACCCAAATTTAGGATTTACATATTTTGCAGTGAACATGCATGTCCTTTCATCCTCTGGTCCATTCTGGCAGTTTGTCAGGAATGTGTAGAAGATTTCACAGAAACTGTACATCTCAATTACCCGGACAGAGCTAGTATAAGGAATCCCCTTTTTTAACCTTTGGGAAATGAGAATGATTTTGCCTTGGGAAAGGAGAGCAGTTTCAATATCATTTACCCATATCTCTTCTTTTTTTTATATTGTAAGAGATACCATTGCGTACCATTGTTAGCTAAGAAAATTGAAGTCTAGAAACTGAAGATACCAAGAAGAATTTCTCTTTCGGTACAAAAAACATTTGTTCCACTGAAGGAGTTCTTAACCTCATTTTAGACATTTCCTCTATTTAGAAGATATTAATATCATTGGGCCATTGACATGATTGAGGTTTGGATTCCTTTTAGGTATTAAAGGAAAAACTCTTATTCAAACCAAAATGATCAGATTTGATATGTTGTAACATCAAGGGGATTCACATTGGGACTATATAGTACTTTAAAAAAATAACAAAAATGATCACACGTAGCATATAAAGCTTTTTAGACACAATTTATCTAATGTTTAACCTTTGTAATTTTGGTGTTGTTTTTTTCGCCTGGGGTATCTCCTGAAAAAAGTAAATTTCTGTATAGCAGCATCATCGAGTACATTGATACCCCACATTTTTTTTACCAACTATACTAGGGCCTAGAGGTAGATTGTCTCACAAAAACACTTCACTATAGTGTATAAACCTTTGTTACTTTTTACAACAGATTTGTTTTTACACCATGAATTGTGTAAGGCAAGAAGAGAATCAACCATAGATACAAAGCCAATATTATAAACATTGGCTGTTAAATGATAAAGTGCTATCTGTGATTGGTTATTATGGCAATCATGTAATCAAGTCTTTGATATATATATATATATATATATATATATATATATATATGTTTAAAACTACCACAATAAAAAAAAATACTTTAGTCTGGGTGTCCCCCACCGACTGGAATTGTGCCTAATAATCCTTCAATGAAATTTGAAGACATCAGGGGAAACCTAAAGTAAAATAAAGAGGGAATGCAATTTGAAGAAAGTAAAGATTTTAATTTTGTCCTTATGCACCAAACACCTTAAAATATGTGTGCTATTATTTATCAAGAAGCATATAATTAAGATAAGAGTATCAAATTAAATTATACAACCCAGCACTCTGCGTCTTTTTTTATGGACGTTTTATTGCATTATCTGCTTACCTTTAAGTCATTAGAAAGCCTTTCTCTGACAGAACAATGCTATACGCTGCCTTGGGAGTTTTATGTCCCAAGTGCATTATTTTACATTTATCACCACTAAACTGCAGCTGCCACACCCATGACCATTCTTTTAATTTACTTAAATCACTTGATATTTGGTATGTTCCACCAGGAATGTCTACCCTGTTGCAAACCTTTGTATTATCTGCAAAAAGATGATACCATTGAAATCTTTTGTAATAAAAAAAATATTAAAAAGAATGGGTCCCGATACAAGTCATTCCTCTTTATATATATATATATACCATTAACTACAACCTTCTACCTCCTGCCACTCAAACATTGCCTTATCTATTTAACTATTTTACCATCCAAACCCAAACAGTAGAAAGTCTTCTACTAGGGACAATGTCAATTGCCTTACTGAAATCCAGATATCCAGCTATATCTCTTGCTCCTCCTGATGTATTATTTTAGTTAGTTGGAGAAATAAATTAAATTAGTTTGACCAGATTTCCCTGCAGTAAATTTGTGCTGTTTCTAATCTTACAACCCATTTACATCCACAATTGCTAACTTCCAATCTTCCGTAACTGTCCTATCAAAAGCGACTAGTTACATTTATTATGGACTATTTTTGATCCAGGATTTTGGAGTGGGTTGAAGCGCTCTCATGTGTTCATTACCAGACTATTTTCGTAACGAGAGTATTGGGACCAATCACCAACAAATCTGCCTTCCTGATTTCAAGCAAAACTGTCAACCCCGCTACTGCTCCTAAAATCTTAAACTACGACCTATTATGGAAATATTAACCCCTTCATTATCAAGGGTTTTAACTACCACAAATACCATTCATTTTTGCTATTTTTACCATTTGTGGGTTTAATTTAAGTTCCGTTTTCCATGGTTTTTGGTGTTTTGCCGTGTACCCACACAAATTATGAATCCCTTTCTTTCCAGAAAAAATACAGCATTCAGTTTAAACATAGAAACATGCAAGAAATAACAGTGCTAGTGTATAAAATAACGTATACAAAATTTGCAATTTTCTTAGAATTTCTTGAGCATATTAGGTGCCCCTGATGAACAATGACACCCCACGTACATATTTTTATGTTTTAGAGGGCCACATCCATCCCTTACATAGTACTCTATAGTACTCTCTTTAGTATTTTTAATACTTCTGGCTTAAGGGTCTTGGGGGTAGTGAAAAGGGACAACGTTTAATATGTAGTGCTAGGGCAGTGGGGTTTTTAGTTTTAATATGTAGTGCTAGGGCAGTGGGATGTAATGGCTTTTTATTATTATTTTTATATTGTTGTCAGTGCAATATGGATAGATAATACATGTATGTGAAAGGGAAGTCATACTGATTCACTTGCGGCTGGTGTAAGGTATTTTCTTTTATATTCAAAGACAAGAAGCAGAGCTGTGGAAAATGAGACAAGGACATAGAAGCGGTTGGCGGAGAAGGTAGGGAGACATTGAGAGTGAGTGATTCGTTGTGAAGAAACAAAGTTTGTTTCCGAATTGAACAAGCCCTCGGAATATCGTCAGAACCTGGACCGCAAACAGAACTAAATTCCTCTGAATCGTGTTTGGTCCATGGGACTAGAGAAGACATATATATGATTAGATATTAAAGCAATCTATGTGCTGACATGAAGACATTCATACATTTTATGAATTAGTTTTCATTGGTAACGCCTTCAGCTATAGATATATTCTTCAAAATAGGAATAAAACGAAATAATGGTTGAGGTGAGAAGGTGATGCAAACCAAGAGACGTGTATAAATAAAAAATGGGGATAAATAATAATTCACTGTTGTGATCCCCTCTAGAGAAGTGCCAAGTCTGCCCTATGGAAAACCCAAGACTGTAAGTGAAAATGTTTAGTTTTGATAACGTTTTTTTAAGCAGAAAAAAACATTCCTATCTCATTTTTTTATTAATATATATATATATATATATATATATATATATATATATATATATATATACACACACATGTATTTATGTTGTGGCTGTACATGGAACACATATGAATTAGATTTATAAAACTAAGGGTGGGCTGTGTAAAAACCATGTGGTATCCAAACTGCAACAATACCGTGTGGCCTAACAATTATTCAATATTTAGCCCCCGAATAACAACATCAGCTCTAATTTATGAATACAAATCTTTTTTAAGATTTACTAGGTCTTTTCTGCTTAGAAAAAAAGATGGTCAAGTTTATCATCAGTTCAGAATAAGTCACTTTCAGGGAGAAAAATGATGCAAAAACACACAAATTGTTATATACTATTACCATATGTGCACCTGTGACTCTTCTTGGGCTTTACAAAAACACTACACAGATGGCTGTCTGACATATTTTTTTTTTCCTAAAGAAAACCTTCTTTGAAAAAAGAAACAAACTGATATATTTATTCCAGGTTCTTAATTTTCTTGACACATTGTGCGTGCTTTTCTTTCTAGGAGGCTGTAGTGATGGTCACTGTTTTAAAATATGATGCGTAATCGTGATGCAATATAGACCTGTTTAATTAGGATAAACGACTTTACATGCAGGGAATGGGCTTAAAGCAGCAGTGTTAAAATCCAGAACTCTAGAGCTGCAGAGAGTTTTGGAATAACTAGAGATTTTCCATATGCTCACTGATGTTAATTGTCTGATTAACAAGATTAATTAGAGAAAACCTATAACTCTGTTAACAAGGGTGTTTCTAGTCTCGGGATCTTGAATCCTTAGAAAGCAGCAACATGTAACTGTTCTTGCCATACACACCCTTTACTCATCTCAGAAAAATGCACACACATACATTTACCCTTCGTCAGACACTAAGTCTCATTTGGTCTCCACATGCTAACACCTTTGGCTCTCAGCCATGTAAAATGGCCAAATAGTAACGATTAGGTAGCTTGGGTAAAAGACCTCGCACCGATCTAGAGATACATTAAAATCAACTTGCACAGGAGACGATTCATTTATAATTAGTGTTTTCATATATATATATATATATATATATATATATATATATATATATATACACTACTATTTAAAAGTTTGTCAAATGTTGTCCTTTAAATTATCATGAAATGGATCAGAAATACAGTGTAGACAGTGCTGATGTTGTAAAAGACTTTTGTAGCTGGTAGCTGATTTTTGATGGAATATCTTCATAGGTGTACAGATGCCCTTTATCACTCCCATCACTCCTGTGTTCCGATGGCATGTTTTCTCTAAAGTTTAAAAGAATAATTGATTGATCATAAGAAAAGCCTTTTGCAATTATGTCACAGCTGGAAATGTCCTTCTCTTCCATTAAAGCAGCTAATTGACCCCAAACTTTTGAGTGATAGTGTATGCATTTATGTATGTATATATACACACACACACACACACACACACACACACATACCTAGCCATTTTCTGTGGTCAATGGGGTAAGATAAAGATGGAGATTAAAAAAGAAATAATTATTCACTTTATCCAACTTCGTTTATTAATTAATATTATTTTGTCATATTCAGATTTGTCTTATATTTTTGATCTAATAACCTTTAGGATAAACCTCCTTCCCCAGAGGAAATTCTGTTATCCTCTTCATCACCAAAGAATCACACTACTCAGACAGTTAAACCAGCCTATAATATGGCTGCGTATTTTAAGTAAAACAGTAATGAAACAAGATACATTCCTGCTCAGGCATGGATCCTAATGAGTGACTTCCTACTGAATATGTTGCCTCGGGCAGTACGATCAGAAGCAACTGGAAGATAAAGCACATGTAACTGTTTGCCTTGAAATAGTTGCTTGGATAATATCTTTACTACAGGATGTGATAATTAATCAGCAAGCGTCAAGACTTCACATTCTTCATTCTCTTGCTTTAGACCAAGGATACAAATGTAACTCTTTGGGGGGATTAATGGAAGTTCTACTTAGTTGTTTAGTCTGGGAAAGGACAGTGAGGTCAGGCAGTCTTTAAATAGGTTCATTATCTCCATGTTGGAAGAAAATTATTAAATATCTCGCTTCCTAGAGCTTAGAGTATTGCATACTTTTTCATGTATAGGTAAGTCGTCGCATAGAATTTCTGATCAGTTTTGGATCTGTTCAGATGAAGAACATAGGATTAATAGAACACAGGTTCAAAATGATATTACTTTTGTGAGTTTGTATCTAAATCATACTGGAAACTTCACTTCACAGAAGGTTCTCTACTTCTGGAGACTCAATAACGTTTCTGCAAATGCAGCTCATGTGTGCAGTCAATAAACAGCACAGGATAGCATTAGCACATGTAGGATATTATAGTTTGTGAGGTGGAAAAGCCATTGGCAACCATAAAGACAACTGGATCAACCAAAAAATAAGTTGTAATGCTGAGTGTATTTTACTTACAGATCTATATTTAAGATTTTTATTTTGTATTCAAAGCTGTGAGGGTTTTGACCATAGAACCTATTTTTCCACCTTAATGATCATGTGGTTGGTGACCGTTAGGATGTTATAATATGCTCCATGGTCTTTGCATCCGCAGCGATATTTCTCTGCTGGTACACAAGAGATTAGGCTGGCTCTGGGCTGAAAGATTAAGTGTAATGGTGCTTGGTTACACTTAAGTAACAGAAAACTGATATTTTTTACCTGAAAAAAACTTAGCAACAAAGATTTGAGGGGGGGGGTCTTTACAAAGGAGAAGCAAAACATTTTTTCTCTTAAAATATAAAAACAAAATATTTAAAAAATAATAAAAAATAAATACTAAAATAAAAAAAATTATAAACAGGTCCCAGTGATGTCATCATGACATCGTAAAGGTCCTGGGGTCTATAAACCTCACATAAAGGATCTCAGCCAGAAAGGTTTTAAAAACATAAAGTAAACATGGTTGTGTAGCTATATGGCTGTTGTCAGGGGGGCAGTTAAAACAGACATAAATAAATGTAAAAAATATAAAGTGTAAAGAAAAGAAGGCCTAAAATATCTCACAGATGACAGCATGTAATAGAGGATATTTTGCTTTTTTGTTATAATGTGTGCCATACAGGACCTGAATAGTAGTGGCCTTTTTCTAATTACAACTATGGTTTGTATATTGGTTGTGGTGGGAGGGAAGTTGACAATGCTGTGGGTGTGGGTCAGGGGGTGGAAGGTTAACGATGCTGTGTGCAGTGGAGACAGGAAGCTGACACTGTGGTGTGCCATGAAGATAGGATGTGCAGTGAGGGGGAGGCTGATGGTGCTGTGTGTGGTGGGTGGGTGTTGGGGGTGGGAGGCTAACAGTGCTTTGTGCAATGGAAGCAGGAGGCTGATAATTGTATGTGTGGTGTTGGAAGGATGGCGGGGAGGCTGTCAATGCTCTGTGTGGTGGGATTGTTGTAGGAGTTTAATGATGCTGTGTGTGGTAGGGGTGGATTGGGGAGGGGAGAACAAAAAGAACAAGGATGCAGAAAAAATAAGAAGAGAGGGAAAAGGAGAGAGAGAAAAGATAGAGGGAAAGAAAGAGGAAGGAGAGGGTGTTGGGACTTACCTTGACGCCCCCACGACCCGATCCAGAATCGAGCTGTCCAGATGCGGGTCCCCCCTGCTTTCTCTCTTAACAAGGTCTGTCATCTCCAGGGTCTGTCCATCTGTCCATCAGCCCCACACAGGGATCTGATCCCGAACCTGTACATTCCCTGAGACTCCTACCAGACCTGGTACCCAGAGCTGTGACAGACCTCTGGCTTGTATTATCATCTATGCTGTTTGCTGTCCACCTACCGACCTCTGGACTGTTACTGACCACCATTACCTGGGCTCTCGTGAGATTGCTCCTACCCAAGTGTCTACATTTGGGTCAGTGGTGTTCGGAAGTTGGGCTACCTGTCTACAAGCTCCATCTACAAACCTTACACAGTGGAGAAAAAATAGATGAAGGAAATAGAAGAATGAGATCGAGGAGAGAGAAAAAGAAGAAGGAGAGAGAAGAGCAATAAAAAAAATGAGAGGGGGAAAAAGAGAGAGAGAAGAGAAAGGGGGAATCAAAAAGAAGGGAAAGATCAGAAAGACAGGGAGAGTGATGGGGAGGAAAAAAGAGAGAGAGAGGGTAAGGGAGATGAGAAAAAGATAGAGGAAAGAAGGTGAGGAAGTAAGGAGAGGCAAGGTTTGAGAGAGAGAAGGGAGGAGGAATAAAGGTACACATGATTTTTCTGATGGGCATATGCAACTGTAAGGAAATACTTCTGTTCTTTCTTAAACTTTCATGTGAATCAGGAAGGAAACTTGCTTGAGCCATCAGGGTGTGTTTCTGCACACTTGGTTACTTAAATGTAAGATATATCAAGCAATGACAAATTTTATTTTTGCAGATATCAGTACCGCTTCCAATTACTCTAAAACATTATTATTTATGATAGTTGAAGTTCCGTTGATGTCTTCTCTACATCAAAAGAAGTTTTGTGATGATTACATTCTCGGAGAAGCACAAATATTATTTTTTAATTGTAGAATCCTTTGTGAAACATAAAAAGGGAACTTACACAGTTTGTTCAAATTACCTTCACCGCATGCAAGCAAAAGACTATGTAATGTCTACATAGTCTTTGTGCTAAATACTTCTCAACAAATGCCCTGGGGTGCACAGTGTCATCTCTGATTCTTTAAACTCCCCTGATCCAACACAGGCCTTCTATCTGAAACACACACCAGTTCATTGTGTTTGTGTGTGACGCAGGCATTCTGTTCATTGAGAAGAAAAGAGATACTTCCTTTCTTCATTTTTTGCTATTTCATATGTTTCCATTTAATGTTATATTAAAATATCATGTAAGACTTTTTTTTATTCAGAAAAAGAAAAGTCTCTGTAATCATTCCTAATGTGTAGAAATGGAAGAAATGCAATTGATTGTAATTTAATAAGTTTAAATTTGTTTTTATTGTATTTTTAATGATGACTATTGCACAAAAACAGAAAAAAATGGAAAAACAAAAAAAGATTAAGATATGCATATTTGTTAATTGCTAGATTGAAATGGTGATAATTGAATAAGAGTAATAAAATCACCAAAAGTGCACAATGATCTGAGATATGTATACGGAGATCAACCTCCAACATAGATTCAAATGATGTCCATGTGCATGAGTTTGTTGTAAAAGTGAAACCACTTTTTTGCAGGGGCATCATGGAACGCAAGCTAGCACAGCTTTAATATATTATATACATACATAAATACATACATGTGTAAATCATAAAAGAGGAGTTGTTCTGGTGGAGCACAATATATTCTGGAGAATACATTACATATATATATTTTGTCAGTTTTTGTGACTTATGTAATTTTCTTGGTAGAATGTATTACTAGAGGTATAGCATTTAATTAGGAGGTTTTCCTACAATGCATCCAGAGTAACCCCATCCATGGTGGAGGCACTTTATAGTTAGGTCTTAGGTCTTCTTGATTCATCAAATAGAGCTTGGGTAACTATAAAGAAGGTGAATGGCAACAAATTGACTTTGATGATCCAAGAGACAAAAGGGTTGAGGAAAAGTATAAGGCTAACTTGTCTTTCATGTACCAAATAAATGGTATTCAGAATATCTATATAAAACAAAAAATAATAATAATAATAATAACTCAGGACAAAAAAAACACGTGCAGGTACCGGCTAAATATGCATGCTCTTACACTCCTACAGCATTTGGCTTCATATATCCTATTGGCGGCTGCACGGCTGTAGTCTGATATCTTAGCATCCAATTGGCGCTTTTATTGCTAGTACATAACAGTTCAAAACACTTCTTTAATAAAGGTGAGTTAATTCAGAATATTTACCTACTAGCAAGTAACGGAAGTCTTGAACTATTATTAGAAACAGTTGCCACCATTCTGAAGTCACCACAATTTACTATTTGGGATTAACTATTAAAGGGTTAATATTAAAAGAGTTACCTATTTAAGTATAATTTTGCACCATACTGGGTGTCTTATGACCATAGTCTTTTGTATTTACCGACTTATGAACATAGTCTTTTGTATTTACCGACTTTTGTATTGACCTAGGCAGCTCATTCACACAAATACCCGGTACATGAAATACATTTCTACAAGTAGACCGTTAGCCCTGATATTGGCTCAAAACTGAAACATTTAAACAAATATGAATAAAAACAGTGTTTTGCGGTTAGAGCTAATCAATAACACAACATATCATCTAGCAAACGTGTATAGATTTATTTTACTTATTTTATTTGTGTGTGTTTTTTAATTAATCCTACCCTACTACATATTTACACAAAGAGGTAAGGCAGAGTAGAAAAAAAACAACTTTGTTTCTTTATTAAACATTGCCATTTCACTATAAATTTCTCATGCCTAGAGTGTGAATTTAGTTCAGGAATAAAGGTTTTCTTGTTAGTCCTGGCTAGCGATAGGTCCCAACCTCAGCACATAGCCAACATCAGACCTATAATATTACATTCTGAATATCATCCAAAACCCAGAAAAACTGGCTACTTCCACATGTACACTCAAATAAACCCCCGCAAAATATTCCTTTAAAATGTTTCCAGCTTTTCACATGGATATCGTCTTGGAAAATATTAATGGATAACATGTGCCCTGATTAGGCACAATAAATGAAATCCGCATATCAAACATGCAATGTGTCTTCATTTAAGTCAAACTGAAAGTGTTGATAGTTTGACACAATTTCTTTTTAGAAATCAGAGACAAAGGGGCTCAGTGACTAACAAGAAACATATCTTAAGTGACAGTTGTTTTATAGTAAACTTAAATTGGCTTAACGGCCTTTTGTAGTTTCTTACGAAATATGAATTTAAAAGAGTACAACTTTATTAGTAGTGAACAATACGTAAAATATCTTGAAACTTAATGCCAGGGGGGGTTCTTGCATCTGTGTAATGCATTACGCTGGTAGGGGGCACCATCAGTAGGTTCTTTCATGTGTAAGTACGACATTAAATGCAGGCAGGGGTCATCAGAAATCATATGTTGTCCTGTGCTTTTAGCCTTGCTGTGTAACTGTGGTAGATGTCCCTTTTGTCTTAAAAGTTCCCAAGGTATTGCTTGGGAGTTGGGGTTCCAGGCAGCCCTCTGCATTTTTAGCTGCGTCTACTTGACCTGTCCCTTACCTGGGTATGCCAGGGTATGGTGTGAAATTTAATGGTGGATATATGGTTAATGTTATCATTTGCATAGAACAACTAGTTAAAAAGCGGCTTCAAATTTTTTAAAGCATTTTTCTTTTTGGAATGTTTTTTTTTTTTCCTCAGTAAGAATAAGTAACTGCTTCTAAAGAAAGTATGTTTCCTAATGTCCACTTAATCGTTCCCTGTTCATTCTATATTAGTATTGTTTATTTTGATAACACTGTTATAACACTGCTGATAGCACCAACAGCATCCACAGATTGGGAGGTCCATTGTTTCAATGATATATGTCATGCCACATGATGAGTATAGGTAGGCTTTGTTTCTTTCTGTCAGGATACAAAGGTTTTTCAACTCCGCACTGTGTCCTTGAGAGACTTTATTTTGCTCTATATAACCGGACTGCTCCTTGATTGTGTCTCTACAGTAAAACCTCTGGCCAATCAGATGCCTATTAAATCCAGCAACTTCCTGCTCCTTCTGCCCAGGTCTCACTGCATGTCTTCTTTGATCAAGTGTTCCAGTTCCCTGACTGATTCCTGCAATTGACCTTCACCCTGGCTTTCTGATTCTGCTTCCTGCTGGCTGATCCAGCTTTCCATGGTCTTTACCATGTCTTTTGACTAATCTTGGGTACAACCCCAAATGGGTTGATTATTTTTGCCCCTATGAAACATCTTGTGGCCTGTAATTGCACATTCTTGGAGCATACAGCTTTGTAGCATAAAGTACAATAAACATATTGTATGCAACCATCTCTCTATTTCTGCAAAATTTTCTACAATTTTTTGTCTTGCCCAAGGTCCCTGGGCAATATGATTTATATAGGGATTGTGTCTCCCTTAAGAATACATACATTCCTTACAGAGAGAACTTTTGTAGCATGGTCTTCTTTGTGGTATGGTTTATTTTACAGAGAATAGTGGCCCTCGCTCAAAGCAACTCATATTCCAAGGGCAAATGATGAAGACTAAATCTGTGGATTGGGGAAAAATTTATCTACATTCACTTAACTAGATTGAGAATAAAATCAGAACAAAAAGCTAAAAAGTGGAACGGTAATGAAAATGACTACTATATTCAGTTTGTTGTGAATTATTTGATTTGAGGTTAGATGAACAGTGAGATTGGAAATGGGCCAAACGACACAGATAGTTTTCTGCAGATTTCCTATTATATAGTTATACAATCTGGAAATGTAAGTTAATTTAGTGATTTTAGTTGATATTATTGTAGGATTATAGGTCAAAGAATGGAAAAAAATCCCCCATTAGGAGATTTCTACAAAGGCACTCCATCTACTTTTAATCCATTTTAATCTCCCCTGTCCCTGAAATATTAGGTCTCAGATTATATTCCTCATTTTGTTTCCTATTTCATTGGGTAATATCCAGACACCCACACAAACATCAAAAAGTGAAATGTAATTAATATATCCATTAAAAATCTCTGTACTGTCTTGTTCATAATCTGGAATACAATATGTTATAAAAATGCATACAAGGGTAGTATAGAGAATGCAAATTTCATATGAAATTACAATACGCAATGAGGAATCCAGAGTTTAAGAATAGTGGGGCAATGGAATAAAATGGGCATAATATGGAAAAAAGTGGAAACAAATGCTGGTATGTTTGGTATAGAAATTTTTATTATATTTTTACACAAAGGATTATTTTAAAGAAAAAAACCCACAAATATAACAGAGAGGATGATAAACTGCTAACAGTGGAGATAAAGCAAGAGGTGCTTTAAAGCTAAGCCGTTTGTAGATTTGTAAGTCAGTAAATGATAGTAATGGAGATGAACAAAGACTGAGAAGGTTAAAATTAGGGCTAAAGGATAAAGCTGACATCTTTGTCTGATGTTCTGTCCATCTCCTAGTGGAACATGTAATAATTTCAGTCTAAATGACTTGGTTATTCCATTTGCTCTACTGCATACTCCCCTTGTAATTATTCCTTGTTATAAAATGACCATTCAGAAGATGCAGGTGTAGATGGTTGAACAGTGGCCAATGATTCCCATTCTCAATGCTTGTTACTAGTACTTTGTTACATGCTGCAGTATGCAATTAATCCCATTATAGAGGCAGCTGCACTCTCTGTTTAAAGCCATTTCACCAAGAGATGCACCAAAGCTTATTGTGAAGCAGATAATTTGATTTCTTTCTTTTTTTTAAGATGTGGCTGTTCTCTAGTGGATAACTACTTATATAATAGCATCATCTTGATTGTACATGTGTGGGAAATATATAAGGCTGCAAATATTTAAAAATGGTGGTGACAAAAAGAATATAAATAATTACCTATACTCTTTATTTAAAAACATGGGGATTGTATTATTGGTCACTGTTGATAATATATTATCTAAACACGGTATTGCAGTGTTCTACTATGTAGCTGAAAAGGCTTTGTTATATAATAATGATTAAGTATATAATAAGGTAAATAACTATAATAACAGTATATTTATTTAAAATATAATGATTTTTAAAAAATAGCAAATTTGTTTATGAAATAATTTGTGAATTGTATTGTCTTGAAGTAAATAAACACACATTTACCAAACATCACAAATAATATTCACCACTATTACAAATTTGGAACTTTCACTGGTTTGTTAGCAGATAAAATACAGAAGTTTAAATAATACAAATATAAAAATGTATTCATTAAAAAATGCTATTTTTATTTGGTTTTAATTTGAGCTTCCGTGTTCTCCTGAAATAAGGGCTACATTCAGGAGTTAATTTAAGTCTTGGTGTTGCAGGAGGTAAGCGATACATTGGAAAGCAACTGAAGGTAAGACATTTAAGATGTTGCATATATTTAGCAACGTTTTACGTGCACCCTCCATGGTGTAAATTTGCCAGTTGGAGAGATTAGAGGTCTCATGTGTAACCTGCCCATTGAGCAGCAGTACACTTGGGAGCCTGATAGATAGTTGGGCAATCTGCACCTCATTCGCCTGCAGAGGGGCTGCTGCTCCCCAGACAAAGTCAGCCCGGGCCAGAATACACCACTGCATATACTGTATGCCCGTTACACCCTATAGTACAATGTGACATACAAAAACATCTCTTTCTTCCTAGACCTCCCTAAAATAACTCTTGTGACACACGACTTCACAGTGCTGAACATCAGGCATTAGTAAGCAGTGCAGATGACAAAAAAGTTGTCATGGAGATCTCTGCTGACATTAGAATGTTATGGGTTCATCAAATAATTATTGATGGTCTTCCACTGTCAAGCCACCAATAAAAATACATGATACTACTGAAATACTGGAGCCTGGATGCAGTGCATCTCTACACCTTTCTTAGTATACCCTGATTAATTGGGGTGAGATGATTTAGATGCACTTTTAGTGTTTTTTATTGTCTCAACCAGAACTCCCTATTTGGTGGTTTGTTATTAATCCTCTGTGGCTTACCAGAATTCATCTAGTACTAGCTAGTATGTTTAGTACATTTGGTCTAATAGGCTAATTTGTCAAGAAGTTAGCAGGATCAGGGAGCATATACTGGAAGACTTCATAACCAGAGAACATGAATAATAAAGGAGCTAAAACAGTGACATAACAGGGGGGATGAACAAGGGGAACTCCATCCTCACCCCTTTCTGTTACAGGGTCTGGGAGTGTGAGTTAAGTTAGGTGGATGGGTAACAGACTACTACTTGGTTGACACAGAATGAAAAAGAAAAAAAGGAATGAATGGAATATGTGGATTGAATGACTTAATCAATACATCGATCCATCAATGATGCAATAAAATAGTGTAAATGCAGCAAAAGTGGAGTTCCCTGGGAATGAATAAAATTCAACAGCAATGATGGCATTGAACAGAGTAAATGCAGCAATAGTAGAGTACATAGTGAATTAATCAATACAGCCAGAAATTAATTCACAGCCAGGAGCACCTGGTGAATTATTAAATCAATGCAATTGGGGATGCATATAATGTGTATAATACAATATAATGTATATTATATATACCCATCGTCCAAGGATTCTAAAATTGCAAAAAATGTGACTATTAAGAAAATATTTTTCTAATTATAACTTTTATACATATTTAACATATACCTAAATGAATGTATATATTTAATATATTAAAATGCCATCTAAAGTAATATGTCCGACTGCTTGACAGAGTCAATCTTTTTAATTAATACTTTGTCTATTACTGGGACTGAACAAAGTACTATTCCATCTAATCTAAAAATAGTCAACTAATTAGAGCTGGAGGTGTCTTGGCTGCTGTAGTCACAGGAAACGTAGTAATTCTTATCACATGTAAGCTTGACTATTGACTAGCAGCACAAGGTTAAATATAGAGACCATTTGGATATAAGTGGAATAATTGACATGAGAACAAAACAGCAAATCCTTCATATACCCAAGTGCAATGAGTAGGTTTCTGATCTTTAGCAAGTTAAATAAATTATATTTTCCCCTTCACAAACTGGTGATTTTAAATGAGGACTATTTATCTATATGAAGATTAAATTAATGGAAATAAAAGAGAGTAGATTAATCAGAAACAATATTTGTGTAATTTTCTTTTTATAGTTTTTGTATTTGCATTATAAATCTAATATATATAATGCTTCAATATACTTATTTAAATGTTTTGTAAATCAGAGAACAGGACCTTTATGCATTTTAGGTTGGAAAAGTGCAGGTGTTACAAACTAGGCAGGATTTATAGAAAAAATAATATTGTATATTATGTACATTTATTATATGTATCATAATTCTTAAAATGTGTTAAATACTCCTTTGTTAATATAACACACACAGCACAAATCATTGTTACATCCTCCAATCTGTAGTGGTGGCACCCATTAATGTCAAATACTAGTATGCCAATGCTAACCATCTAAAAAAGAAGGCACAACTTTTAAAATAGTTATCAATAACTTTATAGAGCACTTTCCCTAATAGTTTATAGAATAAATACAAATTTGCATGACCTACTGTGTGAACATTAATAAAATATTAATTAGTGTACTTATTTGCATTATGCTCACAACCACCAAGGTGTCACGAGTAACAAATACACCACGATTAATTTTCCTGTCCATTTGATGGTTAATTTATGTATCTTTTTTCTGAATGTGTATTGGGCAGGAGTAGAGGAAAATATGGGATGTGTAATAGACATGACATCACTAGGTAATTTGGCCAGTAATGCTCTCCTTGCTGGAGTGTTAATGCCTTTTCCTGTGGTAAGCCTCACCAAACCCCTTGAAGTTTTATCTCATACTCTGATTCAGCACCTAAACATGTGAAATAACTAAATTTACTCATAGCACCCATATTAAACCTACTAATCACCTTCTCAGATAGCATGACATGTCTAGCTTGCTACAGCAATAATCTGTCACCTGTATTCTTCTAGTAAACAGTGTCATCTCTACTCTATGATGATGTCATTGCATTAGTTTGCATTGTTCCTTAGGGCTGGACTTAATAGGGTCTCTGATAAAAGGTTAGAATATAACAAAGCAAGAGATCAGCACACACCCAGTTAATACTATTTAAAAGCACATATATATATTCCATCACACCATATAGCCATATATTGCTTAGCCCACCACTAAGTCAAAGTACTCAAGCTTACCAAGGGGTTTAGACTTAGACTCCCAAGCAGTTTAAATCCTTCTCTGGTTAGAATACGTTGATCACAATATCAATTATATAAGATCTATTTACTGAATATATATATTTCAACCAATCAGTGCTAATAGCCCTGTAGATCGTGATGATTAATACACATACACTGTTTTTGTGACATTTTCTCCTAGTGAGGTCAGTCACTCAGTGAAAGTGTTAAGTTGTTTTAATTCCTTGATGTATTTATGTTGCAACTTGTGTTCCCACACCTGAAACAACGTGACTTTTCCAGTGTCCTTATTTTAATCTTGACTTTTTCTTGTCTGTCAACACATACCAAATGGCAGCTCAGGTATCTTAAACAAGAACCATGTGGAACCCCCAACATATTTTTTATATGGTGATACAGCATTGGCAAGCATGCGACCATAAACCCACAACAAACAGCCTTTTGGATTTACGATGAACCACATGCTGGAGTGGAATACTGACATTGAACAGTAGCATTTTAACCTGACAGAGGCTGTCTGAAACAGATTTACTAGGAATGAATGCCACCTCCATGTCCGTGTTTCCTTTTAATCCATTGTGTATAACTTGTATTTAAAATGATCCAGATGGCACTGATACTTAATGTTTTGTTAACTCCAACCCCAGGATTTTAGGGTACTACTTAACTTCATCCCTAAGATACTCCTATTAAAGTAAACAGCTCAAATGTATACTGCGCAGTTAGCAAAACACACAAGGCACACTAAACTCTAATGGGATTTTTGAAAACCCAGGCAGGGGCAAAGTTTAGTTTTGTGGTCTAGTTTTAGGAGATTGTCTTACTTGACCAAGTGCAACCACTCTCCACCCAGGGCTTTCCATCTAGGTCTCAGTGGACTCAGTAACAAATGGAACAGGCTCCTACATGGGTCCATAGGCAAAAGGCGTCTAGCAGAAAGTTGTTGACAACATTTGCACATCTGGCAAAGCTCTTTATTGTGGGAGCTGAAGCTAAAGTTGGGCCACAAAGGGAAGACCTAAGTGGGACATATAATGTTTTGGGAAAGGGAGCAGTTGCTGATACTGCCAACCAGAGCTAGCTGGTGCACTTTCCAGTCTGTATTATGTCTGATCTGTCAGGGTGTGAATCTGTCTTCATTATTCTGGCCTCTCGGTGCATTTCTACAAAATGGCGGCGCTTCCAGGCACGGCCTCTCTCCTAATTGGAGGAACGGGGAAAGGGCTCTGCCATTTTGCAGACGTTCAGTGTGAGGCCAGAATAATGAAGACAGATTCACTGAGAAAGAAAAGCGTTTCCGCACCCAGGGCCGGCCTTTGGGGTGTGCGACCTGTGCGACCGCACAGGGCGCCACACCTCAGGGGGCGCCGCCGTCCCGATGATCCACCGCCGCCTCAATGTCCGCCGCCGCGGTGTACACCGCCGCCGCGGTGTACGCCGCCGCGGCGATCCACAGAAGCTGCGGCGATCCACCGCCGCCGCGCAGGGCGCCACACCTCAGGGGGCGCCGACGCCTCGTTGATCCACCGCCGCCGCCGCGGTGTACGCCGCCGCGGCAATCCATCCCCTCCGCGGTGTACGCCGGTGTATGGCGGCGCTGCGGCAATGATGTACGCAGATCAGAGTACGCCACCACCGCCGCGGTGTCAGACGCCGCCCCCTCTGCAGCTGACAATCGTGCGCGCACAGAAATTGACATACAGCGTGGATGGTCATGTGACCTTCCGCAATTTAGCATTGGCAGGTGTCAGGAGCGTTAGACAGCCAGAGTAAGAGGATCCAGGGTACCCTGCTTGGAAAACAGAAAAAATTAATTAAAGATTAAAGAAAACATTAAGTAAGTGCAAGTTTGTTGTATAGTGTATGTCATCTAATGAAAGGTCAAAAAAGATTCACCCCTTGTCACCCCTTACATATGGAAAAATAGTGCTCAGTTTAACTGTTACTCCATAACACGTTTTTATTCAAGGATACGCCATTTTATGCCAGTAAAAATACCAAATAAATACAAAAAAACGTAATTAGTGCTGCTGCATATTAAAAAAACCTTAGCAGTCATTAAAAAAAGACAATGGACATAGGTCTCCTTTTAGGAGTATTGACTTTTGAAAAGCCTGATTTAATCAAGTTAACAGTATCTTAGATAAAAAAGAGCATTAGCTGCTATACATGCTCAGTATTGTGGAATGTTTGATTATAATGTGCTGATTATTGCTCCTGTTTTTAAACTGGCTTATGGTTGTCAAATTCACATTTTTAAGTCAATACACAAATGTGATTTTGACTACCAAATGCCAGTTTATGTATGCCTGCCATTATCTCGTCAATTAGAGTATGGAGCTTACTTGTTATTGCCAGTGTTCAGTTGGTTTTTGCAAAGATACCTATTTATAGATTTTGTTTTTATATTAAAGGGTTTTTACCTCCTAAAAGTGCAGTAACTGGTTTAATTATTTTCTTAATTAACTAATATATATTTTAAGAAGTGATAGGGGTTGTTTGTTGTGGTTGTTCAAACATACATGCGACCTGTGATCTATGCCTGTTATTTAAGGTTTCCATGCATTATTTATTTGATCTGTAACGTCACTGCTGAGTTTGCATGTGATTTGTATGTTATTCAGTTGCTCTATTCCTGAAATGCAATGTGTTGTTTATTTGATTTTTACCTGAACTAGAGGGTTTCTGTGGATTATGCAGTTGATCTACATTGCTATACCGGTTTTCTTTATTTAATCTATACCTGCAAATAAAAGGCTTGTATGTCTTATTCAGTGGATCACTATGTTATCATGTGGTATTTAGTTAAGCAGCTTAACCTTCAATGCCAGAAGGTGTACATTTCTATTACCAGTCTTCCCAGTTATTATTGCACTTGCACATAAATTATCTTTAATTAAAAATTATTTGTTACAAAGATCTTTTTTCCTCTCTTCTTGTGTCAATGTTTAGGGGGGGGGCATGATGGGGGGGGCATGATGGGGGGGGGGCGCCATGACAGTTGCCCGCACAGGGCGCCTGAACACCTAAGGCCGGCTCTGTCCGCACCTCTATTTCTCAGTGAATCAATCTGCATTATTCTGACCTCCCTGTGCACTTCAGCAAAGGGGCGGAGCCATAGGGACAGCCAATTGGGTGTGCACTGAGGCTCTGCCCTTTTGCAGAAGTTCACCGGGAGGTTTACCGTTTTTGGTCCATTTCATTTCAGTAGATATGGGTGACAAAATAGTGATTTAGGAAACTTATGGTAGGCACCTTGTTAATTCTGTTAATTAGGCATTTCAAGCTCACTTACAACACATCACTATACATAGTAAGAAATGTTAGCATTGACAGAAATGTGATCTTATTAAATTTTGCTTCACATAAACTTCCTTGTTAAGATTTGGATACATAAATTACTAGATACCTGAGGGAGGTGGAAGTAAGTAAAAAATATGGCAACATTAAGCAATTTTTTTTACTAAGTGCTCTTGCTATCATTTATTGCTACCTACTTTACAAAACTCACTTGTGTTGCTAAATGTTTCATTTTCCAAAAATGTCTTATGTACCTCTACAGCTTCCTATTTTACTTGAAATGTCTTTTGAAAACATATATTATTTTGCCAGATCTCCCTTTCTCTCTGAATATATATATACATACAGGCACACACTGCCATTCAAAGGTTTTAAACATTTTTCTTGTTTTTAAAAGAAAAGCAAATTTAGCCCATTAAAATAACATCAAATGTTAGATGTCAGAAATACAGCGCAGACGTTGTTAGTGTTGTAAATGACTATTGTAGCTGGAAACAGCAGGTTTTGTTTTAATGGAAAATCTTCATAGGCATACAGAGGCCTTTTATCACTCCCATCACTCCTGTGTTCCAATTGCACGCTGTGTTCGCTGATCCAAGTTTAAGTTTAAAAGGCTAATTGAACACGAGAAAGCCTTTTTGGAATTATCTTGCTAGATGTCCTTGTTCTCCACGAAAGTGACCCCAAAATATATTGAGATAGATAGATAGATAGATAGATAGATAGATAGATAGATAGATAGATAGATAGAAATACCCTCTTCTATAATGTAAGGTCAGTTGTGCAGGGCCCTCTTTACCTCTAGTCAAATATTTATGCTATATATAATGCTTGTTATGCCATGTTTTCCCATTGTACAGCACTATAGAATAAGGTGGCACTATATAAAATAAATAATAATATAAACATTTAACTAAGTTAAAAGGGTTATGCTGTTGATATTCAAATGAATTGCCTATCTGGCACTCAGAGGGTTAAGCCAACATCTATTCACATGCTGTTACAGCAAACAATTTAGTTTAATCCTTTATTGCTCTGGTAGTAGTCATGAACAATTTATTATTTTTATTTACCATTTTCGTTTTGTTTTGTTTTTGTTATGATTATTTCTTTTTCCGAGATTACGTTTTGCTGGAGACAGAATTTGCTGATTGTGTTTCAATTGCGACTTTAATTTTGTCTGTTGTGTCTAGGAACTCCATTTCCTGTCGTGCATGTGTGTGCGTGTGTGTAAGTATGTTCACTATGGTTTCGTACGTCTGTTACACAGCTGTTTTCCCAGGAAAAAAAACTCAGCAATGATTGCCACATGACAGGGGAATACAACCCTGATGAAAAGAGACAATTTTAGGATAAAACTTCAAACACAGAAACATACACAGTGTGCACTGGATAGTTTCATAGGTTAGGATGCAATCAGTAATGAACATGGAGAATTACTTGGTCCTACTTTAGTTTCTCTGCATACTATATAATCCTTAGTTCTGTATAATATAAAGAGCAGCATGCGGCAAATACAAATATCTGCACAATTTCCAGCAGATCCATTTAAGAAACTTCTGCTTAATTTAAAACCTGGATTTGCACCGTAAATGATATACATTGTTGAGGTTTTTTTTCTTTAAGATTTTATCACTCAACTGAAAGACTGTAGTTTGAGATGGTTCGCCGAGCGTTATAAGAAGAAAAATCAGTAATTTGCACTTATTACCTTCAAACAGGGGCGTACCTAGAGAATTTGGCACCTGGGGCGGATCCTGTATGTGGCACCCCCCCCACATACACTTTAAAACTGCATAGCTTCTACTGTTATATACCGGCGCAGACACTGAAGGTGGTACAGCATTACTGTTATCATTATATACTGAGGCAGACATTGACGGTGGTACAGCATAACACCTATCACTATATACTGAGGCAGACATTGACGGTGGTACAGCATAACACCTATCACTATATACTGAGGCACACATTGACGGTGGTACAGCGTAAATTCCTATCACTATACATTGAGCCAGACATTGACAATAGTGCAGCATAACTCCTATCACTATATACTAAGCCAAACATTGATGTGGTGTAGGCCTGCCACTTCATTAGTAGTAGGGATGCACCGAAACGAATTCTAGACTGAAACCGAAAATGCAGCACTTACCTGGCCGAAACCGAATATGACCCCCCCACACCATAAAAAAAAATATTTTATTTAAAGTTAGTAACACACCAAAATAGGACAAAACAATTAAATAACAATATTAACATATATATATATATATATATATATATGATTGTTAACAGCAATCACATTCCTATCATGCCCAGGCATACCCAGATTCCAGGATATACTCGCAGACTTGGCATGATAGGAGTATGATTGCCCTATCTACACCTTCTCACTCCCTTCTGTCCTATCTACCCCTTCTCACTCCCTTCTCCCTATCTACCCCTTATCCCCCGTCTCACCCCCTTCTCCCTATCTACCCCCTCCTAACTATCTACCCTCTCCCTCTTTGAAGTTCACTTACCTTTCAGGAGTCCTGCTGAGGGGCTGAAAGGCCTCTGTTTCCCAGCTCTGCCACTATATGGAACAGTATAGAGTGATGGGAGTTATGATGTACTTTAGAGCATAATTATGAAATGAAAAATTCATTGGAAATGGTACAGCATAACACCCATCACTCTCACACACTTACCAATCCACACATACACTAATCCACACATACACCAATCCACACATACACCAATCCACACATATACCAATCCACACGCATACCAATCCACACGCATACCAATCCACACGCATACCAATCCACACGCATACCAATCCACAAGCATACCAATCCACACATATACCAATCCACACATATACCAATCCACACATACACTAATCCACACATACACTAATCCACACATATACTAATCCACACATATATACCAATCCACACATATATACCAATCCACACATATATACCAATCCACACATATACCAATCCACTCTCACGCTATGATTTCCTACCTTTCCTCTTTTCTCCTTAAAGCTCCTTTTCCTCCTCTTCGCTCCTCTTCTTCAGTTCTTCTGTCTTCTTCCGGTTCAGAGGGCACGGACAGCGGTGGGCGCGGCTTCGGTGTTGTGCGCCGGGATCTGACAACAAGCTGTTGCCGCGTGGATCGCAAGGGAGCGGTATCGGAGGTCTTTAACAGACCTCCGGCTCCCTTGAGTGATTTTAAGTGGGGTTCAAGGAAGATCCTTGAACCAGCTTAAAATCACTCAAGGGAGCCGGAGGTCTGTTAAAGACCTCCGATACCGCTCCCTTGCGAGCCTGCTCCTCCAGCGGCGGACATTGCTGTCCGTCTCTGGAGGGGTGCCGGGTGCCGGCAAATTGGCACCCCCCTGATGAGTGGCACCCGGTGCGGACCGTCCCCCCGCCCCCCGCTAGGTACGCTACTTTTTTTAGTTTGAGGACAAGAAGCGTTAGGAGAGCATCTATCAAGATGTTATCCCAAGAGACATATAAAATGGCAATAAAGAAATTGTCTGATAATATCATACTTTATTATTATTATTTTCATTCAAAATTCAAAATTTTAAATCTAAAGAAGGGCTGCCATGGCTTATGGCCATAGACATTGCACTAGTTAGGGTGTTATTCAAGTTTTTAGCAGAAACACACCATAGATCCAATGAAGGCATGTATGAGCCATTTAGCCCATCTTGTCTGCAATTTTTCTACCTATTGTATTTCCAGGTGTCCAAAATCGAGAAACCTGTGTCGTAGATGAGGGTAGAGGTGAGAAGGGACATGATTGGACCATGGAAGGGTGTTCTCAGACTCAGAAGCATGTGGTCAAGGCAGGATCACCCGCCCACCGTACCCAAAGCCACCTTGCAGCGTTCAGCTTCAGAATGTCACAAGGCGGCCACACAGGAGCTGCAATGTGTGAATAAGATGGTGAATGTGGAAAGACCTCAACACATCTTGTAGAACAGGAAAACACCTCTAGCCTCACCTTCTTAGGACTGACAGAAGCAGGGTTCATGTGAACCTCTGGCCTCTGTTGTTCCAGGATTACATTTCAGTCTTATTAGGTTTAGATTAACACTTCTTTCCATCTCTTCACATAAAATTGAATAGAACATATTTATTACATTGTCTGTGTTCCCTGAAACCATTTGAAACATAAATTACCAGACACCCTTCATGTGGTTGTAATCTTCCTGGAGTACAGTGGTAAATTTAGGTTAGATTGGCTTTCTAGGCCTTGCTTTGGCCTGACTGCATGTGCAAGCACACTTTCGAAGTACAAGGCGTACAAGTGGAATCTGTTTGCGAAGTACAAGGTGTGACAGATATTGCATTGCATAGGGGCTGCGCACAGACCTTCACAGTGAGATATCTTCCTTTTAACAAGCCCACTGACTGGCAGCACATTAGAGGGCATGATAGCCCAATAAGGCAAGCTACCCAGACTACCAAACTTGCTAGTTTGTGAATTGAGAGACCTAAAACCACAACTCTCCTGCAAACTATCCTTAAAACTCTTCTTGTTAGTGAGCAATAATAACCCCTTGATATAACAAGTTTCCATTCTAAAACAACAGATCCATAGAATAGAGAACATCAAGATCTCACCCTCCACCTAGACAGCCCAGAATATGCACCTACCATATTTCCCCATGTATAAGATGCTTTTTTAGAAAAATTTGGGGTCTAAAAATTGGGTGCGTCTTATACAATGGTGGTAGATTTTTTAAAAAACACTTACACTTGGGGAAATACGGTATATCATTTCTATAGGCCATGGAAAGGTTTGCAACTGTTTTGAGGGGATATAGAACGGACATGGATGAGACCAACCAAAATGTGTTGAACATACAACCCACATCCACATAACTCTTCTGATCTCATTTATAATAATTCTGTCTTGCTTCAATTATGCAGCTGAGTATCCTACTGATTACTCGCACATTCCTAGCTACATTGCTTGCCAACATTTTAACTTTGTTGAAATAATAAGCTCAGATTCTCTTTCCTGATATGTATTTGTTATAACAGTGCCATCAACTCTCTGTTCTGTTGATAGATTCTTAAATCCTGAGCGTACTATTCTGCACCTGTTGGCATTAAATTGCAATTTCCACACTCTGATCATTGCTCCAGTTTACTTAATCCTAATCCTTTTATTTATACCACCTGGAAGATCCACCCTGTTTGTGATATTTGTGTAAAGTGCCAAAAAAAACCTCAACATACTTTTATATTTCTACCAAGTTTTTATTTTTACCTCTTTCTCTACTTACACAGTATATTTTTGAGTATATGGGAGTTCTGTTTATGTTATTTGTATACCCAGTTCAAAAAGTGATCACTAAAACAACTAATGAAGTGATCCTATCAGCAAAAAAAAAGACATGGGGTCACATTTTGAATTTTTCCATTGAATCTGCACACAGTAGACGAAGTTAGTGACATCCTAGTGCAATAAAGTGACATAAAATAGTGCACATTCCTAATGTGGATCTATATAAACTATTTTTTTTAATAAAAGCTATGATTGAGAAAAATATTTTGTTTTTAATTCCTTTTACTTTGCAACCTGCCCCCCAGTTATGCACATCTGCCCCCAGGCTTGTCACTCTGTCCCATAAATGCCTTAAACCCCCTATATGCCACTATGCCCCATGATATGCCTTTTAACCCTCTAAACCCGGTGAGGGGAACTCTGATCTCTGACAGCCAGGGAAGGTCTGTGCAATGGATGCAGACAACCCCCGCTGCTAACCGCACCTCCTTCCGGCTGCAGCATATATACATTTCTATACATCATTAGAGGTTCTGTTGAAGAATCTCACTGTTCTTGTTAAGCTAGTTTTTTTTACACATAAACCTATGCACTCACTTTAACTTTTGGCATTGGGTTGGAAAAGCCCCATAGGTTATGTCACAGCTGCTACCAAACACTAATTCACCTCCAGAAGCTATCCTATCATATGTGATACAAAGTCACACTCTGTCCACTCTAATAAACATAAACATAACATTTGATGGCAGATAAGAACCATCTAGTATGCCTATATTCTGCTGGGAGACTGTTCCATTTGTCTACCACTCTCCCAGTAAAGTAGAACTTTCTTACATTACGTTTTAGACTATGACCTCTTATTTTAGCATTTCTCCTTCTTTCAAATAAACTTGCCTCTTGTAGTTTGTTAAATCCATTTGAATATTTAAATGTTTCTATTGCATCTCCACTCTCTCTTATTTCCTCCATGATAATTTTTATCCTGCAAACTTCTTACCATGTCGATATTCTTCTGGAGATGGCTCTGTATTACATTGCCTTACATTTAAGTCATCAGAAATAATTCCTATCATCTGCACAAAGACTGACCTTCTGTAATAACAAATTATTAAAAAGTATGACTCCCAATACTGATCCCTGAGGTACCCCACTAGTACAAATTCTGAACTCTGAATATACACCGTTAACTACAACCTTCTGCCTCCCATCACTCAATGATTGGCTTATCCATTCAACTATGGATCCCATGAATTGGATGAAAAAGAAGCAAAAAGCTTTACATTTTCATAGTTGATAGTTCCACATTCACTCACGCTACCTTCACTGCCAATTACGTCGGCTTCTGCCTACCACTTTCGCTCCCGCATCTTCTTCTTTATCTTTTATCTTCTTCCTTGTCTTCTCTTCAATCTGCTATCTTCCATCTTCTATCTTCGTCTGCATCTCCACAGACATAACTGGACAGGAACTTCATCCAAAAAGTTGACTCTTGAGGTCACGTCTTTCCCCTGATCCTTCAGTGGGGGATAAGCCCTTTGTGAAAGTACTGTGATTTTGCCCTAGGTTAATCTCAGGGCAGTATGGTGGTGCTTTCCGTGATGTCCTCTCCCCAATCATCACCGAAAGCACCGTCATTTTGCCCTAAATTGAACTCATGGCAATATGGTGGTGCTTCTGATGACGTCCTCTCAATGATTCTCCAATCAAGCTAGCCATGCATGAGGGTGGAGCTAGCCACACAAGGGGCTTCCTTGGCTGTGTGATGGACGAGGCTAGCCTTAGGTCACATGAGACGGGATTGGGTAGGGAGTGAAAGTGGCTAAATGATACCCCTCTGTCCTCTATAATGGCACAAGTGTGTAAAAACTTGAGAAGATCAAGAGTGGGGACACAGCATTGGGCAGATTTGTACGCTAATCTTTTAGATTCTCCTTACTCTGTAACTCAGTTGTGTGACTGATATATTACACAAGTTCTATTTGCTAGTGTTAATATACCCATAATAATGTAGTGCTTTCACATGCTCTGGAAACCAATAGCCAATGACAAATCATGGCTGATTCACTGAAACATGGAGGCAGTTTATACTATTTTTTGCTTTTGTAATGGATTGTGAGGCAAATTATGATTGCTTTAACTTCATCATGATAAATATATATATTTTTTCTATTAACAATTGAGTGTTCCCTTCTAAATTTTCTAATACGCACATTTTTTACAGACATCTTTTTATTTGTATATTTTTGTGAACTGACCCTTCTTTAACATGTTATTTATAATAATGCCTCTGACTTTTATTTCCCTGCAAAATTCTATATAATTTGTTTTAAAAGAGCTACAGGAAAACAAGACTTTAAAATTGTTTGTTTTCTTTCAATCTTTTCAGTTACTTTTCTTTTGTGCGTTAAAATGGAAATAGTATTTTTGAATTCTCAAACAAAGTTCATCTTGAAGGCCATATTATCTGAAATAAAATACTACATTTGTGTAGGTGTAGCTAGTTATTGTGGAAAGGGGTGGACCATGAAAAAAATCACATTTTGAATTATTCAGATGTAAAACTTTTGGGATTTATAACCAGCGATTCCATAATCTAATGCAATATAATTATAGATCATTAAAGCAATATGTGTTCATTATGTTAACACACACTAGCTATTTTCTTCTATGATAGAAGTGTCTGTTGTATCCGGTCTCATTGAATATCTTACAAAACCTGAAAAAGAATAGTAAATGAAACGTAGAACTACATATAGTACGAGATGTAAAACAACATCTTTAAGGTTGCTGGTCCAATCCAACAAAAATTTTATTTCAATCTATAGCTTTGTATTAAGCAAATAAAGCTTAGTACAGCTGTGATTATTTTCTGAAGGTTAAATCACATAAAAACAACACAGAAGCGTGTTCAGTTTCTATGCGTAGAATCTATCAGTGCCTGCGCATGTGTCATATGGCAAATGTTCTTGGCAAAAAACTTGGCAACATTTTATTTGATTGCAGACATATTACTAGTGAGGGTTTAAAGTTGTAATGTTAGGGACATAACATAGCTCATCTTACATGTAAAATGCATTGGGCTAACTCGTGCCATGCTATTTCCACTGTTATTTAGTTGAGCAGTTTCAGTGAGCTGACCAACTACCAACTTGTTGACAACTTGGGGTTGAGAACTTCCTTCAAGCTGAACTCCTGAGAAATCACCATCATTTGCAAAAGCATTCAAGCATTATTCTTCACCATACCCTAGAGTTGCAGGAAATGTCCCAGTTTTTAACCTAGAATTTGGCAGATAGTAAACACAGGAGATTGTTAAACAATAATTTTAGTGGTTATAAGAACACAGCTTGTGCTGTGGTATTCAACTTTTAGAGGGCTTGTATGATATTTGCCCTGTAAATAAGACTACACATTTTCTTAATCACTCATGATAATTTGGGTTTGGGTACCAACTTTGCATTGTTAAATGGAAACCACCACCATTTTTTCATGTATGTAACATGTGCTTTAAGCAGGTTTTATGACTTGAAGCAAGAGAGCATGACAATCTACATAACATTGTGCATGGGTGTTTCCCCAGTGTGATATATATGTGATAAATCCTGTGTAGCTTTTCCTAGCTGGACTCCTAAGGGCTAGGGGCACTACTAGAATGAGCTGAAATCAGAAGTGCTGTACACAAAGCTAAATTACTATCACCGATAAAGATGCATTTTGCAATTTTTTCTACAGTTTGTGGCTTTCCTTTTGGAAAGATAGTGCCATATTCCAATCTCCAAGAGGCTTCCAAGTTATGAGATCTTATCCCACCTTATCCTTACAATTTGTCTGTTGTAGAGAAAATGAATAAGAAAAGCAGATTTTTGTTTATATTCAAGAAATACTATGTTTTTCAATTATTCTTACTAATTATACCTGTTTTATAAAAAAAAACCAAAAAAAACCCCAAAACACTTTTAGGCACTTTCTTATTTTCCGCAATACGTTTCCAATGACTTTGTTAAAGTTATAAAGTGGAAGGAGTACTCTGTTATTTATATGTTAAGAGTAGTTCTTCCCAAGTTGGTTTTTAACCAAGCACTCAGAGCTGCACTTCAAATCCAGGCAAAGTGCATCAGAATATGATTGCATAATTTGGCACGGACTGAAGTACTTCAGAAAAAAGCAGATTTAATTGAGCATGCACGTGTTATCTTGTCAATCCAAGAGGAGGATATCCCTCTAGGTAAAACATATGCACATCACTAGCAATTTGACTACTTGGCTGGCCTTTCAAAATAGGAGTCTGTCTTCTTTTGTGCTGTCAACTGAAACCTGCAGAACTAATGGCATGATTGTTACATGCCAGAGGAAAAAGGGGGAATCTCATTCTGTGTATATATATATATATATATATATATCTCATTACTTTATTATCTATCTATCTATCTATCTATCTATCTATCTATCTATCAACCTATCAATCTTTCTTTTACATTAGTAAACATCAAGAAATTTTGGTCAAACTGATAAGAACCTATGCAATATAGAAATGGACATCCTAGAAACTGCTTCTTTCTTACAATACTAGATGCCAAATGATATATATATATATTAGACTTGTGCATTTAGAGTCGTAAAAATTGCAAATTTACAACATTTTTGTAGATTCAGCAATTCGTATGAAGCCAGGAAAATGAGGCCAGACTCCACATAAATCGGCAGAAAACGACGAAAAAAGCTGAGAAAAGAAATCCGAAATACGCGGGCCCACATTCACTCGCATACCAACTCTCTCACACTCTTATTCTTGTTAACTCTCTCCCCCTCTCTAAATGTTTCCCTACCTTCTCTGCCGACCACTTCCACTTCTGCCACATCTTCATCTTCTATCATCTTCTATCTTTTTATCTTCTCCCTTCTATTCTCTCTGCTATCTTCGATCTCCGTGGACATAGCACAGTGAGAATTTCCGCCAAAATGGTAACACTTGGGGTGACGTCCTCTCCTCAATCCTCCAACAGGGGGAGAGGAGGTCACTGAAAGTGCCATCATTTTGTCCTAACTTGAACTAAGGGCAATATAGCAGCATGTTCGGTGACGTCCTCTCCTCCGTCATTCAATCGGGGCAGAGGATGACATGTATATATATATATATATATATATATATATATATATATATATATATATACACAAACATTTTAATATTATGTCAAACTTTTAATTTTTTATATAATAAATTAATTCAGCTACATTTTCATGTATTCAATGGCTTCTAATCTAATCAATATGTTTCATTCCGCTTCAAATTAATACAATTACTAAACTACTCAAGATGGCCATGATTATTAATGTACTTTCTTCCCAACCGAAGCGCTTAGTCATATGTTTAAGAACACTTTCAACTTCCAATTACAAGAGAAAGACAGAAACACATATTCCTCAAATTATATAAGCGTTTTGCATAATTAGGATACGTTACTATTCTCTCGAATTTCAGAACATAATCATTAATCTACAAATTATGCCAAATATTCTGTGATTATTCAAGTCAAATGTCTTTTCCTAATTTAGATAATGTAACCGTTAAATACTGTAGGGAAAAGAGCAACAGGGTGGTAATTTTTCTTTTGTATAAACACTGCGGATCTCGTGAATAGTTACAAATTACTTTTCAAGTGCCTTGCTTGTTCTGAAAACATTTAACTTCATACTATCTACTGGAGCTATATAAAAAAAGCCCTCTAGGGATGTTTTTTAAATAATGATGATTTTTTTTTTTTTTTTAAACAAAAAGACAACTGGCATTTGCTAAATCATGTGCAAACACCTGTATTAATTGTGTTTCCTGTTCATGCGCTGCTTTTGTTTTCGTACAAGAATTCATCTCAGATGAGTTAACCTCGCTTTTAAAAAGGGCACCTGTCGTTTCTTTAGTGCTTATTGTAAATCAAAACACATTGAGCCTTTAAAGCATTGAAATAAAGAAGTGCTGACAAGAAGCTATACCAATGGGATTAAAGACTTTTTCACCACTTGAAATTTCAGAATAGAGGCTAACCCGAGTCTAACGAAATTACAGGGATGGACATATTTTCTAGAAATTCCACAGATGGGTGGCTGTTTCACTTCTTTAATAAACTAGGACATGGGAAGGACTATTTAGGCTTAAAGATAAAAGAAGAGACATCACCCATTTGGCCTGAGGCCACTATGATTGTCCAAGACCTTTCCTACCTGTGATTCGATCCATCCTAGTTACTCAACAAACCGTGACAAATGAGAGGATAAGCAGTGTTTATTTATAGTGTATATATATATATATATACTGTGTTAGTAAACGGCCTGCACAGGAAGGTAAGCCTGGTCATTCATATCACAATTGTGTTAAACTTGTTTCTGCCTTTTCCAATGGAGATTACCAATCTTTTTAATTTGTATTAAATGTTTTATTCGTTTTTTTATTTGATTTTTCAATTAATGTACTACTCCCTCCCCCACTTTTTTTTTATTCGTCTAATTAATGCCCTACTTCTCCCTCAACTGCTACATTTTAGCCTAACATGGGTGTATTTACAGAATTCATATTATTATTTTATAATTAGTATTGTTTGTCATTCTGCCCAACAGTCCAGTTTTTGTCAGACTACCAATTGCCAAGCATTGGCCCACTGTCCTGGGTAGCTACCCCACTATGTGGCTTTTGTGGGCAGAGGGGATTAGGGGCTTTATGGAGGTCTGTGCCCTTGTAGGACCCCCAATGCAGCTCTCGTGTGGCCACTTCAGAAGTTGTTACTAAGATTTATTTGTTTCTTTGGAGGATAGATTTTAAGTGTACCTGTATGTAACTGGTACACCTGCCTTTTATCATGTAAAGGTGATTGATGGCCAAAATTTACATCTGCTTGGGTACATCTTAAGCTACGTCACTCTTTAAATCTTTGCATAAAGGAAAACTGTCATAATTTTATAATTACCAAAATGCATGTTTCCAGAACAAACAGAAATACAAACTGAAAAGAAGCATGAATGATCTTTAGAACAGGAACCGATTATTTCTGGTTTTGATATTTAAGCTTGAAACACATAGCGGCTGTATTTTTGGCAGGGGTGGTTTGTCAGCTTGTGTTACACATTTCTTTGTATACCTTGCAGATTTCGGAATCAGTCGCAAAAACTACTAAATCACTGGTGTCATACAATAAATCAGGGAAGAGTATTTTGACAGTTGAAAACAATACTTGTCAAAAAAAAACTGTGGCTTTTTCCAGTTGGTAAATTTTTTAAAAGACTAATTAGCCCAAGAGCTTAATTCACATCAAACTAATATACAAATTAAGTTTTAGCTTGGGAGTCGAGATGCCACTTCCAATGAGGATGACCACTTGTGGAAGTCAAAACACAGGGATCTGCATTCTAATGTATACATTCACTTTATATTCTAAATGTCTATACACATTTAATTAAATTAAATAATTTAAATGTAAAACTACCATTAGTTTCTAATATTACTGTAATTTTTCTTTTCCTTTGTATACTGTAATAATTTAACATATAAAGCTCATCATTTTTGTTATTGTAGTACAGTGGAAGAGATGGATTATGTTATACACATAATGAATGTAGAACAAGTTTTAGTCACTAAACTGTAAGTCTGCAGTCAAAGTCAAAGCTGGACTATAAACCCTTAAATTGAAATTGTTTGTAACGGGGTAGAAACCTGCAGACGTTCTGGTATTTATTCATGACCTAAAAATACAAAGAGAGGGCGTTGGTGCTGAAAGGGTTAAACACAAAAAAAAACGATTCAACACAAAATACCAGAAGTGTCTCTTAATCCACTCTCCTGTATGTCCTTAAAGAAGAGATCCTTAGAAGGCTGTAGAAATATAGCAATGTCATGCAATTTAGTTTTATTTTAATCAGGTATTTATTACCTGCAAATAATCTAACAGTTCTATTAAATTATTTCATCTCTTTTGGAGCATAAATGGAAATAGAAGACAGTGTTCTAGTCCTGTGTAGATCACTTTAGGAAAATGCAACTCTAAACATAAAATTCGATGGGGTCCTATGACTTGGTTGTTAACCCACTACCTTTGTGCATCTCTAAGCAGCTGGTTAAAGCACTGCAGCATGTCATTGTTTGTATATGTTAACTTGAAATGTCTAGTACCTATTTGACAAAATCTTAAGCAGATAATTGTTCCCAGAAAAGACCCAAGTAGTTTTCTTTTAGCGTGAAATCCCAGTTTCTTTTCAATAGCTTAACATATTCACCTACAATATCTATATCTATATATCTCTATATATATATCTATATACATATATATACACTTTATATCACAAGCTTTAATAGCACATAATAAAAATATAAAAAAATATTTGTTGACTGGTCACTCTTTTCCCTTTTTTTTTAACGTAGATCCAGAAGAAAAAAAAGAAAACACGAATTAGATTTAGATCCATGAGTATTATCAAAACCTTATATGCTAAATGTTGTCCTTTTAAAATAACATTCTTTCTACTGTATCCTCCTTCACAACTTGTCTTAATAGTGCTCAAGTAAAGTAACATTATGAAATTATTGTTGCTAGAAGGATTTATTAGGATAGTTTACAAAATAAATCACAAGTGCTATATGACATTTTTGCTAAAATGATTGATATTTTAAATATCAATGTGACAGAACACCTAAATTTATTGCACCTCTAATTAATCATACTTTCTGTAGACTAGTGACTTAAGCTTTGAAAAATGAACTGGTCTTGCAGGTCTTTCCAGATGAACCAAAACACAGAAGAGAACAGAATGTGTTATAACAGACAGCCAGGCATCGGGAGGCATCATGTACAACTTATCACAGGAGAAAGTTACCATAAAGAATTTGTAAACAGTATGTGCGTTACGTGTCTTTAGTAGAAAATGGAAGGAATAAGCCATGTATAATTAGGCTATAGATAAGGAACAACAAGAGGAAGAGATGTAAAAGCCTCTGATGAAGAGAACAGAGATTGAAAGGAAAGGATCCTTAATAAATCTGTATGGGAAGACACACATGAACGTTATGCAACTAAGGACTATGGTTGAAATTGATGCATATTAAATAATGTGAATTATTATACCGTACTTGGTAAACAGTCAATTTTCCTATTGCTTGTACCTGTAATAATCCATCTTTCTCAATGTGGTCAACAGATGCGCTTACAAGAAGCCCTCACACAACTCGCAGATCCCAATGATTAGGTTTAATTGTGCTGTTACTGATTATATCTCAAACCCATGCCTGAACTGAAACAATAGCCCCCACAAGGGAGGTAATTAAATGTCCAGATTAAAACTAGGGAAATGCTACCAAGTCGAGCAATTTACCATTTCTTAAATACATTGAACTGATAAGGGTCACCAGACATGCGGAATGCTTCAGAATATCTTTCTGTAAGATGTGTTTCCATGGCGTACATGCGTGATACACACTACAGTTACCATCATACCAAGACATTCAGTGTTTTAGGATGATGAACATAATAATCGGAAATCGATAGTGAGCTGTGAGCGCAAGTGGCTGCAAAAATATGATCCCAAGAAAGCGGGGACATCAAAATGCATCTAAACATCAAAACACTGATGCAGGAGGAGCAATGAATTGATTTTTATCTGAATATATTAATTCCATTCATATTCTCATCATAAACATTACTAAGAAAAAGTACTTAATTGTAATTATCATGTACGGTATTGGTGGATATTCATCTCCAATTTCTATTGGATTAGGAAAAATGGAGCAGCGTGTTCAATGCTTCATTATGAGGCATATAATGTACCCTTTTTGCTAATTTATCCTGGGTATTAACTCAAGTTAATCAGGTCTGGTCATTTTACTTATATGTATGAACATCTTCCAGACTGTTAAGGTATGACACTGATTTATCCATGTTTGCTTGTACAGAATGGGGTGTGTTATTCACATTTTATATGTATGTTGATAAATTTGGTTTTTAAAAATAATATTTTTTTGCATCAAATGCTCTCTAGCCCTATAAATAAATGGTTCCAATCAGCACACTGTATATAGTATATATTTAATTGTTTGTTGCACTGTCCACATACTTTTCCCTAGCAATTAGTGAACATATAATTATTGTTCCCCCAGCTTCTCATAGAAGAAACAACTAATGTTTTAATGCAGGATATTATAAGTCCAAAAAGAGGAACAGTCTTTGCTATGGGAAAATGTTTGCAACAGAATCCTTTAATAATCTTTTAATTTTAAATAGAGATATTACAGTTACGGTATTAGATCTTGAGTATCCTCTGGATAACTATTATAGCTATAGGCAGACAGCTATCACTAGAAAGAATCCAGACACTAATAAAGATTAAGATTAGAATAAAATGTTTAAGTGGAGAATGTTAAAGGACAGCAGTGTAATGTTGTAATTATCCATTGCTAATGGATTACACATTTCCCCATGTAAAGCGTTGTTCTTATATTGTGAACAGATTTTGTTTTGTTTTTTTTTCATGGATAGAAACTTATAGTTTTCATTATATCATTATTATCACATTATCACTTTGACATGGAAGAAAACAAATAATCGCAATGGACTTTCTACGGGAATTTGACAGATGTTTTTGTTGTTTTAATTTAAAAGGACTCATACTCCAAATTTAAAGGTTAGTGGTTGGGAGCAGTTTGGCTTTTAGAAAATCAGGACAGTTTTGTGAGTTTATAATTTGGGACTTTTTTATTGTAGTGAAGGGTTTTGGACTAAATATGGAGGTTTATGATAAATAACAGGGATTTTGACTAAGGGTTACTGATGAGAGTGAATTTTGGATGATGGTCGATTCGTAAGGTCACAATACCTACAAATAGAACTAATCTACATACCCAAATGACCGGTTTCTTTTAAGGACATGTTTGCAATGATAACAATGAAAGAACATTACTATCCTTACAGAGTCAGACATCTCATATTAGCATACATGGGATATTTAAAAAAATCAACTTTTTTGTTTAGAAAATCATAACTGTGTACATAAAGTTAAGTCAGATGTTGCAAAATTTAAATGTATGAAAAAAAGTGAAATCACAAGTTACATGGTAGGATCAATGTTGATGATATGGGATTTGTCTAACCTAAAATGTGTTTGGATGTGAGGAAAATTTGAAGGGCAGCTAGTAAAAAGGGCATTTCTGACAATAAATTACAAATGATTTTGTTTCTCTGCAACTGTACAAAATTAAAATATTTTTAGAAGCAACAATTTCAGCTCTAAAACTATATTATAGTTTGATTATCAGCATAGATTTCCTAGTTTAAGTAGAAGGTGTCATGGCGCCATTCCTAAATGGTCTTCTTGGTTGATGGCAAATGTTCACTGTTTACCTATGCAAAATTTCCCATGCAAATACTTCTTGAAGACAAAAATAGATTCTGGCCTGGGGCAGAGTAGCAGAAATAGCTTTAAAGGTGTCAGGGTAGCAAAGTCTGTACAACAGATAAAGGTTAAGGTGGCAGCAATATCAAAGTTTGGTTCACCAAAAAGGGTCAAGACACGAGGGAAAGGTATCACAGACAAGGTCATGTGTGATTTATTACTCGCTCATCTGGTTGCACATTATGTTGCAACATTTGGAGTCATTGTTCTTCATTGACAGTTTGAATGAAATAAAAATACATTGTTTTAAGACAAAAATATTGCCAGTTTGACTAGTTAATACATTTAAATTAAAGCTCTGTTTTTGATTTTGTAAAACAATCAGTAATAGTATACAAGAGGAACGAGTACTTCCTTATAAACTGCAATAATAAAATTAAGTTTCAAAAGAAATCTATTCTCATCTTGCACCAAAACCAAACCAAAAATGGAAATCCAGCAGGTCTAAAGAAACAACAAAATAAAAAAAATAAAAAAATACATTTGTTTTGTGCTCTTTGTTAACACATTCTAAAGCTAAACCATATTTAGTTTAGGACTCAAATAGTTAACAAAGACAGGGTAACATATGTGGGTTCCATTTTTTTTTTGAAATGCTGCCAATATATTCTACAGGGACAAAGCTTTACAGATAAACTCAGGTGCACAAGATCATGCATATAAACAAACAGCTTTGAAAAGTTCAACACTGTCTCACGTCTACGCAGGCAAATCTTTTTTTTTTTTCCAATAATTATCATAATGATCCACCACAAGGCACCTATTTGTAACCCTTCGAAGACTTTGCATCTGGGCTTTAGTTAAGCTACATAGTAGATGTGCCTTCCATGCATTGGTAGATACATTTCCTCAGGGCAACTGCTTATTTGAACAGCTGCTCCGAAAGCACAAAGCGACTTGTGATCTTAGCCATGTCTGGATAGTGTGGGCATCTCGATTTTCTTTTAGGTTAGCACATGACCAACCTGTTTTCCTTACTGGGAATAATTTTTTTAAATTAAAGGTCACTGCTGTACCTCAACCTGCCAAGGCTCTGCTATATAGGTCAACACAATAGTTAATGGGTCAGATCATTTTGTATTGAGTGTCAGGGCTGGTGTTGCTGAAAGTATCTGTCATTTGTCAATGTTCTTGTTTTCCCCCATTGAACTTCAAGAGCCATAAATGTCTATGTTAGGGATAGATCATATATCAAAGTTTACTATGTAGGCGATGAAATGTAAGAAAATAAAACAATAATGTAGTATTCCAGTTTTTAGTTATGAATTAAGAGAGGCACATGTTGTAATCCATACAATACAACTATTTTATTATAACAATTATTAAGAACCTATTTTTCTTTTATTCAGCTTTTTATGTTGTAGGTCCATATTTTATCAGTTTATTAATCACATAAATATTTTGTTTTCTGTAAAACTTACACAAAAGCTCACTTGTATTTTGATTTTCTGGAAAAATACTTAACTATATGTATTTTGATGTTTTTGGTTTTTTTTTGAAGGGAGAAGCCTTAAACACTCAAGTATTTGATCTAATGAGAGTTTTTCTATGGCTGTGCCAGACCACGACAACTTAAGACCTAAAGAGAGAAAATATAGACTGCTTTTGGTAAATAAATAATTATATATATATGAAGGATTCACCTTTTAACTGTACAACACACAACAAAAATAAGCACTTCACGGATTTCCCTTGTAACTGTTACCTTTCGCCGGCGGGTCTGTCCAGGGAGCTCCTCTGCTGCCGTCCTCGGTGCTATGGAAGTGCACACACGTGCACGCTGTCATGGCGGCCAGGAATCCTTACCCAGCAACTGCGTACGTCACGCTAGGGGGCGGGTCCTCCCGCTTTTTATCTGATTGGCTGATTATTGCCTGCAGCTGTTTGGCACCAAATTTAAGCCCACTGCTCACTCTAATCTGAGCCCTTGTGTGGTACATTCGTTATCACTGTCTCAGTGTGCTATATATATGATATTCTGGTTTTCTGACTCCTGCTTTGTTCCTGACTACTCTTTGATCGCCGCCTGGATTGACTTCGGATTGCTTTTTGAACTTTGCCTGTTTGCTGCCTGCCTTGACCTTGGACTGTGACCTGTTTTTGCTATTTGTACTGTTCCGCTGCTGTCCCACTATTCCTCCTACAACTACTTGTCCGGATAGCTCACCACTCTGCATACGGGACCCGTCCCTTGTCGGATTGTTACAGTAACGGGCCCATATGCGTTGTCCCTAGGTGAACAGGCTTCATAACAATCTCACCCTGCACTGCACATATTTAAAATGTAGTGCACCCAGATATGACATCATATGCCAGCACTCAGCATAGAGGACAACAGTATCAGAAGTGGGGGGGGCGCTGGGGCACTGACCTTGGTTGGGCACAGGGTGGCATCCAGCCAAGATATACAGCTATGAAATTTGGCCACAAAAAGTTGTTCTTCACCAATATAAATGGCAATACTATTTATCTAGTGCTAGTAGCACACTAGATATTTCTTTTTTTATTTAAACGATATGGGTGTTTATCATGTTTGATAAACCTGTTTCCAAGAAAATATATCATTCTAGGTTCTAATGACATTAAGCCTAAATTCAAATCAGTGACTATAATGTCTTCTAATACAGTAACAACCAATTAAAATCTTTATCTCTTGGCATTCTAATGCTTAGTATGCCCCAAGTAGGAATTAGAGTGCTATAGAACAATACCGATAAAAAACCCTAATGCTGATTAGCACCACGATGACCTTCAGGGTTTGGGAGAAATTAAACCACAGTCTCTAAAAATTATAATTTAAATGATTTATTCAGCAAATATCTTTGATCAATGGTGGACATCTGTGTAGGTTCAGAAAATGAAATCCAAAGGTTCCATATTTCAAATAAGCATGTTACAGTTTGCCAAAGTCATTTCAGCCATAACAATTTCCCCTCATCCCATACATAACCTAACGTTTTGTAACCATTTATAGTTATAGTCTAGTTATAACCCTCTACTAGAATAACATCCTTTAATGCATTGTGATTGCTAATATCTTTATAAAATACAACCATTTATTTTAACACAACCACCTTCTAAAATAATGAGGAAAAATGTGACTATGACTAAAAAAAAACAGCCAGTATGTTCTAGAACCATTAATATTTACTAAGGAATCTGGTATATTTATGTAATAAATCCTCAATCTATGTACTGCCTCCATTGGGTCTAAAGAAAAATACTTGTCATTACCAGGCTGCACCTCCACTGAAGAGAACCTGATAAACAAATCCTTTTCTTAGTGTCTGAATTAATTAACATAAAAAGAGATACCCTACGTGTCGCTGCCTTTTATAATTAAAAAGTTGCTTTTAAGTCACTTCATTCAAGAAGAATGAAAGTAACTGTTCTAAGCCCCTTTGAAATCTTAGTTTTCTTGCATGTACTGTTGATGCAAGGGCTAACAACTAAAAAGATATTATATTCAAAATGAAAATACCAGTAGATCATATAATTTCTGTTAATCAGGAAAGTCATTGTGAGAGCTTAACTTCAGCGCTGACGCCTTTGGGTGTAAATACGCATTTTTAGTACATGTAATTAAATGGCAGTTCCCTTCACTAATGCCAAACCTACATCATCGTAGGCTAATTATCAGCTTCTATACTTCTTTTTTACATTCTCTTTCTTATAACTGCTTCCCTGCTGTCTTGCAATTGTCTATCTTTCAGAGGCAACTCTTGAGCACAATCCATGTCTGTAATTACTTCCAGTAAAGATATTTCAACCAGTAATCAGTTCGATTTACTGAGGCCTCTTGGAGTCAACGGATCACTCTTACTTTCCATGTAAAACAAAAAAGAACAAAAACATCCTTAAAAGCAGGCAACAGAGAATAGTTTTACTTTATTGCTTTCTTATTGAGTCATCTTCTTGAATTCCTCCAGGACTATTATGATATGTGAAAACAATTTCATTACATGCAAAAAAATCCCAACATTTTCAAATTCATTTTTATTGTTACTACACATTTAAACTACAATATCAGTTTGTTTCTAAACTAAGTGTCACTGTGTGCTTTTTCAGACTTTAACTCCATACATAATAATAATTTTACAAAACTAAAACATGTAGCAATGAAACGTCTACAAGTCTAATACTTATTGCCTTGCTTGAGCTACCCTAGTGGCATATCATGCTAGGTTCAGCTAATTAGGCATTGGTACTCAACTATGATCTGGGGAGGTTTCTTCCACTGCTGTAGAGTTTTTTTTTTATATAATGAGGGTTTGGTAATCCTATATGTTCTATGTGTGGGTGCAGGTGATGGTATAACACATTGGAAGGCTACAGGAACAATGAATAAAGCCATTGTTGACAGCTTATCAGAATTCAGAATGTATCGGATTTCTCCTATGACTATTCTCTGCACAGTAGGAAAAGATATTGCTAAACACCAATGTATGATTGTTGGAAACCAACAGCATATGTCATCTATGCAACCATAACTAGTACTTTATGATGGCTAACCATTACAAAACTGGTAAGCTTGACTTCAGTGGGAGTGAAAAGTATCGGGTGCAGGGTACTTGGATGGACCGGTATTATTCTAGAGGAGATAAGTTATAAGGTCAGGTAAGAGATGATTAGATTAAATGTGGTTATTTTCTAAGACAAGTTTACTTTCTCCATTGAAATAGTGTAACTCAGTCATGTTTAGAATGACCGTATGGCTGAATTACACGCTCCATCTATTGTGTAATTGGTTTGTCCTTTTTCTGTCCTATTTTAGAACGCAAATCTAGGACATTTTCGATGAATTTCTAAACGGCGTATAGAATGACTGAAAATGACCAACAAATCAGACACAGACAGTTTGGCAGATTGTATTTCTTCTGATTCAATGATATGATATACAATATTTAAATGTTTATAAGACTTTTAGGTGTTAAAAAAAAACCTGTAAGAAAAATTGTAATATTTGCATATGTATGTTCTAACCAATCACATAGCAGTATCCAAATTGTTTGATGATATATACCACATCCAGTTTCAGTTGAGGCAGTTGGAATTGGGTAGTCTCTCTGTGAGCAATACTTATTTACACATCTCTGCTGTTTTTAACCTGTACTAAACCTACACCAGTTAACCCACAAGTGGCATCTGAGTCTTATTACATACGCCTTATTAGCATAACAACAAAATATAACAAAAATGACATGCATTAATGTGGGGTATTTTAGAAAACGTCTTTAAGAAATTTAGGTAAGGGGTCATCGGAATCATTTTTCTTTCTATGACTGGTATTAAATTACCAAGAGAGCTAAAATAAATTGACCTGAATATCAAATTGAAATGTAATAAGACTGGCATCTCTGTTTAAGGTCTAATGTGAAGATTTGTGAGTTCAACGAACATGCACATAGAGCTTCTTTTACACAAATAGCCAACTTCATAAGAATATTTTTATATTGGTTCTGAGAGTAATCCGAATCTTTAAAAAAAAAAATTGAGATCGCACATAAGACTATGGATACTAATAATACCAGGCCTTATGGAAGAACACCAGTGTTTTTATAATATGAAGTTTTTGCAAGTTGATGTAGGATTACTTAGTATAAGTTTTATTGTGGTAATTTGATTTTGTGTAGAGGCCAAGGTGTGTGGACAGTTGAATCAAATACAGAAACAAATGTGATCTTGAAAATAAAAATGTGCCCCCCACCAAGGCCAGTGTCCTCCCAATGACTTCATGCAGCCTGGCAACTCACCTTCCTTGTCCACTCATCGATGGAACTTCTTTTTCGTTAATGCTTTGGACCCACTCCTTCTTCTTCTAGGTAGGCCTCGTTCAGTGCTGGTGTTCTTACAGATTGCTCCTGCTTCACCAGACCTGTGATCCCCAATATCTGTCATACTCCTCCATCTTCTGGTCCAAACTATCTGCAACGAACTGGAGCTCAGCCTGGAAGGTGGCCTTGACCTCATGGTCCTCCTCCTGCTTCTCCCTGCAGCATCCTCCAGCTCGCCTCTTGGTGTCATTTCTTTGGAGATCACCTGTGTCCTCTCTAGGAGATCCTTCAGAGAGGCACATCCATGCTTCCCTCATCAGCACTTCCATCTGGCTGGATGGCCATTTATGTTCTTTTCTTCTGTCCTAGCAGTAATAAAAAAGTATGAAGTGTCTGTCCTGAAGCTGTAGGCAGAAAAAGAGGTAGGAGTGCCCTCATCTTCACCTTGTAACCCTTTTCCTGCGAAAATGTTGGACTCCACTCTCCATTGAAAGCCTTGGTTGGCATGACCTCCCTGTGACCAGGGCTAGCAATCATATTCCTTTCCCAATAGTCCAGTGGGCCCCTGGCAGCCTACTAAAAGGTAAAAAAATAAAATTCAAACCATTTCGGTGGATTTTTTTCAAATGATGTAAGGATAACATTCTCTTCCAAATATGGAACCCAATGTGCAAACATAATATGCACTTATGCTGTGCTGTGAAAAGATACCAATCTCAGTGGATATGTGTAAGGCAATAACAGTTTAGACCCCTTTGTAATCAAAGCCCAGTCAAAATAAAAGAACAATATATCCATGTAGGTGGTTCAGAGCATCATCTGTTCAAATACATAGGAACGTGACAATTAAAAACAGTCCCTCTTATACAATTATCGGTTCTGGCTCACAGAAATCCCAAGACTATGTGAGTAGTACTCTTAAAAAAATATTTGTAAAACAAGGTAGGTGGTTTTTTTGCTGGAAATGTCACATCGATTATTTTCATTCCAATCATATACGACTACAACTAAGTCTTTGGAAACTGAATACATTTATAGTTCATATCCATACATCCTTACAGATGTAAGTGCTTCAAAATTTGAAGAGAGAGCTTCTGATATAAACAAAAATGATGTATCTAAACAAAATATGAATACATTTTTAAATATGAATAAAAGAAGGAAGAATGTTTTATTTTTAGAAAGAAATGGTAATGGTAATTGTTCTTCCTTAACCTTAAAACATTTACTACTTTATAATTTAGAGTTTAGCATTTGACAAACAGACAGTGCTTTCTAAACTCTTTGTTGATGATGTAGATATTAAGCTTAACCCTTTAAAGTTGAAAATCATAAATGAAAATGTGGGTGTTACATAGGTTTAAATTCCAGGACAAGTATTTATCCATGTATAAAAATAGGTCACTAAATGAGAATACATATATCATAAGGGTGTAAATAAGTCAATGTTACAAAAAATATGCAGCCTACAATAAATATGAAAGCCAAGTTATGACTGGAGTCTCAAGAAACATATCTACTGTATATTAATATTAACGTGTCTCGAACATCTCTCTAGTTAAAACCATGTGAATTATTGTTTGCCTTGATGTTTAATAGTAAGATGAGGAACCCTACGTTTAGATATATTTCTATTTTCTAACATACTGTAATTACTGGCATCTAATACGTTAAGTGATTAAAAAAATGATGGCCTTAGTGGAATGTTTGTATTGTTAGAGGTCAATAAAAAACACTTCTGATAATTGAGAAAGTATGTAAAACCTTAAAATTGTATTAATGTATTTTTCCGATTGGATGCCCTACTTACTATCAATTTCAGATTATTTAAGTGCTTTGTGGAACTCAAATTAAGGGCATACTTTCTAATGGTCTCTCTGTGGGAAATCAGTCTCACTGTACCCAGTGACATATTAAAGGGGGTCAGTTGTCTATGACGTCAAATCTGAGCGCTTCTATATGACTTCCAGGGAGATCTTTGATCACTCAAACCATTTTATTAAGTGTATGGTGTACAAGGAGGGCTGCTGCCTCCTCAGGCGTGCCTCCCTAGGCCTACACAAGGATATGCCACTGACTGAATGAACATCATTCATACACTGGTGTCTCTGTGAGACTCTCTTATTTAAGCCACCTAAAACAAAAAATGATCTCCTTTTGCCATTTAATATGTTAGAGCTACCTTGAGGCATATAAATGCGTCCATCGCGCAGATCTTCCCCGACTGTCAGAGAGAATTCACCGCACCGGTGCCGGTGCCGTCCGGGGAACTCTGATCTCTGACAGCCGGGGAAGGTCTGCGCGATGGACGCAGACAACCCCTGCTGCTAGCCGCACCTCCTCCCGGCTGCAGCGGAAGTTGTGTACGCGAATCGCGTAGACATCTACACGTTACCCCGGCTACACACCGGGGACTCAGAAGCACCGGTAAGTGGGACGGGGCGGACAGGAGGATCCAGGTCCCCTGCAGCTCTGCGGGGGATCTGGATCTTAGTCGTCTCATAGTCAGACCTATTTGAGGTCTGATTATAAGATGACACCGATTATAAGACGAGGGGTATTTTTCAGAGCATTTGCTCTGAAAAAAACCTCGTCCTATAATCGAGCAAATACGGTAATTTACATGTTATTGGTAAACTAGTACAATTTTGTATGAGATGCATATATATAAATATGGTTACATAAATTGTATGAGCGGAAATTATTCCCTGGGCTGCTCTTCATCTTATGAGTATTAATGTTTGGGTTGCAAGACATCGCCTGATGGTCTAAGTTCAGAAAATATTGCAGAATTTCTGTATGGCAGAAAGTAGCCTGTATCATTGTACCCATACAAATGAATAAACTTTAAATTGCCCAATGTGATTTTAAATTGGTATGCTTGATATGTGATGACAAGTTGAATAGGCTGCAATTCAGTTTTTGACTTAGTAACATAGTAACATAGTTCATAAGGTTGAAAAAAGACCAAAGTCCATCAAGTTCAACCTATATACATATTGTGTCCCTACTGTGTTGATCCAGAGGAAGGCAAAAAACCCTTATGAAGCAGATGCCAATTGCCCCATACCAGGGGGAAAATTCCTTCCCGACTCCAAATATGGCAATCAGAATAAATCCCTGGATCAACGTTCTGTCCCTATTAATCTAATATCCATAACTTGTAATATTATTGCTTTCAAGAAACACGTCCAGGCTCCTTTTGAACTCTTTTATTGAGTTTACCATCACCACTTCCTCTGGCAGAGAGTTCCATAATCTCACCGCTCTTACTGTAAAGAACCCCCGTCTGTGCTGGTGTAGAAACCTTCTTTCCTCCAGCCGTAGAGGATGTCCCCTTGTTATAGATACAGTCCTGGGTATAAATAGGTCCTGGGAGTGATCTCTGTACTGTCCCCTTATATATTTATACATAGTTATTAAGTCCCCCCTAAGCCGTCTTTTTTCCAAACTAAATAACCCCAATTCTGATAATCTTTCTGGGTACTGTAGTCCTCCCATTCCCCTTATTACTCTGGTTGCCCGTCTTTGAACCCTCTCCAGCTCCACTATATCTTTCTTGTACACTGGTGCCCAGTACTGTACACAGTATTCCATGTGTGGTCTGACTAGTGACTTGTACAGGGGTAGAATTATTTCCTTGTCGTGGGCATCTATGCCCCTTTTGATGCACCCCATGATTTTATTTGCCTTAGCAGCAGCTGCCTGACACTGGTCGCTACAGGTAAATTTACTGTTAACTAAAACTCCTAAGTCCTTTTCCATGTCAGTCGTCCCCAGTGTTTTCCCATTTAATACATATTCCCAGCCTGGATTTTTCTTCCCCATGTGCATAACCTTACATTTATCTGTGTTGAACCTCATCTGCCACATCCCAGCCCAAGCCTCCAACCTATGCAGATCCATTTGTAATCGTGCGCTGTCCTCTATTGTGTTAACCACGTTACAGAGCTTAGTATCGTCTGCAAAGATTGATACTTTACTATGCAATCCCTCTACAAGGTCATTAATAAATATATTAAAAAGAATAGGACCCAAAACTGACCCCTGTGGTACCCCACTAGCAACAGTCACCCACTCAGAGTATGTACCATTAATAACCACCCTCTGTTTCCTATCACTGAGCCAGTTACTTACCCACATACACACATTCTCCCCCAGCCCAAGCATTCTCATTTTATGTACGAGCCTTTTATGTGGCACCGTATCAAATGCTTTGGAAAAATCAAGATATACGACATCCAGCGATTCACCCCGATCCAGTCTTGAGCTCACCTCCTCATAAAAGCTGATCAGGTTAGTTTGACAGGACCGATCCCTTGTAAACCCATGCTGATATGGAGTCATACACTTATTTTCATTGAGATACTCCAAAATAGCATCTCTTAGGAAACCCTCAAACAGTTTACACACAACAGAAGTTAAACTAACAGGCCTATAATTCCCCGGGTCACTTTTTGTCCCCTTTTTGAATATTGGCACAACATTTGCTATGCGCCAGTCCTGGGGAACAGACCCTGTCACTATAGAGTCCTTGAATATTAGAAATAGGGGTCTGTCTATTACATTACTTAACTCCCTTAGAACGCGGGGGTGAATGCCATCTGGACCTGGTGATTTGTCTATTTTGATTTTTTTTAGGCGGCACTGCACTTCTTCCTGGGTTAGACAGGCGACATGTACTGGGGCATTTATCTCATCCTGCTGTATATTACCTGGCATTTCATTTTCCTCTGTGAATACAGCAGAGAAGAATATATTTAATAGATTAGCTTTTTCCTGATCCCCGTCTATAACTTCTCCCTCATTACTTTTTAAGGGGCCAACGCTTTCATTGTTAACCTTTTTACTATTTATATAGTTAAAGAACATTTTGGGGTTTGTTTTACTCTCTTTGGCAATGAGTCTTTCTGTCTCCAATTTTGCTGCTTTTATCTGATTTTTACATATTTTATTTTTTTCCCGATAGCTTTTTAGTGCTTCCTCACTGCCTTCAACAGACATACTGTATTGTAAAACCCGGAGGGGATTTTTTTTTTTTTTTTTACTTTATAACTTCTAGTTTGATTAAGAATGACATACAGCAAATCTGCACATTCATTAACTGAGCATTCTGTAATGTTGCTTTGGCAAATAAATATTTAATTTGGCAAATACTAAAGTGATGCAACAGAGTAAAAGGGGAAGTATATTTCATAGGAGGATGTTAGAACAAGAGGTCATTGTCTAATACTATAGGGTCACAGTCTTAGTGTAAGGACTCACAGGTGGTCTGGAGTTGTGAGAGGGAGTACACTGTGTGCAAAAGGGTCATGGTAGTAGGCATCTAGTACAAAAGCAATGATATGTGCAAGCAATATATGCAGGATTCATGGAGGCCAAGACATTGTGCTGCCTGGGTCTGAGGATGAAATGCTGAACCCCCCATAACCATGCCCACCAACACCAAGCTCACATCTATGATTATATTATATTATTATTATATCCCAGGTTAATAAATGAACTCTCTTATGTGCTCTCTCACACTCTCACTCATGCTCTCCAGCAATGACTCTTACCTTTCTCCGCTTTTGTGATCCTGTCCATGCTCACACATCTACGCACACACATTCACATTCATGCGCATACACACATGCATACACATCCAATGTCACACGCATACACATCCATGCTCATACACAGGCATACATGCTCACATGCACACACACTTAAACCCTGGTAACTCACGTACACACTGGCACACATTTTTACACACACTCACATTTGCACAGACGTAAATACCCCCCCACACACACACTTACACATATACATCCGTGCTCACACATACAAATCCATGCTCACTCACCAACATTTACGGAAGTGGACGAGAGGCCAGAATAATGCAGATAGATTAATGGAGAAAGAGCAGTGCAGAAATGCTTCTTTTTCTATACAAATCTATCCAGAAAGAACACGTCTTAGGGCATCAAATTGCTGCAGTAGTGCCTGGGACCCATGGACCAACTGGGACAAATGTTAGGGCCAGCTCTGAATTCATGTTCAGGCCTGGTCCAAAGGTAGAGGTGCCGAGGCAGATCCAGGTGGCAAGCAGGCGTGGCAAACCATAGTAAAGGACAGGGATACTGGCAAACATAAAGTAATTACCAAAGAAGAAATATGGGCTAGCTGTAGGACCTGACTCTGAATATTTAGTTGATCATATGGCCATAAGATGGAATCTAGCCCCCAATTAACGATACATCTCATTAGGCTACTTACACCAGCCCTATACTAAAATACAGAACACCAAAACTAAAACAGGAGAAAACAGAACTTGTAGCATGTATGAACCAAACATAAGTACAGGGTGGGGCAGGTTAAATACAAGAAACTGAGAAACATAACCCAAGGTAGACATACAGAGCACTGGATACACACTACTGTGGCAGCCCACAAGACGTGGAGCCTAACACTTAAAAGAAATGTAAGGGAGCTTTACTTCATTGAGTGAGTGGTAGATAACCGGAACAGCTTTCAAGCAGAAGTTGTAGAGGTTAGTAGAGAATGGCAGAATTTAAAGATTCATGGGCTAGGCATATAGCTAGCAAAAACATAAGACAAGAACAGGGACCAAATAAGATTTATGGTCTTTACAAAGGGAAGAATGACTAGATGGGATCGATGGTTCTATTCTAGCATCCAATTCTATGTTTCTAGGTAAGCCAAAGCTTCTCTACATGATTGTTCAAGGGCCCATTGGCCTTCTATAATTTTTAAATTCCTTTGTTGTCATTCACCATCCTTGTTTTTCTCTTAGAAATGAACATCAGAGATAAAAAGTGTGCTCCTTAGCAACCGTAACCATGTGAAACTGTCATCTGTGTTCCATCTACAATGTATCCTCCACCCCCCTTCTCATGAATACTGCAAAAAGTCACCTGCAGCCTTCATAGGCAACACATTATTTCTTCATTCAGTATGCATCTCTTGTATCCAGTGTCACTCAGCTTTAGGTTATTATAATAAAGATAATAATTGCAGCTAACTATTAAAGTGACTTTTGTAGGCTTGACATTTCCGTATGTGCTTGTTAAAGACCAACTCTTTGAATATTTTTGGTCCGTTTCCATTTATAGTGTTAAGTACGACTGGTCTTATAAAACATAAATAATTATATTTTATAAAATGTTCTTCGTTTATAGTATGCACATCTGTTGTAACTAATAATCATAATGCACCACTGACTGTACTAGCTGGGTTTCTTGTAAAGCAGGAGTAGATTTTAGAAATTATGGCTAGAAGTCACAGTCACTCATGCTCGCTATTCACATTGCAATGTCATGTGAAACATGGGTACTATATTTTCAATAGTTTCACAGCCAATATGTACATGATAGTACATTTACAGGGGAACATCTGTGACTGGGTCACAAATCCAGTGGCAAATCAACAGAGGTCTAGCGGAAGAGTAAGGTGACGCGTTCTCTCTTCTTGCTCTCCCCATATGGCCCACACATTACTCCCTTTATCTCTGTATAGAGAGTATGTGAAGATGGATTTATGCTAATGAACATGCAAATCTCCTACTAAAAGGTAAAAATGAACACATTAAACACAGTGTTTATAGAACACCTAAAGCAGGGTCGTCCAACATGCGGCCAGGGCAACCGATCTTACGCGAGCCGCAACTCAAGCCCTGCTACTTACTTGTGGGAGGGTCTTCTGGACTGCACAGAGGAAGCGGAGTTCACGTGACATCCTACTTCCTCTGTGCTTTAGCAGAGAAGGCAGAGGGAGGCCGCGCCCCCTGCTGAAGTCTGTGAGCGGCATCGAGGAGCTGCAGTGCAGGTAAGGGGGTGGGGAGGGTGTTTGAATGAGTGTGTGTGATTGAGGGAATGAATCTGTGAATGAATGATTATATGAATAAATGAGTGTGTGTGTGTGTGTGATAACATGGATGTGTAAGTGCTGGAACCTAGGCATGATGGGACTGTGATTGCTGTTAGCAATCACACTCCTATCATGCCAAGTCAGCCAGTACATGCTGAAACCTGGCCAGCTGCCCCCCTTGTGTAGTGATGCTGCCAGCAGTATGGGGTCTGCACTTACAGCCACCCTGTACCAGCATGTACTGGCTGACTTGGCATGATAGGAGTGTGATTGCTAACAGCAATCACAGTCCCATAATGCCTAGGTTCCAGCATTTACTGGATGGATGTGTAAGTGCTGGAACCTAGGCATGATGGGACTGTGACTACTGTTAGCAATCACACTCCTATCATGCCAAGTCAGCCAGTACATGCTGAAACCTAGCTAGCTGCCCCCCTTGTGTAGTGATGCTGCCAGCAGTATGGGGTCTGCACATCCCTTACAGCCACCCTGTACCAGCATGTACTGGCTGACTTGGCATGATAGGAGTGTGATTGCTAACAGCAATCACAGCGAGCACAGTCCCATCATGCCTAGGTACCAGCATTTACTGGTTGCCTGGGTATGATAGGAGTGTGATTGCTGTTAGCAATCACACTCCTATCATGCCAAGTCATATTGCTAATTTTGTCCAATTGTGTGTTACCTACTTTTATTAAACATGTGAGTTTTTATTATTATTTTTAAAGGTGGGGGTCATTTTCGGTTTTGGCTAAGTGAACCCTGAATGTTTTGGTCCAGAATTTTCATTTTAGTTCATCCCTAGAATAAATCTAGGGAATCCTGAATTTGTAGTCGCAAAACTTTCAAGGCCCAGAAATCAGTGAGAGGAAGAGTAAAGGTTTTGTGTCATTTTACTTTATTTTAATCTGCATATTTTATTAAAGGCCATATTTTTTGTCACAGTGAAAAATGAGTGCGGCCCGCGCACGTATACAATTCTGATGAAGTGCCCCACTGCAGAAAAAACTTGGACACCCCTGACCTAAAGGTTCCCTCAGCATTCAGCATTCTGAAAGACATATGACCTACTTTACTTTGTCTAATATCATCTGTCGCTCCATATATATTATAACGACCTACACTGGGAAATCAGAACAAGTGAATAAAACGTTTTGCTGACTGTATCAGTCTTACATTCCAATCTAAAGTGATTCTTCCAGACCTCTTTATCCTTGGCCATGATTCTAAATATATGACATGTAGTAGTATTGATTCCAAACTAGTAAGTAATAAACAATCTTTAAACTCTAAAGACCGCATCGTACTTTGCGTCAACATCAGGGCTATATTTGAGTTAACTCTCATAGGGTTCCAGTGCCAAGAGACTCTGCCTTGAAGAAGGGTAGACAGATACCTGGTGATAATTCTTGGGCTTTCACCCAAAACAATCCCAATTCAACCCATTTTAGGGTTTCATGCACAGTGTTCAAGGTACTGTCAAAAAGACATATAATGTGATTCCGGGATTAGAAGCGATTACTGCCAGCTTCTATAGATCTGTGTAAAATCATAAAACAAAAAAGATCAGACAGGAGGCAAACATTTTGCTTATGGTGAAGAGCCATGGTGTAGGGGAGGAATGGGTGCCTAAGGGTGGTAACATAGAAAGGGTGTGTGTGTAGTGAGGGAGTAGTAAAATCACAAAATGAGAGGGAGCGGCAAGTAAGGATGGTTCTTTAAGTGCACATCAACTGAAATTATTTGACAGGTGCCATTAAGGATTAAAATATATGCATCATATTATATATATATATATATATATATAATAAAAAATACAGAAAATAACCAAGCAGAAATATATATACACATCATAATCCCATAGCAAATCCTGCTAAAATGTGTCTACAGTTTGCAAAATCCACACATTACTTTCTTGCATGTTACTCATGAGAAACATGACATTTTAAATAGGAAATTGCATTTCCCACTGGCGTGCGACTTTCATCTGCCGCACCAGCCATGTCATCAGCCTTGCCTGTCTAGCTTTCATTGTAAAGATGTCTAAACGGTATGGAATGCTTGATCTGAAGTTACCCCTCAAAATTATGTGACCAGACTTTTAAGGATCTGGGAGAGCATTAATTGAATGCAGTGGATATGTGAATATTCCATATAGATAAAACATCTGCCATTTTATTCTTTCAGCTGAAGGTTTAATCGCATCGACCCAACGCAAAAACGTTTAAGAAACATCTTCAGTTTCTATGGCAGCAACTTATAAGTGTCAGTCTTGGTTTCGCATGACAATTAAGTGTTCTTGGCAAACTTTTACATGATTAAAGAAATATTTCTGGAACGGTGTTGAGGATTCTCCAATTTAATTGAGCAGAATAAGTGGATCAGCACATTTCATATAAAAATAATATGGTACATTAATATACAAAACACGTGAGAAAGTGAATATGTCATAGCCATCTTTATCAAACTCATTAGTCCAACTCTAGAAATGACATATAACATTCTTAAAGTGCATAATGGGCAAATCAAATTAACCCAACAAAGCAACTTTTCATTGTTGAGTAACATGTAAACATAAACTGGAGCTATCCCTATTCCCTCAAGAGTTATAAATGTATAATAAAAAAAAAATTGTATTTGTAACTTCGGAAGTTCATTGAGATATTGACATGGCTTTATATATTTATGTTATTATTTTTACATGAAATATAGTGACAAATACAGCATTTGACAAAAATGTCATCAGGGTAGACTGACATTTTATTTACTGTCTGACAATTGGTAATATTGGTAATTGGTAATTCTGTAATATCCCAAGTGTATATTAAGAGAGGCTCACGTCATATAAACTGGCATTTACGGCAATTGCTATGATTTTATGAAAAGGGCATTTATATTTTCTCCAACACTTTTGCAATGGTTGTAGAAAGGGCATACATCTTAAACATCAAGATCTGTCCTTTAACCTAATACAGTTTTAAATATGCTTTTTTTTAGATACTTGCATGTTTTGGAAGGTAAACTCTTGCGAGCAGGGCTTTCTACATCTTTTGTCTCTTTTAAGATATCTAGTCATACTGTATTCCCTGTATTATACTGTATATAATACAAGCATATGCTATATCAAATGTACATAATTTCCAGCAGCCACCATAAACAGTGATCTAGAATGCTTACAAATGTAAAATTAACCTCAATTTCCAATTATTTAGTAGAGAGGTCAAGGGGCAATATGCTTAGCTGTTTGTCAGCAAAACATGGAACCTGAGTCCTTTCTGGTCATTACAAAAGCATATTCTTGTTTCAAAATACCATAAGATATACATTATTTGAGATCCCAAAAACCAGGCTCTCAAGTGAAGAAACACCGCCATTAAAATTGATACCCAATTAAAGCATACCGATATTACAATAATAATACGCCTGTGAACAATATACACAGAGTCAGAATGGAGAAAACATTTCATTCCTGAGCTGTGGAAAAAAAAGATTAAGTGATTTGCCAGAGGGGACACAGGATTGAGACACGAAGACTGAAGCTGTGGTTAGGCTTGTTAGCTTCAAAGGCAGTGTTCCTACTACTAATCTGTTATGTACCTCTGTGGCATTTTGTTATGATTCCACCTTTCTTGGTTGATGGGATAAACATTTTTTTTCATGCTAAAACTAGAAATGTATATTCCCTGCCTGTGTTATACCATGCCTGTGACACATGGAGCAAAACTAGATGCAGAAGTTCAAAATGCACAATTTCGATACAAAAATGATAGTTGAGGAGAAGCAAAACAATGGAAAGTAAAAAAAACAAAAAACACAAAAAATACTTAGAATCTGAGAGTCAAAGCAAGAGAGGAATGTGGATCATCCTACTGGGTGCAGCTAGACACCTGTAGGTTCAGTATGGCGAACCGTAACCTATGACTGACAGAACCTATAGGTTTGATTAGATTTTATCCTTGATTTGATAGTTTTGAATGGCATGCTATATGTAATTGGTACAAAGCACTATATTGTTTTTAAAATTTACTTACAACACTTAATTTTTGGTTTGATAGGATGAAAGATATTTTAGTTTTGTTTGATAATGTTCTTGGTATAGTAATTATAGATATGAATTTCAATTGATCAACACCTATTTCATTTCTCAAAGCCATGCTCAGCCATGAAAACCCATTCCATGAAGCTCCCGACACACGGTGTTTGTGGTGATCTTAATGCCAGTGGAAGTTTGGAATCAGCAGCGTGTTGGCGGCTTTTATGCTCCATGCAGCTGAGCGCTCGGTGACCCTGCTCAGTGACTTTACCTAGTCTTCAGCTTTGTGGCTCCTGTTCCTAAACGCTTCCACTTTCCAATAATACCACTTACAGTTGACCCTGGAATATCAAGCAGGGATGAAATTTCACTGACTGACTTATTGCAAAGGTGGCAGCCTATCACAGTCTCATGTTTGAATTCACTGACCTGTTCAAAACGACCCATTTTGTCACAGATGTTCGTATATTGTACACCTGCTTGGCTAGATACTTGATTTTATACACCTGTAGCAATGGGTCTGAACATCTGAATTCAATAATGTCCCAATACTTTTGTCCATTAATGTATCTGTATGTCATGTACTTTATAAATGTTACCTAAGGGGCACATTTTACAAGGGTTTAGATTTACTTAATGATTAGGTCCAGATGAATAGAATGGCAATATCAATTAGTAGTTGTAAAATCAATCTTAATTGCATTATTTATTAAAAGAGTAGAATAGTATTTACTCTTAGGCTTGCTCTTCTAGCAAAATAAAAAAACTAAAAAATCCAACAACATTTAATGTGTTTGATGCAATTACTAAATAAAGCAGAAAAAAGATTAATAACATTATTTAAATAAAACATGCACTATTGTAGGAATACATATTTACAAGGAATGAGGATTCCTTTCATTATTTAAATATTTTTAGGTTAAGCAATCTATTGCAATGCTGGGCTTTCTTCACCAACACATACCGTATTTGCTCGATTATAAGACGAGGTTTTTTTCAGAGTCTTCTAATCGGGGTCGTCTTCTAATCAGACCTCAAATAGAGGTCTGATTAGGAGACTAAGATCCAGATCCCCCCACCGCTGCAGGGGACCTGGATCCTCCTGTCTCACCCCCCCCCCATCATACACACACTTACCGGTGCTTCCTGCTGTACTGCCGGGGCAGCGGGTTGACGTCTACGCGATTCGCGTAGACAACGTCCGCTGCAGCCGGAAGGAGGTGTGGCTAGCAGCGGGGGTTGTCTGCGTCCGTCGCGTAGACCTTCCCCGACTGTCAGAGATCAGAGTTCCCCGCACCGGAACCGCACCGGTGCGGGGAACTCTGATCTCTGACAGCCGGGGAAAGTATACGCGACGGACGCATACAAACCCCCCCTGCCAACTCCACCTCCTTCCGGCTGCAGCGGAAGGCGACGTCAACCTGCTGCCCCGGCTGGAAGCACCGGTAAGAGAGGGCTGAGAGGGGATAGAGGGGAGAGAGGGAAGAGATGGGTGAGAGGGGTGAGAGGGGGGGGAGAGAGTGTGTGTGTGTGTTAGTTAAATGGGGGTATAGGGTGTGTGTGTGTGTGTGTGTGTGTTAAATGGGGGCATAGGGCATTTCTGGAGTGGCGTTAAGGGGGCATTTAATAGAGCACTCTGCCTCCTGAAATGCCTTATACCTCCCTATATGCCACTCTGCCCCATAATATGCCTTTTAACCCCCTAAATGCCAGAGTGGCATATAGGGGTATAAGGCATTTCTGGAGGCAGAGTGCTCTATACAATGCCTTTTAACTCCCTTAATGCCACTCTGCCTCCTGGAATGCCTTATACCTCCCTATATTCCACTCTGCCCCATAATATGCATTTTAACCCCCTAAATGCCAGAATGGGATATAGGGGTATAAGGCATTTCTGGAGGCAGAGTGGCACATAGGGGGTCAAAAGGCATACCATGGGGCACAGTGGCATATAGAGGGTTAAAAGGCATATCATGGGCCACAGTGCCATATTGGTGTGGCAAGCCTGGGGGCAGATGTGCGTAACTGGGGGACAGGTTGGAAAATACAAGGAAATAAAAACAAAAAAAATATTTTTCTCAATCATAGCTTTTATTTAAAAAAATAGTTTACATGAATTAACATTTACTGGTAAAACTTTTTTCCTTTAGGGTCGTCTTATATTCAGGCTTTTTCTTTTTTTCCTAAGTTAATATTCAGATTTTGGGGGGTCGTCTTATAATCAGGGTCGTCTTATAATCGAGCAAATACGGTATATATAATAATCAAATATACAATTTCAAATGCTAAAAAACATAAAAATTGTACTTTTAATTAATGAATAGAATTCATCATACAGGGAACACATAATTAAATTATCTCTAAACATATGGCTTGTATATTATCTATTATATATATATACATTAACACACTATCAATGCCAAATCTATGAGAATGTGTCCCAGTTATAATTATGTAGTGAATTAACTTATCCTTTGCGAATGAGATGAAAGTTTTGTGAGTCAGCGTAATCATGGCATCAATCCCTGTTTATGGTATGATGCTCATCTGCTAATCCAACAACATATTAACCTGTCATCCTATTTATAAGAAATGTAACTGGTTTATATTTCATCGCAACTGTTTAAGGCAGTGCTTAGGGCAAATACGAGCACCAGCCAGTGCGGTGTGTGCTTCACTTATAATACTAAAGTAACAATATATAAATATTCCGCTTTTAACAGTTTTGTGATCCTGTACTTTTCCTACAAAGGTCAGTTGCAGAAATAGTTAATTAATGCTTAAAATTCCATTAATATAATATAACCACTATAGAAGAACTCCACCTATATCTCATTTCTCAATTACTCCAATTATCTCAAAATACCTTGGGCTAAGGTCATGCCACATTCGACAATTCATAAACCATCACGTGTGGTCTGATGTTACGAGTGATAACATTACATGTCACCATTAAAATCATTAAATATTTGATACAATATTTTCAAATAGATGAGCAAATTGTTCAGAATGCATTTCACCTTTTCTTCCAGTTGTATTCTTAATGTATGTTTGGCAGGTTGTTTTTCCTTGGCAATATCTAATGAATTCCTTGGTTGTATTTCTCAGACATGGTTCAGGGTTTGTTTGGTCTATGTTATACACAATGCTTGTCCCTATGTCTTGTATACAAATAGCACATTTGTCTCATTGGCATCAGAGCCATGCTGGTTATGCCAATGGCTTCTGAGTTAATGAATAAATAAATAATGTTCTATTTTTTCTGCTAACATTTCAGAACAGGGCATCCAATCAATCATATCCATTGCAAATCAATTTCATACAACATACAAAGTCTTAGTCCTTCTCTAGTATTTCTATAACTTGGAATGATAAAGTCTTCAGGTAGTTGAATTACTTGTCATTGCATTTAATAAAGAAGCTGCCTCTCCTAACATCCGACGACTTGTTTTGGGTGGATGATATTATAGAGGATTAATGTCTACTTGCACAGGAAGGATATGTAGGAACTGAGCTGACATGTTGACATGAATCACATATGTCATTTTACATAGTCAGGAAAACACAAAGATGGTATCCATTACACACATATATACATACATGGTAATGCAATGCGAATGGACCTAACAATGGGTTATTCTTCAAAACCTATGATATTATACAAATATATAGACTGAGTGCGATGGGAAACAAGAATCACATTGTATTCTGAAAATAAAAACAAGCGTCAGTGTTCCTTGAATTATACTAATTAAGGGCAGTTTCAATAGGTGTTTGAATTGATGTCACCTTTAGATTACTATAAATGCTGTCACTTGTATACATGTGTGGGCTTTTAAGGATGTCCAATTATTTTTTGTTTTATCGCATTGTTTGTATCCTCCTTTGCACAAGATGCTCCTCTGAAACAATGCTGTCAAAGTATTTGAATCATAGTCAGATATAATGAAGACTTTTGAGATTTAAGGGAGACTTGTGCCTTAATGAGGTCTTGAAAATGGTTCTAGGTGGACACCCTACTCTAGAAGCATAGCAATAAGTATAGTGTGGTCTCCACGGGTAAGGTAAAGATCAGGAAAGCTTGTTTGCTTGGTACCTTTGTGTCAAAGGAAGGGTAATATTTTACTTTTGTTTTGCCCGGGGCAATCGAATGCACAAGTTATGCACAAATAACAGAGCCTGCGAGGACACAGCAAACATACTGACCAGTCCTATTTCCGGAAAAAAAAGCTTTGAGAACATTTAGGACATACGCAGTATTACTGAGTCACCTGTACTTACATTTAAAATCTTTAAACAAAAAAAAAATGTCAGCAGATGTTGAGAAGATGCCTCCACCTTGGCTCATGCATGGCTTCACTAGATGGCTCGGGTCAGGCTCACCTTGTGCGGTAGGAACACTTTTAAAAGCTAAACATCCAACCAGGCAAAGGTCAAAACCAAAGTCTGTAATGTATTCACAATGAACTGATGAATCAGTAACACAATCCTGGATTTAACTCAATGATTATTTTATTAAATTGGAAAAACAAAACAAGAAGAAAAGAGATTTAAAGGACACAGTGACTCAATAAGTAGTTGTATTATGAAGGACCAGTCTCGAGCCTGTATAATGCCTACTTAGTTACACAGTGAGATTGATTTTGCAACTTGCACAACTCGCTATTTAGTGAATCAACTCACAAGTCTCATTTATTTACATACTTGGCATTCAATGTGATAGCGACGGGGTAAAAAGATCTGTTTTATTCTATACATGCAGGTGTAGTGATTTTCATCTCTTGATTTTCATTGCTGTCAGTGAGAGTTAACTGGGGAAACGTACCAGATCTACTCTCTTCTCTATTTAATAAGGACTATGTCCTGGATTTAGAATGTTAATATTAACATTTTCAGAAGCAAGTTCAACGCACACACACACACTCTTCTATTCTGAACTCATACAACATGAGAAACTATTACACATAATCTGTCCTAAAGCAGATTGATTGAAAAGTTAGAATATTTTAAAGTAGTATACTTCATAAATTCATACAATGGTGTTTTCATATTTAAATAAGATATATATATATATATATAATCTGTATTGATTAAAAAACATATAGTAGATCGTATGATTTCTAGAGGAAGCATTCATAATGTTCACATATGATTCCTAAAGGTGTGGATATTTAAAATGTGTTTTAAGTTTTTTTACTTTTTTTCCTTAATATAGACAAAAATAAATCTATATTTTTTTTTTCCATGGGACCTTGCATTCAATTACCCTGTTTTATACTAGATTTGATGTGCATTGGATTGGATATGCACATGTCACCTTCATAAATCCTGGAGAAAAACATCCACAATACTTGTTACAATCATCTCGCACGTAATGGTATATTTAAGTGAAACAGATCTTTAAGTCAAAAATTGAATATATTTCTTGGCGGAAGATCTTTTCTCATGTGTGGTAACATCTGTGATAATCAGTGCTGAAAGGGATGCTTTAACCTCCAGGGCTGAAATGATGAAAGGTTTTTTTCAGTCCTCAAACGAAGGATCAAGATATTTCCCCCAAAAAAGCTTTGGTCTGGGAGGGGGTGAAATTGCTTTTTTCAGATAGTCCACTAAGCAGCAGGTGTGTCTCCGCATTATAAACATATGTCTGGATTTTATTTTGCATTTAGAAAGCTACAACCTTTCTTCCCCTGAATTGATTACAGAAATAATTGAAAACCAAGGGGTGTCTTTAGCACCATACAGGGTAGCATTATCGTAAAATCTCTCCGAAGACAATGTATGAAAAAATATACGTAACATATGCATACTATGTAAATTAATGGGAAATGTATTGTGAAGGTATTTTTATTTGCGTTATGGTTATATTCATTTTGTTGACCTACCTCAGCAATTTTTATCTCATAGACATTATGTTTATTTGTTATGTTATGTTATTTATTAGTAAAATTCAATGGATACCACAACCCTCTAATGTATTTATATGTTAATGCTCGCTGGAACAAAATGAGAAGAAGGATGTGAATATAGTCTACTGTAGATGACCACAGATCAATATGGCCCTGTACCTACAAACCAATGCATAGTTAAATTGATAGTTTAACCCACTTTATGTATATTGGGGCAGCCAACTTTAATTTCTGCTACCAAGATCTGCATGAGTATCCCTTCCCCACTAGGTGAGTTGAAAATCGAGACGTTTATAGGAGAATTTAAGACTCAATGTCCCCTTGGAGAACGTTGGGAGCAGGACCATCAATCTGCCTTTCATTTGCAATCACCCTTTGGTCGATTGAAGCAGATCACCATTGTATGATGTCATATTGCAGTACTAATCTAGCCAGTTACAAAATGTATGTTTGAATGGACACTCTGGCTCCATGAATGTAGAGGGGGAGGGTTTCCAGTGGGACTTTTTTCCTGCCAGTGATTGGCTGGTTTAGGGAGCTACAGCTCAGTAAGTGTTTTATTTGAATTAGGTATGTAAATTCTGTAATATGTATTCTTTTTGGTAAGGCTGCCAGGAACATTATACTGTCTCTTTAAAATCAGTCAGTCCAAACGGAACAGGTGCTCATCATCCTTTCTGGAAAACCCAAAGCATTCCTGGGTCTTAATTACCGGACTAATGAAGATCAACCAGAGGACAGGACCTAACAAATATGTGAAGTTTGGGAATGTAAAACCTCGGTTAAATATTGTAGATGTTTTGTCATGGTTTCTAATATTTATTCTGTTATAGATGTAATATGGGAGCAGTTTATACTATGTTTGCAGGCAGCTATTGACCTGGGAAGTAATTATAGCTATTATTTGAGTTTTATTTTTATGTGATCATGTTATGTGAGAATCTCACTATATTACAAAACAATGTTTGGTTGTCTTCCAATAGTATTTGGAACATTCTCCTAATAAATGTACTTATATCATGTTACTGAAAAATGTTGTAGAGCAACCTTTGTGCATCTGGGTATTGATGAATATTATGTCCTTTATGACAGAAGCAGGACAAAGGCCGTAGGTCACGGTAGCTGAAATACTGCAACAAGGGTCAGTTTACACACAGCCCTTTAAATGCTGCCAGTTCTGGGACTGGTTACTCAAACAGGTTCAGCTACCTGCAAATGAAGGCAGAGTCCACTGGGATTGCAACACACGGTTAACCCCTTGAATAGACATTGCGTGATCAATATTTTTTTTCATTAACAAGAAGGCATCGTGTTCCGCTGAGAAATGATTCCGCATCACATCATGACTGATAAAAAAAAACAAAAAAAAAACCGTTATGGGGGGGATAGCATCTGGGGAGCAGCATAGAGATCACGGAGATACATATTTTTAGCACCTTATGATTGGGCGGCACTGCCGAGGGTGCAGAATATGGTAATTACCTACCGCACAGACTCCCAGCCATGTTATTTGAATTGTAATGGTCTACATATTTAAATATTAACAAACACAATTTAACACACGTTATATTGCTAATGTTTCTTTGAGAAATGGAGGCCAAATTATTGAAACATATCTGATAAGAAGGACTTGAAATTGGAAGGTCCTCTATTTTGAGACATTTTGGTCTCATGGTCTTCATGACTACATGTCTACTTATGTAAACATTAGAAGTCCCACTAAGTTGGGCCATATTAATATAGCAATGTAATAATGGACAATTTTGGCTATCCCGCTGTTTAATGGGGCCACACATAATACTTTGTATTTGTAACACTTAATATCTATCTACAGTTCTTAGAGGCTTGAGACGTCCTTGTGATGAGACCAGACTATTCCAGACAAGCATCTAGAATCATTATGGATACAAAGTCCATGTTACCGATTCATAAGCTTTTTCACAACATAAATGATTTCAAATATTGATAGTTTTGTTGAATATTGAATATTTATGATTGACACAAGAAAAAATATAACAAATGTAATCAAATATAAGACCTAATTTGCCAACAAAATAACTTATACTTGTCAACTTCACTCAGCATCTTGACTTTGATTGTATCTCAGAGGTACTACAGTTACCTACTTATGAAACCTACATTATCGCTATGGTTACCAAACTATAAACAGTGTTTCATTCTGTGTTTCCGCCAGTGTTTTCCAATTAGGATGAGGCAACTAGTAGTTCAGCTGCTCTTGATCTACAACTTCTAGCACCCTAAAAGAAAAGTATGCCTATGGCTGGCATATCATGATGGAAGTTTTTGCAACTATTTGCATGTAATTTTAGGAGCTACATGTTGGCTACCTTCATTCCAGTTGTTGAATTAGTTTTTTTCAAAACCTAAAATCTATCTTTTATGCTTTCTCAAACTAATATTCAATATATTATCTGACATTCGATAGATCGCAAAAAGTGATGCTAGTTTTTAAAGAAAGGTAAAAGCATAAAGAGGATGCAAGTAAGCTCAAACATTGTTTTCATTGTCTTGTTTTGACCACACTTAACCTTCCCTATGGCAAAAATGTTAACACTTAACACTAATACACTTAACACTAATACACTTTCATCTTTTTTTGTTGTTTTTTTCTCCTCACTTCACAAGCGAACATACGATGGTCAGCATGTTGCAGTTCCACATTCCATGTGCATTCTTACAATAGGAATGACCTCTTTGGACAGTAAATAATGTGTGATAAGAGGACTTTAAAGCTCAGGCCACAGGTCAGCATGTTGTTTCTCCCCTGGTGATGGACTGACAGGCCTGCAGTGAACACGGCCTAAGGTTTTAGGCTAAAGGGCAGAAAAATATCAACAAATTTATGAAATGTATTCCTTAATAATGTTGGTTTATGTATTATTATATATGTTAAAAATAGCCTACTCTAAATAATACTTTAATTACATCTTAATCTAAATTAATATTGACTCGTAATCACCTGACGGACAATGATAGCAGCCTCCAGGTCCGGGATAATGCCCCTATAAGAAGATATACGTAACTCCAACATTCACTAGCTCTACTACATTTTTCCATTTTTCTTTTTATAAGCACATACCATGCACTTATGAGTTTTTTGGTTACATGTAAATGTAATATAATATAATGTAATAGTGTAATTTAATATTACACTATAATTTCATCTGCTCTTTATTAGCTTTGATTTTTGCTGATTTTATAAATTAAGTAAAGTATGTTTTTGCCGTTTATTACCAATTCTTGCAAGTTCAGTTTTAGTTTGCATTTGGTCCCATTCTCTAAGATGCGTAGTATACCATACAGTGGATTGTAGAATTACAGAATTATAATATGTATAAATAATACAAGATTCTCCTTTTTTTCAAATGGAAAATTATAGACAAGAGAGTTGCTTATACTGCCCTTTTTCTTAGGGTTTATAAGTGTAAGAAAATATTTTTTCCCCAAATATCAATTATCATACATTTCCACTTATTAAATATCACTGGAAACTGGAAATTACAATTACACACTTACAGTATGTTAGAAATTAAGCATATATGTTTTAACGAATACATTTAATGTGTGATTCACAAACAAGGGATTAATAAGGATTATTTACACAAAATCAAACATGAACATTTGATGTTCAAAGAGAAATTACTGTCTAAAATAATCCAGTAATAGTAGGAAGAAGACAGATTAAAGTTAATTGCGCTTAAGGATTTAAAGGAGAATCATAACTAAATATTTTTCTTTTATGAAAAAAAATATGAAAATGTTTTACTGGACTTTTTTTATATATTATATTATCTATATCCCTTATGCGATTCCGTTGAACTGATGCCAAAACACCATAGCTCATTAATTAAGAGACTAAATATCCAATAAATTGATCTAAGTATGCCTGCTCCTTCATACACATGCCCATTTATAATGTTATATTCAAGTGGTTTAGTGAAGGTATGTGGAGGTGGGGTCAGCCATCCATAGGGCAGGGCTAGACACTGAAATGGGGAGGGCTAGCCCCAGGCACCCTTTAATAGGAGGAGAGGTGGGCAGGGAGTGGGCATGGTCAAACCCCATTCCACTGACCTAGAGACCTGGAGAAGATACTTTGGGTTGAAACCCTGGGAGACCCCTGGCATATTTATTATCATTTTGAGTTAGTTCTTCTTGATACCAAACTTAGGGTATTTACACCTTTTGTATGGTGAAATAGAACATGTATGGTGAAATAGAACATGTATGGTGAAATAGAAGATCACGTGACTCTAATAAAAGATTAAGATATGCAACTAGTACCTGTAAAATACATTTGTAATGAGTTATAAGGGTACAAAATACATTCTTATTCTCTTCTGTCATTGAATAGATGAAAAAGAGCCAATATTTGCGTGGTTATTAACCTGAGAAGCATGTCACTGTTGATTTTGTTTTTGTGTGCTTTTTTTTTTTAGGTGAAGAGAAAGAACCACAGATTATGATCTCAACTTCTTCAGCCCCTGATTCAGAAGCAGTGACAGATGGTTAAAATGAGATTAAAGACTATAAAAGTGACAAGTAAAACCAAGGGGAAATGTAATACAATACTAAAAACATCTGGACAAGTCCCAGAGAAATGCAGTGATGATGTAAGATGATGTCCTTGCAAACAGCCCATGGGTTCAACGAGAGTTTGAAATGAAAATGTAGATGTATCAGTGTGGATGCATATATAGACATATATTGTACATCATAATTTAATCAGACCTTCTCTGTGAACCTGAACTCTATGATTCTTCATGGTCTTTGTAACAGACCCAGAACATTCGGGGGTTATACAAACACCATGTGTGGATTTCATTATTCTTGCGTATAAACAGCGTATTTATGACTTATGACTTTTATTAGCTAAAATGTGTAAAGCGTAAAAGTATAAAAGCTACTTTGGACACATGGTCTGGCAATACATTTTTTTTTCACAATATGTTCTTCAATGTTCTTTTTTATTTAATACAATCTTAAACTGCATTTTGATGGTAGAACCTTATACAACATGTTATTTAACATTTACTAATATTTAATAATAGCCATTCTAAGCAAGACAATTTACTTAGATTGGTCTATGGGGATAGGATCTAAAAAAATAGCTACTTTCTTCTGCTATTAGGGAGGGGTTACTGGGGGCAGGGTGTGTCAGACAAATAGCACCTACCTCCAGTTATACCATACGATGATGAGTTAGGGTTTAGATAAATTGGTAAAGAAAGATCTCGCTACACTACTGTACGCCACACTGAAGTTGCTGATGACTTTACGTGGGAATCCACCCTTAGTTGACGCTACATGTTGCTGAGATTATTTCCAGTGCCTTTGAGATTTAAGAGAGCAGTTTGTATGTAAGTAGTGGTTATCAGAGGCTTCTTGAAGGTAATAATCCAGTCGCCAACAATCAAAGCTTGATAGATACCCTCTACAGGTTTGGAGTAAACATGGGTGTCTGTAGGAGAGAATATTGTTCAAAAACCAAAGAGAAAAAAACTAAAACATAAACTTTAATAAACACTGAATGCAATTCTAAATGTTATATACCTCTCACATTCAAAGATAAGAAAGAAGTGCACTAGGCTGGATGTAAAAGTGATAATTAAGGAAAAATGCCATAAGCCACAAAACATAAAAACTAAATTAATAAGCTCAAAAATGAACCATATATGTCCCATATAGTATAATCAGAGGCAGTATATGCTCAAAATAAACTATAAGAAGCCTATAAAGAAATGTAAAACAGCGAGTATAGTAGCAGAAAAAGATAGTCAAGTCTAACTAATAGACATGTAGAAAATAAGCTATAACAGTTATACCGAACATCGACCTCAGCATCAGCGCCGGGTTGTGAACGGCCTTGTAAGTGGCAGAATTCGCTGCCGCAACTGAAACCGACCAAACTACCAACTCAATTGTATAATACAAAGAAATGGGGCATGGGGAGCAGCGGCCGTATAGCCTTTAGTGATTTTCTACTTGTCCATTAGTTAGACTTGACTACTATCCTAGGCATCCTAATCTAACTACTCACACTTTTTTACATTTCTTTATAGGCTGATTACAGTTTTTTTATATTATATAAATTATACTATATGGGACATGGGGAGCTGGGTTCAATTTTAAAGCTTTTTAATTTAGTTTTAAAATTTTGTGACTTTGCCTTAACTGCCCCTTTGTACATCTATTTTTTCTCTCTGTATGTGGGAGGGGTATTATTTCTTATTCTGTGTTTATTAAAGGTTTATTTCTCTTTGGTTTTTCTTTGATCGGTTATGGGTTACCCCCGAATTAGTGATTACTGCAGCACCTTATTGCATCAGAGAATATTGTTCACAGTAATTGCCTGAGAGAGAGTGCTTCTCCACCTGATCAGCTCTCAGTCTGCACATTGTTTTCTTAAACTTCTAATAGCCATCAAAAAGTAACATTCAATTTGCTCATACTTAAAGATTCCACATTGAGTGACAAAGTACCTGCCATGAAAATTTGACCAGGAAAAAAACCCTTCTGTAGTAATTAGTACAATTTCTATGGTGCATATAAAAGTACACACTGCACATGTTCTATGTATATCTGTGCATATAGCTCCTACATGCATGCCCATATATGTATCTGCATTATGGCTAAACATGAGATTTGGTTGGGGTGGCCAGGGAATGGCCTGTCAATCATTCCTTGGAGGAGAAATTTAAGCTGGCTCAGCTCCAGCTCGCAGCCTTCCACTATTCACAAGCTGGCTTGCATGGCTATGCCATCCGGCAAAATGAAGGCTAATGAGTACTTTTCAAGACTGCCAAGTTTTACATTTCCTTTTTTGTTTCAGTGGATGAAGTTTGCCCTTCCTTGCTAACCAGCTGCTGCAGCTTTTAATAGAAATCTTTGCCAAATGTAGTCATTTTCCTGCTCTGTCGGCACAGAGGCAAGCACAGCAGTGTCTATGAAAAGAAACCTAGCGGATCAGAATTCGTTTTTAACTGTAGGATTGATACAGAAAGACGGGGCATTGTGGGAGAACCATCCCAAACCAATTTGGAGTGATAAGTGCCTTCCAGAGCGTTCTTCTTCTTCCTACTGAGCTTATATGTGAAAATGTGCTTTTATTTATGCTACATTTATATAACAATTTCACATTTCCCCATGCACTGGATGGTAAAATTCACGTGTATCAAACAATAATACTAACCTGTTTATTTTGTCATTCTATGATATTAAATCACCCTTAGTTTATTTCCAGAAGAGCTCTTCTAATTGAACAAATGGTCCTTTTTCTTGATGCGGATATGGGTCATGTCACAGTTGGCGTTCCATGCAACCCGTTACGTTCTACACATGTCAGGATTAACACATTGCACCTGAAAAAATACGTCAAAACACTCTGATTTTCTGATTGTTCAAATGAGCACATAGAAATGTACCGCAGGCAGGCTGGATATGTATATATATGTATGTATATATATATATACAATGCCCTCCACTAATATTGTCACCCTTGGTAAAAATGAGCAAAGGAGGCAGGTTTATCCAAAAAAGAAATAATGTTAAATATATGTATGGCACAATTATTGGCGCTTTTTTAGTTAATACTTTGTGCTACCTTCCTTTGCCAAGATAACAGCTTTGAGTCTTCTATAATGCCTGATGAGGATAGAGAATACATGGAAAGGGATCTGAGACCCCTCCTCCATACAGAATCTCTCCGGATCCTCCAAATTTCGAGGTTGACGCTGGTGCACTCTCCTCTTTAATTCACCCCACAGGTTTTCTATGGGATTCAAGTCAGGAGCCTGGGATGGCCATGTAAGACCTTGATTTTGTGGTTAGTAAACCATTTTTGTGTTCATTTTGATGTATGTTTTGTCCTTCTGGAAGATCCAACCATGGCCCATTTTAAGCAAAGGCAGTGATGGGTTCATTTAATATCGCTTGATATTTGGTAGAGTCCGTGATGCCACGTATCCTAACAAAATGTCCAGGTCCCCTTGCAGAATAACAGCCCCAAAAACATTAAAGAGCCATCGCCATAGTTAACCATAGGCATGGGGTACTTTTCCATATGGCTACCTTTCTGTGTGCACCAAACATACCTCTGGTGTTTATTGCCAAAAAAGCTCTATTTTGGTTTCATCTGAACATAGAACCAGATGCCATTTGAAGTTCTAATAATGCCTGGCAAACTTGTGGTGATGTAGGGGGTGTCGTTTTTGTGATTTTCTGACCCCAAGATGCCACCAACTCTACAATTGTCCAGCTGTAAGACCTTGGAGATTTTTTGGCGACTCGATCCTCTTTATGGTGCGTAGAGATAACATAGCCACATGTCCTCTTCCATGTTGGTTCATAAAATTTCCAGTTGACTGGAACTTCTTAATTATTGCCCTGATGGTGGAAATGGGCATATTCAATGATGATGAATTTGACCTAATATTTACACCCTTGTGAAAGATGAAGTCATAGTCGAACAATTTCCTGTTCCCAGACACCCAGGTATACAAAAAAATTTGAAATATCAATGATAATATACTTCAAATATATTTTTCTCATATGAATTAATAGGGGGTTCCAATATTTTTTTTTTTTTTTTTTTTTATAAACCTGTGTTGTGTTTTGAATTGTTTGATATCCATGAGAGCAGACTACCTTTGTATATTTTTGAAGAAAAGATCAAATGTTTACTTGATTAATAATTAACATATTGGAAAGCTATTACTGATGATGTATCCTCTCCGTGAGTACTTACACCTATGTATGTGGTATGTAGTTGGCACTCGTAATCTTTCAGGCCAGTTATTTACTGCATACATTACTGGTACTTAAAGGGTTAAGGGTGTTTGCACATTTAAAGAAAACATTTCTAGGTGCACAATACACCTTTGTTTGAGGGAGTAGTGGTTAGAGGTATGTGGGGCCATACCATCCACTTACCTTACCATTTTGTAATGCATAGAAGTGGAACATTGGCATATGATGTCATATAGCAGGACAACGCTTAAATGTGCCGCAAAGAGACCAAAGGGGAGCAACCAACTTCACAGTTTGGTGGGGTGGCCAGGGGAGAGCGGAGATCCTTAATCAGCACATTATTCCCGCTGCCCTTAAGAGCAGGGGCCAGCTCAGTGGATTAACGATTTAATCAACATCAACATCAACATGCAGTGGTTGAGATACATACACTAAACTGTATGGGCATGTTAACAGTCAGCGATTGTAATTTGGATTCTAAAAGGCCATTGATTTGAGACCCTTATGTCCACAGACACTTCCTTTGATTGCTTATTAAGGGCTTCCTGATGACAGAATTAAAAACTAAACTCAAGTTACCTGCATGCTTGGAATATCTATACGTAGAAACATGCAACTCTGGTCCATATAAACAGAAGTGGAGGTTAATCTGTTGTTTAAGCGAGTAACAAACAATGCGCCGCTTGTAAATACAGAGCATTTAACACAGTTCTTTCTGCAAATGAATCAGGAAAATTCAAAACGTATACTTTACTGCATTCCGCCCCTAAGCCTTTTCCTCCATTTCTTGTTCGTTTAATTTCTGCAGCTTCCATGCTTCACCCATCCACAAATAAATTAGATATTTTTCTCAACTTTAATCCCGCTGAGCTCAACCGCAGTGGCATCAATTCCGCTTTAATCGATGTTAGCCAGTTTCACCGACCATTCTTCAGGAATCGCAAAGAGCAATCAGTGAGCATGACCACAAGCTCTGAATACAGAGCTTACACTGAATAGATTCAGCCGCTCAGGAAGGCTACAAATGGATCGTATTGAGAGCTTCATTTTTTTGTGGGGTAATTGGAGTGGAGATAGGGGTATGTGTGCAAAGGTACACCAGAGATAATCTGATTGCAAAACACCAACCCATCCATTTCTCCCCAGGTCACACTCAGCTTCCTGGCATGCTATTCCAAGTAACAATTGTTGCAATGATCTTATCAAGCGCCATACAAAGTTTGAGTTAGATCTTTCTCAAAAAAGCAATCCTGACAAAACACAAACACGCAAAGCATACAATATTGCCTTTTAAGCAAGCAGACGTGTATTTTCTTCACTGAAGGTTACATTGCTTACCTAGTCGATAAGTGTCCTTACATTAGAGATTGAAGTGATTTGCGTGGAAAAATAAAAAACTACTTAAAGGGATGTGCGAGTTTGTGGCAGAACTATGCCTTTAATTGTGATCAGAAGCAAATACCAGTTACAAGACTTTTTAAGAGCTACTTTAATAGCCAAACCATAACACACACTAACACTGCCAAGGAACATTTCCAAGAAACAGTGTGCATTCAGCAGTAGGAGAGGTTGACCTCCAGGATTTGGTAGCATAATTCTCAAATTCAACCACGTCAGTCTACATGAAGGCATTATTGGGACTGGGTATCAAATAAGGTCATTTGTATCATGTTATTGAGCTTTGCTTGTGTAACTTTACTTCATGGCAAAATACTGTAAAGATTGATGGCTAATTGTACACGAGAAACGTTCTAGCCATCTGCAAATACAGTGGATTGTAGCCCACACGATATATCTATTTATACCATTAAAGTTAACATAAAACTGTGCAAAGTGTTATAATAAAGTATGTTTACTTTATCACTCATTTCCTACCACATTTTATGCTTCCCACCCGTTTTAGACCAATGCCGCCTGAACATCCCCTTAGCCAGGAGGCGCTTGCAATGCCCAAACATGATATGTACAAGCAGATATATTGGTGCCCCTTGAAGTCTGGTTGAACACTTATTTAGCAAAGGGTCAATTAAAGCAACATTGTCAGAAAATATTTTTTTTTTTTACCCAAAAAGGAGTTGACAGGAGAGCTGTGTCTCATCTCTGACTTTACTGTACATTATAAAAAGCCATCCCCAGTGAGTGTATGCAACAGGCCCTGTATAAGTTATAGTCAAAGTAGCAAGATTCTCAGTCTCCTGCAAACTCTCCCTTTAGTGAATGAACCCTAAGCATAAAATTGCTATATAAAAAAAAAAGTTTTTGATGCAGTATATTCCATGCACCTTTTACTTCTGTAAGTCGAAATTGTTGTCAATACATTACTTTTCCCATCCTGTTTGCTCGTTGAACAGCACTGCAAATGAATGAAGAACTCTACCCATTTCCAGAGCATACAAAGGTTTACTTACAACCAAAAAGGGAGCTGAATTGGAAGTTAAAAAAAGGATTTTACAGCCGCTGAAATCAGTGAAACTGCCTTCGCCAACTCATGAACGCTCATAATTATGACAAGTTACTCAGCCACTTCAATGGGGCAAAATATTTATTATTACATAAAAAAAACAAATTATAAACAGACTAACTAATAAAAAGATATTTTAATAAAGAACAGGCTTGTCATGCTTCAGAGTGCAGGGCTATGACGTCTCCATTTTGTATCCATGTTTTTCTAATTCTGCCCTGAAAAACAGGACGAAAAAGTAAATATTTTATTCATTTGCATATTCATCAGTACATTCTGTAAAAGACTACTTTCTAAAATGGAGAAAAGCTTCAGGACATTGGCTGTGGACCCATCATTCCATAGGTTATGGGTGCACTTCAAGTCACCCAGATCCTACCCACAAATAGGAAATTCAGCTTTTATTTTCCCTGAAATCTGAGGCTCCACTGGTTTCACTGAGGATTTGGCTCGGTGTCTCAGCTTAACTGTCCAGGGACGCCTTGCTTTCGTATTCCAAGACGAGGTCCCACTAGGGTTACTTTGGCACTATGAGAACAGACTCCTTCATAACGTCAGCGTGAAAGAAGTTGTTTTGCTTTAATTTAACATTTATGGGTGTTGCTGCTTTCGTATTTAATTATCCCAGTGCCCCCATGAAGCGAGAGTACCGGGTTGTATACATACTTCAGAAAAATTACATTAAAGCGAAACTGGCATCGCACAAGAGATTCCCCTTGCGAGTGAATGAAGGGACTCAACAATAACCCCCCCCCCCACGTGCATTTTGCCCCCTTTCCCCACTCCCCAGCTCCTAGGTTTCCATGAGGAATGTTTCCAGCCTGATGTGGCCCTCATATGCCCATGCGAAAGCACTCACATCAATTTCAATTGAAAAAACAGTACCACTGAGGGGTGTTGTGCTGCAGCTTCTCCTAAAGGTAAATAAATCACACGTATTTTAATGCGTATTTTTTGCTAGTGGGGACTGTGTGGGGCCCTAAACTGTCCCTTTAACTCAGAGAAAGTCAGCTGCTTGAGTGCGGTATCAATTTTTAAAATAAAGTAAAAGCACATTCAGGTCTTGACTACAGACTCGTCCTGTTATCTTTGGTTTAACCGATCTCCACTAGAAAGAAAAAAACCGCAATGCATTCACCATCGCACCAAACATCAAAATAGATGAAACCAGTAACACTGCATACTTTTACTACATTTCACAGGGTTTGGTGTATACGCACGCCATTAAAGCAAATGAAATGGTAGTCTTAGAATACAAAACGTTAAACATATTCAAAGGAAATTATTTCAATAACGTGAGTGATTACCTTAACTGATTGGAAAAGTCATCTTCCACATTGTCGTCATCCCAGTTATCTTCCCATACGTGCGCGTCTTCATCCTCTTCTAAGCCTGTCCAGTCTGAGAAAGGAAAATTGGTTATTGGTCATGGATGCATACGGAGGATATATCCACAAAGCCATCAACCTGTCTTTGTAAATGGATATATAATACAACAGTACAGGCTAAATAAAAAGTGTCATGAGAACACATCAGGCCTGACAAGGTTGTCAAACAAAACAGGCTACCACCTCAGATGCCTCTTTTGAAGATGGAATTCCACTTGATGAAGAGACCTCTGAGGTCTCAAAAGGTTGTTTTCTACCATTCTGGATGGTAAGTTTCATAACTCCTTTGCAGATGCTATCACCAACAACCACATCATTGATTTCCTGTCCAGATGTATTTTTGTCATTTGTGTGGCAGAAAGCCTATAAATAGGGATTTCCAATAAAACATTTAATAGACTTATTTCTTTAAACCGGTGGCTATTCTAGCACGGGTTATCTTTAATATGAAAACAAGGCTGTGGCTTTGCATGGCAGTGACTACTATGCTGCCCACCTTATCAAACTCTTCTTTTATGACCCAAGATTAAGTCATTTAGAAGACGAACACATAAAATCTTAACGCCATCGTTCTCAAACACCCTTACATAGAAATCCACTCCATTTAAAAGGATTGCGCAAATGTTCATTTTATTATCATCATTTTGAATGTGTGCCTCTTTAATAAGCAGGGGGCTGTGCTTTTGTGCATGTATATGACAGAGTATGCAAGTGTTAACACTTAAGTCTCCAAAAAAACAGCATCGGCTCTTTTGAGCAGACCTGTTTGCCATTTTTTCTACAAAGTGATGACACGGTGTTAATGTAGGATACTAAAAATAAGGCCTATGGGAGATCAGCATCTTCTTCTCATTAAATGTGATGCCAAGAAGCTCACTGGCTCCTTGGACCTCTGAGAACGGGGCTGCTGACATCTGGGCTTAAACAAGACTTATTAACCATTTCCAGCCATTCAACTAACACGTCAGGTAAGCAGTCCCTATCCTGAGTAAGAGGCGCCGGATACAGCAAGCGTAGGCCTGATGCCTTTCTACACAGTAGCTATGATCACTACGTTGAATGGATTACACGATAAACCACAGCGGGCTACGGATGTCTCCCACAGTAATAATCCGGTTCCATATACGAAGGCTGCGGACTCAGTGCAGGCCGTGACACGGCCCTTATTCCTGAGTCACGGTTTGTACCAGTACGGTTCCCTACTTATCATCACCTTCGGCTGGGAACTCTTCAAACTCATCGTCTTCCTCCAAAAGTCCCAAATCCACCGGAGGCTTCTTCTCTGACGACATATTAAAGACAAACTTTTAAACAAGTTGCAGAAACCACTTTGTTATAAGCAGCACTCGCCGTACTGATGCCGGATACGGAAGTTACAGCACTGCGCATGCGCAGTATTAACAAACAAGGTTCTGCGGCGAGCGCATGCGCCATTCGAGCAATGGCTTTGAGTATACTCATGCGCAGTGTACTTGGGGACTAACGTGCACGCGTACGGGGAAATCGCTCTGTGAGCAAGTCTGTTGTGCACGGAGCTTATCAGTACTAATACGGTTTCCGTTATATTTCGTGCGTTCATACGCGGCGTGCCGTTAGCAGGGAAGGGACTCCGGAATATATAATATAAAGCTTGTATTTAGTCGCCATTTGTTACACTTCTGTGCAGGTGTTTGGATTATAATGATTGCTCTCGCTAAAATACTTAACAAAATCAAGTTTACTGACTTATTATCGCAATCATCATCGTAGAACAAATCAATAGACTGCAAAACCCTTTAAACAGTTATACTTGATGATAGTTTTTAATTCTATTTATACAGAGTGCAGAGTTTGGAGCAAAAGTATGCAGAAGGGCCCTGTTCATAAGAGCTTATGCTCTAAACTGTACATTACACATAGTATTCGTACATAGACCTTGTGAATAAACACAGGAAACAACTGACCATCGCTTTTATTTGTTTGGAAATTATAAAGGGGAATAAAATATTCGTGCAGATAAGTGTTTTGAGTCAAACTGGGAGAAGTTTATATATATAAGTTCAGAATTGGTTTAGTGTTAGTTTTTAGAGTTCGGTATGTGTGTATGTATGTTTGTGTGTGTATGTATGTGTGTGTTTTTTGTGTATACACACCTAGATTGTAACCTCACAAGAGCAGGGCCCCCTTTCCCCTTTTTATTATTGTTTGTGATTTTAAATTTATCATATTGACCCTTGATTGTAGGGAATCTGCTGGCGCTATGTAAATAAATGCAAATAAAATATTCCTATTATGCAGGTGGGAAATCATGATTCTTGGGGGTTTATTGTTAAATACATTTTTTTTTTCAGTAGTTGCACTTATCCTGTGCAAGAGATCCACAGCAACATTGCAAGATATGTATGAAAAGCACACTTTTTAACTCAAACTGGCTACGGGAAAACGGACTAAAAACACCTGAGGTTGTCTACTTTTTAGACACATAAACCGTAAAGTCTCCGGAATAATACGCACAATGTGTACATGATGACCAATAACCAATATAACGTGCATAATAAGACAGGGGTACGAGAGGCATTGCATCCTTAAAGACAAATTTAGGACATAAAAAGTTATTGCTTAAAATGTTTTGGTATCAATAAATGTTAGCATTAAAGAGGTACTATTACATCTGCAATAAAACTATTATTTAATGCTGTAGTGAAAGCCATCTATAACGTCATTATTTTTAAGTTATTCAGATGTATATTTTCCAGCACCCACACACAGAGTATTTAATTATTATTATTTATTATATAATAATTACTATTTATTTTTTTATATTCCGCCAACAATTTTCACAGCTTTTCTTACAGTACGTATATTTAAAGTATATGACAAAAGTAGAATTTATAGACAAACTAATACATTAGATATAAGAGGATCAGGCAAATATTCCCGTCATTTCCCATGATCCTCGAGTAGACATTGATTTGGAACGCAACCATCATACCTAGCTGGAAGCTGTAACTTGCTCCAATGCGTACGTCATTATTTTATCAGACTTTGTGAGGACTTGTAGCAGATTCTTTACAACCTCGGTGTTCTGTTATCACGACTGTCTAAGGGCAGGGCATCTGGTTCCGATGTGACATGGAAGCAGGATCGCAGCTATCACATTCAGCACAAGCAACGCACAAAAATAGCTTTTTATTGATGTTTCATTGACAGAAGAAAAAACATATTTTATATAACGGTTTAAGAATTACAATTGGAGAAAGTCCAGAACGTGTTGGTTCCGCTAATAAAACAAAACTCCCTTAACAGCTGCGCATTTAATCTAACTTTTCAGCGCTGTTATCATATCCTAATCAAAATTAATATAAACTATTGGTTTAATCTTATTAGAGCCAATAATATACTAATCACATTCAGCCTATTGTTGTAATTCAGTAATTTTGTCTTATCTAAGACATACGCAAAAAAAAATGGTTTCTCTACCTGTCTGGGGAGAGTCCAGATCTATTCATCATAGTGACATATATAATGGTACATTTCCAGATGTTACGTCAATTATACACTGAATGATTGCACTGTCCTGGGTTATAACATGCTACGTACTGTGTTGTCTGATTGTACTGTAATTGTTGCATTATTAGATCATACTCTTAACTGACAATGGGAAATTTTACCATAAATTGAGTAAATTTGAATTTAGCAAAGTGTACAATCGAAATAAGAGACCCAGATTAACCCGTTCAGGGTCTGTTGGTATAAAGAAACGAAATATTAAACACAGTAGAGGTAAAGAATGTGTAGATGGATGCGTTGTGGCATTTTTAGTGTAATTGGGAGGTTTTCTGTTAAGTCGTAGTGTATTTTTTTAACACTGATACGTGTTTTCAAAAATATTTCACAATTATTCTCCTTGAAGTAAAAAAATGCATCAGTTCTGAGTATTTGGGAAAAAACTTTGATGATTACATAGTTTTTTTGTTTTTTCATTTTAAAAATGTTTACTTTTCTGATTTTTCCCCTTATTCTATTGCATGAGGAGAAATTAGCTAGTTCTTCATATTGCTATTTTTATCTACAGGCTATGGGATAATGCTCAATATATTGCTGATGCATTCTTTTGATATACCGGCAGTCCTCATTTTACATCAGTGTTTTAACACATGCATCATACCGCCATTTAATACCTGATCTAAAGCTACATCATAGCATACTATGACCTAACATTATACTATTTTCTTATTTTTCATACCACTAAAAGTAATTCCTCCCCTTCAACCCAATCCTTTTAAACAACCATTACACACTTTCTTAAAACATGGTTGAGATATCTGTGTACTTAATTTATCAGGAACATAACCCTATTTATATAGACATGTAAAAATCTGGCCCAGTTTACATCATTTCAGCTTTCTTGGAACCTAATGGTGGTATCTATACATAAGGTGACAAGACTTCTTTGAGGTTTATCAGTTCTGAAAGTGTATACTGTGGACACCTTTTTTAAGTGGCCCTTTTTGAAAGTGGAAACCCTAGTTATACGTTATTGCTAATTCTGGTAATAGTGTTACTGGACAGAATTTACCCTTTCATTTCAAAAGAAAAGGTTAATCATTAAAGCAGCCCATTTAACAATAAAGTAATCATGCTGCGGTGGTAACATATTCTTCAAAAACAGTTTTATATTTCCATAAATAATACTTTATGTCGCACATCTCATCTTCATTACGTCTCTGAGCTTCAAACCTAATATTCATTTACCTTGATAATATGTTTAATACTAACCCGATCAGCAGCTGTCTCTTACGTCAACCGCCTCATAAATAAATAATAAAAAACATCATCACATTTAAAGCAGGAAAAGTACATTTTTCTAATTAAAAAATGGCTGATGAGTCTGTGTGACCCTGAGCTAAAATAACAAGCGTGATGGGAATCGTCCATAAAAGAAGGTGGTTATGGTTGCTTTGTGTAAATGAGTACCATTTGATGGTTCCATTAAATCTTGGGGTTTGATACATGGTGTGCCTTAATCTACGCAAACATCTATGAATTGGCTGAACCTTACCCCCCAACATTTCAGGTGCTCATATCAGGACACCTGTGTTGTGGGCGTGGCAAGGGATGGGAAGGGTGTGGCCAGATGCAGAAGTGGGCAGGGCTGGTGGCGTGGCCATATGTCCGCTTTTTAGAATGTTGAAAAGTGACCATGTAGGAACTGCAGTGCAGGTGTGTGCTGCTGCCTTGGCCAATGAGGGGGGATCACATGATCTCCACAAAAGGGCCCGAGATCCCCACTGCCCACAAAGGCAAGAAAGTGGGGCAGCTACCCAGGAGAGTGAAAATCTGAAGTGGAAACTTGTCACCTGTAAATAACTAGAGGAACACTACAAATGTCCCAAACAAATGTGAACAACATAGACAGGTATTTTATACTCTAATCAATAATCCATCACTAACTTCATTTTATTGAACTAACCAAAAATCAGTCCATTTTAACAGCTACTTAGAGCTGCATGTTATTCTTTATATATTATTGTAATTATATTTGTTTATTTTATATATTTTTATATATTATATGTTTTTAGAAAAAAAACCTGTTCAGTTTCGACAGTTTTTGTGTACAGATTAAAATATTTTGCTAATGAGTAATAGGACAGCTATAAAACACAATGGCGTGAACACTGATTCATGTAAAGTTGCTGTAAATGATAGAACCCACTTCTAATGTATACATTGTGTTGTATGGTGTGTTGCTTATTTGCAATCATTATTTAACATTGCTAGTTTAATAATAATAAACCATCTATACAGAGGGTAAGTAACATATGACGTATACTTACACAGTCATATTTATCAATGTTCCCAAACAGTCACACACAGTAGACGTTTTCCTTTAAGAGAAGCACCATGTATGTTGGCATATAATCAGAAAGAGATGTTGAAAAATGCCTTCCCCTGTAAAACATTTTCCCAATATTTTGGGTTTCAGAATGGAAAATATAATGAAATTTCTTTATGATCCTATAAACACAGCGTGAAAGGGAAGTTGCAAAATATTTTACATTATATTGGGCTACACGCTGACTAAATGAGTTATTTCCCACAGGGAGGAGATCACAGAGAAATATATTTCTCGGTATACCATGTATCACACCATACCTACAACCACGGGAAGCTTCTACCGGTAAGCTATGGAGAAGACTGTGGCCTGGGGCACACTGGCAAAAAAATCAAGGGCGATGAAGGATGTCATCTTCAGGGATCAGGGGTGAGCTTTGTATCAAACTGGTTTCTACAAAGCATTCTCATGATGAGGTCTACAACAAACTTGTATTGGTTATTCAATAAAATTTTAAACCTTCTCCTATGGATAACGTGTGTGAAACATGGCATTTTGGGTGACTGAACCTAAAGGGAAGCCAATATTTAACACCATGAAACCCCTGGCTGTGCCAATTTGGGATCTTACAATTCGTATTACTTTCAAACTTGCACAAAGCCTTTTTCCTTATATAATATTTATGTCTTATCTTTATAGTTATGGGTGTAGAAATATTTTTTGGTGGGGCACGCCAGCTGCGCAACACAACCTACAATTATAATCCGTCCTGTATGGCAGCCAACTTTGAATAGTTTAAGATATAAGTATGGGAGAGGCAGGATTATATTTGGCCCAAACTTTGTAACTAGGACTCTCCCACAAAAGCTGACCTGAATGAGACTGACGACAGAGAGACAAGGGTTTAATAGCAACCTCTGAGCTTTAGGTTTGGTATTAAGGTTTTTTTGCATTAGTGGAAATCTTTTTTTGCTAATATGGAATTCCCTACAATTAGAAACCCTTCCAGGATCTGGGAAAAGTAGTATTCAAAATTTGCCATGTACCCAAAACAGAGAATGCCATGCTTTTCTCTGATGGTGAGCTGCAAATTGTTAGTTTTTAGAAATAAGGTAAACATCTACAGAAAGTATCAGTTTTTCCCTATTTTGACATATTACTTATTTTATTCACCCCTTCCTTCATACTGAAAACATACATGTATAGCCACAATTTTTTAAAGAATATTAACACAAGAAATTCCTAAATAGACGACAGTTCAATATGAATACTTAATGCTGAGTAATTTATGGGACCACAAAACTGAATCTTTACATTTATGTGTGCCTCTTCACTCGGTTCCTGTGTGCTTCATAGAACTTGGTGTGCGTATAACTAGGGTGACCACATGGACCACCTTATTCCATGGCACGTATGCATTTCATATGTTACTAACCATGTTGCTGTCCTGCTGTTTGTGGGATGCAAAACTGTGTAGTTGATTGCCTTCTGAGTTTATAAATGCCGCCTACTAAAATAAGCTATGGAGAAGTTATTTTCGTACCCCAACATACCCCCTTAATATATCCTGATCACGTATGACATATGTGACCTAGAAGAAATGGTTGATGTGGTTAACCTACATGAGTTATCAGTCTATCCTACGTTGATAAGTGAATGGTCAAAATCAGGTACCATCAGTCCCGGTTAATTTAATAGTTGCATTATTTTCATTCTACTTTTGTGTGTAGCTGAAATTGGCAGTAGAGGTTGCAGGAGAGCTGTGGATTTAACATCCTGAATTCACTATGTATAGTAAAGTGCCATTCCTGGCTATTTTTTTTGTAGCTGACCCTGCATAATTTATAGATCAATTAGGTGAGATGACTTTCAATTTATTTGACCTTGATAATGTAAAAAAAAAGTTAGTGGGGTTAAAGTGCAACTCCCGTGCCAGCTACATCTTTACTGAGTATATCCCAGTGACTGCGTGTCACACGTTAATGAACACGGAAGCCATGTGTGTGCAAAGAACAAGTGGTTATTTGAGTTACTGTTGCCTTTCTGTCATCTCAAACCAGTCTGCCCATTCTCCTTTGATCTCTGACATCAACAAGGTATTTTCGTCCACACAACTGCCGCTCACTGGGTATTTTATCTTTTTCGGACCATTCTCTGTAAACCCCAGAGATGGTTGGGCGTGAAAATCCCAGTAGATCAGCAGTTTCTGAAATACTCAGACCAGACAGTATGGCACCAACAACGGTGCCACGTTCAAAGTCACTTCTTCCCCATTCTGATGCTCAGTTTGAACTTCAGCAAGTTGTCTTGCCTCCGTGTAAATGCCTACATGCATTAAGTTGGCTGATTAGCTATTTGTGTTAACAAGCAATTGAACAGGTGTACGTAATGAAGTAGCCAGTGAGTGTACCTAGTTACACTATATGACCAAAAGTATATGGACACCAGGCCATCGCAACCATATAAGCTTGTTAGATATCCCTTTCCAAAACCATGGGCATTAACATGAAGTTGTCCCCCCTTTGCGGCTATAACAGCCTATGCTCTTCCTGAAACACAATATTTTGGAGTTTGTCTGTGAGAATTTATGCCTAAAGAACCAAAAGAAAATTTTTTAGGTCAGACACTGATGTTGAATCAGAAGGCCTGGCTTGCAAGCTATGTTCCAAATCATCATAAAGGTTTTCAGTGGGGTTAAGCTCAGGGCTCTGTGCAAGACACTCGAGTTCTTCCATACCAAACTCATCCAACGATGTCTTTATGGACCTTGCTTTGTGCACCGGGGCGCAGTCATGCTGGAGCAAGAAAAAGCCTTCACCAAATTGTTTCCACAAAGTTAGAAGCAAACAATTGCCTAAAATGTCTTTGTATGCTGAAGCGTTAACATTAACCTTCACTGGAAGTAAGGCGCCCAAACCCTGAAAAACGGCCCAAGACCTTTACTTCCTTCACCAATCTTTACAGTAGGCACTATGTATTCTGTAAGGCAGGGTTCTCCTGGCATCCGCCACACCCTGATTCATCACTTCAGGGAACACATTTCCACTGCTCCTGAGCCAAGTGGCGTTGAGCTTTCCACCACTTCAGACGACGTTTGGCATTTTGCAGAAGATCACCTTCTGCTTGTGTTCAGCTGCTCGGCCGTGGAAACCCGTTTCATTGTTATTCATAGATGCTTCCAAGTCACATTGATAGCACTTACAATGGATCGGGCAGATCTAGCAAGGCAGAAATTTCATAAACGGACGTGTGGCAAAGACAGTATCCTGCCTATGCACTTTATTTTATACACCTGCTAGCAAAAGTCAACATGCTTTTGGTCATGTAATATGTCAATTATGTTTATTATTATTAATATTATTATTATCTTTCATTTTGCAGTGGTAAAAAATGTGGTTGGAAGCAAAATAACTAATAAATTATGACAAGTTGCAAATGTGGCCTAATCATTGTCAACCACATGGTGTGTATAATTTAAAATGTACACATTTGACAAACATGAAGAATTGCCTAGGTTCTGTGTTTTTGTACACAATTTTTTTTAATAGTGTTTGTAATATTGTCAAAAACTGCAGACACTCAGAGATGACTTTTATCAGCAACTTTCTTTATTTTGTTTCTTAACACCACCATATTCCTCCTTCCATGCCCCAGCTCCCAGCAAGCTAATCCCACACTTCCTGTTCCTGTCCAGAGTCCTCTTCCCTTAAAGGGAAAGAGATGCTTACTGTATGTTACATCACCCCCTTTTTTTTAAAAAAAAACAAAAACAAAAAAAAAACTTTTGAAACATAAACATTACAACATTACGATTATTGGAAGGTTAATAATCCCCAAATAGGATTTAAATTATCATTACTATGCCTCCTCAATTAATCTTGATGGGGCTCTTCTTTCCCTCACAGGATAGCGTCTTGTATGGCTGAGACCATCGTTTTCCAATGAACTATTTATGTCCTTTGGAGCATTACTGTGTGCAGTAACAGCTTCGCCGGTCTGATGTGGTTCAACAACATTTGCTGTAGGTATAGTTTTGAAGTGTGAAGCATTTCTAGTTATGGAGTGTCCATCTCGCTCCGCTGTAACCATGCTTCCTTTTCTGGCAGTTACATAGTATTCTGCTGGGTCATACACTGGAGTCGTCTTATTATGCGGCCTTTGACGTACAACAACTTTATCACCCCTGTGAAGAGAAGATGGCTGGGCATGACGTCTCTTGTCTGCATACCGTTTCATTTTCTCCTTGTTATGCATATCTGTTGATCTTACAGTAGATTTATCTGGTAGTGTATGTGTAGCCACATCAGGAATACGAATGCGAGGGGTTCTGTTAAAAAGTAGTTGTGCAGGAGCAGCATTAGTTGTTGAATGTGGTACATTTCTGTAGTTGCGCAGGAATCTGTACAGTGCCTGCTTCAATGGTATATGCTCCAAATGAGCTGCTTTAATTCTCTTCCCTAACGTGCGCATAAATCTTTCTACGATTCCATTTGCTTGTGGCCAGCAGGGTGTTATCTTTCTGTGAGTGAATCCAAGATATTCTGAAAATTGTACAAACGTATGGCTATTAAATGGAGGCCCATTATCCGTTTTGACTACTCTTGGAATGCCAAATGATGAGAAAATATTGTCTAACTCCGGTATGATACTAGAAGCTGAGGTTGACGTGATGAATGCAATTGCAGGAAATCTTGAATATTCATCAATAGTCACCAAAATGTATTGACCATTAGGCAGCGGCCCATAGATATCAACTGCAATTTCCTCCCAGACAGTTTTAGGTAGAGGAGACATTTGTAAAGGTTCCAACTTTGAGGAATGGGTAACTAGCTGACATGTGGAGCAATGTTTTATAGTGTTTTCAACCAATTGATCCATGCTTGGAAACCATACTTTTTCCCGGAGAAGTTTTTTTGTACCCACAATTCCCAGATGGCCTTCATGAGCAATTTGTATCACTAAGTGGCGTAAAGCCTTAGGAACAACCAGCTTGGTGCCTCGGAGAATGAGACGCTCCTCTGTGACTGACAGCTCTGCCCTTACATTGGAGAATGATTTCAGTTCCTTGAGATTTATTTCAGGATCTGGAAATTTTGTTCTTTGAATTTCATGCCATTTTCCGTTCTGTAAGATGTGGATTAAGGCACACAGTGTCTTATCATTTGTAGTCGCCGCCACAAACTGAGCAGCTGAAAGTGCCTTTGGTATTGCATGAGTTGTGACAAAGTTGATATAGTCTTCAGTAGACCAATGAGTAGGTTGATTCACTTCTGTGGGATGTCTTGAAATGTAGTCAGCTGGATTGCTGTATTTTCCAGGTCTATGAACAATTTTGTAATTATAGCCTTGTAGTCGCAGACCCCACCGTTCAATCCTTGCAGGCATTTTGGCTCGTGGATTTCCAAAAATGGTAAGTAAAGCCTGGTGGTCTGTTACAATGGTGAAAGGAGCTCCATAGAGAAACAGATGAAAATGCTCACATCCCCAGACAACTGCTAAGCTTTCTTTTTCAGGCTGAGAATATTTTTTTTCTGTGCTAGTTAAGCTTTTACTGGCATAGGAAATAATGAATGGATCAGACTTGTTAGCTTTATATTGCACTAAGATAGCTCCCAGTCCCACTGGACTTGCATCCACAATCAATTCAGTGCGTAAATCTGGATCAAAATAAGCCATTGTTGTTGTCGAACAGAGTTCACTTTTAATAGCATCAAAAGAGACTTGGCATTCTTGAGACCATTTGAATTCACAGCTCTGTTTGGTGAGTTCTCGTAATGGTGCACTAATTGTGGAAAAGTTTGCAATGTATCTAGCACAGTAGCTGGACATGCCAAGAAAGGAACGAACTTCACTGACATTCTGAGGAACTGAGGCCATTTTGATTGCCTGTACCTTATTTGGATCAGGCTGCATTCCAGCTGCCGAGAAGATGTGACCATAGAACTCCAAGGAAGTTTTGTTAAATTCACATTTCTGTTTATTCAAGGTAAGACCCTGAGATGATAAACACTCAAAAACAGCACGTAATGCACAATTGTGTTCAACCTGGGTTCTACCAAATACTAGAATGTCATCACTGTAGTTGAAAACATTGGGAATATGATGAATTACATTCCTTATAGCATCTTGAAAGATTTCTGCAGCAGAACAAACCCCAAATGTTAACCGTTTATATCTTCTGAGGCCTAAATGTGTAGAGAATGTTGTCAGGTATCTGGATTCCGGGCTCAATTCCAGCTGATGGTAACCCTTATTAAGGTCCAGTCTTGAAAATACAGTTGCGCCATTTAGCAGATGGATAATGTCATTTATTGTGGGAGAGATGTGTCTTTCCCGCTGAATGGCAACGTTTGGAAGGCGCATGTCAACACAAAGTCTCACCTTGTCAGGAAATTTTGGTTTTGGAACTACCACAATTGGAGAAACCCATGGAGTGGGACCAGTGACACATTCAATGATGTCTTGCTCTTCTAAACTTTGGAGTTCTTCTTCTACTTTTTGTCTCAGATGAAATGGAATTCGCCGATGAGCTTGTGCAACTGGGCGAATGTTCTCATCCACATGAAGATGTACCTGAAAGTCTTTCAATTTTCCAAGGCCACTGAACAAAGGAGAAAATTCATTTAGCATATGTTGTACATCCTTGTCATCGGGATCAACTATCGTATGAACGATCTGGATGAGACCCAGGTTCATGGCGGTATGGTAACTAAGAAGACAGCCTCCAGATCCTTGTAAGATGTAAAAATTTGTCCTCTGACTTTTATCCTTGTAACTGTCAGCATCAAATTTTCCCATGGTAGGTAGTGGGGTTTGTGAACCGTATGGGAAGATTTTAGTGTGAACACTTTCTAGAACAGGCTTCAATTTCAATAGTTCATATGTGTCACTGTCTAAGATATTCACTGATGCTCCAGTGTCAATAGTAAATGCAATGTCAGTGCTGAATAAAGTGAGTGTAACACTAGGAGACTGTGCAGATTTACCAGTGGAAGTAATGAAAACATAGTCACCCGTCGTGGTGGAAATCTCCTCTGCCTCTTCATGCAACATTTGCACATTAGCTTTGTGTGCTGAGCTGAACGAAGTCTTGGTATTTGTTGATTTGCAGACAGCAGCAAAATGGTTCTCCTTCCCACATTTACTGCATGTTTGGCCTAAAGCTGGACATTTATTTATATGAGGAAAGTTCTTCCCACATCTGTAACATGTTTTATTCCGTTTTGTGCGGATGTCAGGTGTAATTTTATGTCGCATCTGATGCACATGTGAATCAGGTTCCTTTTCTATTGAAGCTGCTTGATAATCTGCAATTTCTATGGCACGAGCCATTTTAAGAAGGTCAGGCAGAGTATAGTCTTGCTGTAATGCTTTGCGGCGTATAGTAGATGATGTGCAAGATACAATAACTTGTGTGATAATTTCATCATCAACATCAGCAAAAGCACATCCTTGGGCCAGGTCTTTTAAGCGTGTGACATATGTGTCCATGGATTCTTCTGGAAGTTGCTTAGTAATCCTAAATTTGTATCTCTCATATCTGATGTTCTGTCTAGGGTTGAAATAATCTGTTAAGGCTTTGGAGCAGCCACAGTATGTATCAGTATCTGCAGCAGATAGTGTGCTGAATATGTCATATACCTCTGTGCCAGCATAGTGTAGCAATAAAGCTCTTTTTCTTTTATCATCTTTTATGTCCATAGCATCCAGAAAGTTGTCAAATCTAGTAAGCCATTTCTTCCAGTTATGAGCCAGGTTATTAACATCAGTTGTATCAAACTTTGGGAACATGTGCAGGGAATCTGCCATTTTAGCTGTGCTCACCAGTGTGCAGCAGAATAGTGTCTGTGTGCAGCAGGTCTCCAATTCTTCTCCTCGTCGCCAATTGTAATATTGTCAAAAACTGCAGACACTCAGAGATGACTTTTATCAGCAACTTTCTTTATTTTGTTTCTTAACACCACCATATTCCTCCTTCCATGCCCCAGCTCCCAGCAAGCTAATCCCACACTTCCTGTTCCTGTCCAGAGTCCTCTTCCCTTAAAGGGAAAGAGATGCTTACTGTATGTTACAGTGTTGTGCCTTTCTACTTACCTATTTTATATCATATTAACTCTCTGAGTGCCAAATCGTTTCAATCAAATTGCAAGGCTCCCCTTTGGAGCTAAAAGCTACAAACTGTTTTAACTCATGGCGTACAAAAAGTTTACCACTAAAAAAGGGCATCGCAAGCATAGCCCTGATCCAATTAATGGGTCGATGTTTTTACATTTATTTCCCTTGAAATTCTTGTCTTCATTACTCATGAAAGTACAGATGGGTATTTAGCAATTCAGTTCAACTTCCAGCTGGTTACTTGATGAACGACAGAAGCAGAAGTTCAAGAGAGGATGTAAAATTAGAGCAGAGTAATTACTGTTGGATATTTCCAAGCAAGAACCCAGAACGCTATCTCCAACAGATGCATTACAATAAGGACCTCTGTAGATCAAATTGCGCGTGCCTTTTTCTCCTCATCAAGTGCATTCTGAAAGTCCACTCTATTAAACAGAGTTTAGGAGTGTAACCCCTGGCTGCAGATCTTAATGGCAGAAAATGAAATAAAATACCTGTTTTTTGCACATGCTCCTTTAAAATTGGTGGAATAGATGGACAAAAGTGCTAGCTTCTTATTTTTTGGAATGACATATGAGGATATGTGGCAAAAACAGAGCAATTAGAATTCTGGTTGCTAAGGTGATAGCACCACATGTCTTGCTTTGCACCAGGGATAGAGCTTTTAATATGGATGTTCATAGTGCTACCACTTTGTCATCTGCAAATAAATTAAAATATACCTCTCGACCAGAGAACAAAGTCTGCTCTATGTTGTATATTGTGCTATCCAAACTTACAGATATGTGCTTAGAAAACAATATTCCGTAATCTACTTTTTGCCATTCTGGAATGTATTTTTTACCATGAGTTTTGCACTTGCATGGATGCTCTCCTGTTCTAGTAACATTTAAATGTATAACCCTAAAATATCATTTTCTTCCACTTAAGCTCCATTGTTTTTGTGACAAGCCTATTGCTTGTTTACCTGCATATCCTTTTAAATATATTTAAGAATTATAATCTTTATCTTAGTACATATTTTTCTTTGAACCTATACTACAAGTTGTATTTAAAGGGAAAACAAGAAAACACATTCTTTTTTTACCTGTGGATTTTGAAAATCATGCCAGGTGAATTTACATTGAGCGTTTATCAAATTTACATTGGATTATTGCACAATGGTAAGTGACCCAAATCCATTCTGCATTATTGGAAGTAGTGAGTGTTGTCACAATTATAAAATCAAACTGATTATTGATCAATGAGGGTTATGTATTAAAAAAAATAACAAATCTGGTTGAAAACGGTGCATTTGTTCCATTTGTTGCTGTGGTGATTAATCCACTTTTTACCACTTTCCACCAAATTGCACATTTACATTATACATATACCTCAATGGGTACACATTGCTTTCCCTCTTGGGCTTGTGGATTACAAAATCAAAAATCTGATTGCTATTTAAATTCCGTGCCTCAGTTGCCCTACCCATGGGAATTCAATTGAGGATAGGGGTATTAATAAACCCTCAAGGGCTGTTAAAAAGCCTTATTACCCAATATTATTTAATTTCTATGTTATATAATTGCTAGTTACTTTCAGTCTTCTTGTTTTCCTCTCCTAAATGACATGTCATTTTTGCTATTTGTGAATTTCATGAATTTTCAATGAAGCTACAGAAAAAAATGTGATTTACATAATTACTTTATTTTTTAAATTAATTATACTAATTCCAAAAGATCGTAATAAATACACATCAATATGAATTGTGCGGTTTGATTAGCAGATCATAAGTATTTTAGAAATGTTGATATTGTATTATAATTTTATTTTTTGCTGCAGCTTTAGAAACATTTTATCCAAAACAGTTTCTGCAGAATAGAAAAAAAATACACAGATATCATTCACATAGTTCCAATACATGTATCGACTTTACAGGTTTTTTTTATAATTTATTTTTTTACATTACAAAATTAAAACTATGAAAACTTTATATTTTTTTGCATATTTTACAATCTAATTTTTATCAAGATATACCTGTAGGTGCATTATTATGCTCTCCAGGTAGTCTAAGTTCCTCTAATATATGAGAGTTCAAAGTCAAGACATAAGGATACTCACATGTAATGACAACATCATCTTACTGATTTGTAAGACTGTAAATACTTGAGAAATGTTCTCCCACTACGAAAGATCTCCTATGGGAATAAATAGGAAGTTTGTCCCTTCCACACATGCAACATCTGCCAAAAATTTCCTGTCCAGTTGGGCTTGCGGTGGTATTTTGTAGTTAGGTACAGTGCATGACCTAGTAATTTTGCCGTAATCAAGGTACATATATGTAGAAAAGAAAACCCTACAGGGATTAAGCATGAACAGAGTAGATCAACAAGTTAATGAAATAATTCCTGAAGCAACAGTAAAAATATATAATGTCATTAATGATAAAATATATGTGTTGCCTCCGGGGTGGAGGCACGTGAAATAATTTCAAATGAATTCTCCAGGGCATATTTTAGGAATGGGAACCATATGTCATTGTCAGTCGTATTTGGTTTTAATATTGTCAAGAACATCTGAGCAAGTATGGGATTATAACTTGGGTTTCTAATTTTCTTTTGTTAAATTGTCACTGATGAGGAGTACTTGAGTACTGTAACATTATGCAGGTTTCCAGGAATACCTATAGTGTTTTTCCTGTAATGGTACAACATCAATACACAATGGTTATTAAAGGGACAGTCTAATGTCCCAGTCAACCTCACCAATAACCTCAACCTCATCACCAGTAATGCTCCCGAAATGCAGTGCAACACCCCAATGTGGTCCCATTTTTGCACCATTAAAGCCAATTAATTACAGGAGTGTGCTCTCATTGAAATGACTATACCACATGGGCAGAGGCTGAAGAAGATATTTCTCTATCAATAAGTATATATAGTAATCAGGCAAAAGATACAGGTTAGTGCTATCTTGAATCCAGCAAGCAATCAGTGGCTCTCTATAAAGCAGCGATGATGAACCTACGGCACTCTTGACTCGCCAGTGCCTCTGTAGTGACACGTGGCGAGGTAGCTGACTGACCAGTTAATTTTTAAATCAGCCCAAAATAAATGGAGTGAAAAGTCTGTTCCTGAAAAACCTGTTTCACTGCAAAGCATGCCGGCTATTGATGCTGAGCACTGGAAAAATGATGAAACAGACACCCCCCCCCCCCACCACAGGAATTAGGAAAGGTAAGAGATGGGGAGAAAAAGGAGAGATAGCACACATACATAATGCATGTATGTATGTGTATATGTATGTACTGTATGTGTGTGTGTAGGCATGAGTGAGGGTGAGCATATGCTTGTGTGTGTATTATCTAAAATCACTGCACTACACCAGGGATAGGCACCAACATGCAATACAAATGTATGAATACAAATTTGAAGGAGAACTATGAATATTACATTTTATATTTACAATTTTAGAAAGTCAGGGGCTTAAGTCTATGAAGTCAAAAAGGGGAAACTGTGATACCTTAAACGGTAAGAAACGGTAAAATGTTGAACTGAATCTGGAGATCTGGACACTAGAAGCTCATACAGGGGCATATTCCTGACATCATCTTTTGGAAATTAATGATAATTTAACTGTAAAACACTAAGTAGAGTATTTTGGTTGACTAACTAAATACAACATTAAAAACATAATTCCAAGTACTCTGGATGCCCAAATCTTTCTTAGAAATAATTCTTCAATCAGGGTATTTGGTCTCGTTCAGGTTTCTGTCAGGGACACTTAATTGGTCATGTGACACAACTGCTGATAGTTTGTTGCAATAGAAACTGAAACTGTAACAAAAAAAATGTTTATTACAAATACTGTAATAGGGTGTCTTAAGCATGTCCACATGTTTTGGTTACATTGATTACCTCCAAACAGAAGCAAACCTGCAAATCCAAGCCAAGGATAGGAGACTCAGTTGCCTGTCTCTGAAAATGATATTTTACATCAGTGACAACTGAATTCCATTTATACAGATCGCTGATTGCTACAGAAGGACGAGATGGAATAAAAGACAATGACTGATAATGACTCAAGTTTTTTAATTTTCTTGTCATATGTTTACATTTATGAATTCATCTGCTTCTATTTATGTGCCGAACAGGAGCTTCTCTGATTATTGCACAAAGACTTAATTTTTATTTAAAAAAAAAGCAAATTCATCATCATCACAGCATATAAACATATCTATTCCGGGACTGTATATGGAATCTTCATGAGAAATTAATTATGGCTTTAAAATCTGTCATCTTTACACTACATCTGTATTTCACTTGCAGTATGGTAGGGAAAAGTGTAAAGTATTCAGAGAAGGGATGGTCATGCATTACTGGTCCTATGTGATTAATTAAGTCAAACGTTTTTACAGAAATATTGGTGAAAAACAGAGCAGGCAAACCAAAAATAATTGGTATTTCTTTACTTGTACAAAATTACCCCCCCCCCCCAAAAAACGACAAAATCTATATAAATCTATATCATCTAACATGCTTTGTGAAATCTAACTTGTAAAAAAACCCATCATTATAGATATACCTTGTTATTGTTACACAGGACCTAGAATAGCACAGGTTGATGAACCCACGATGCAGAGACAGTAGCAGACCCTACAAGGTAGAAAGGCGCAGGCAGAGCTATTCAGAGCAAACACAGCGGTACAGGGTCAGCGGCAGAGACTCAAGGTCAGGATAATCCGAGGTCGGGGCAGGTAGAACAGGTTCAGGGTCAATCAGGAAAGCCAAAGTTTGGTACACAGTGCGCAAGCGCCGCTCATCAGCGGCAGACCGGCGTGGGACCGCGGCGGACACGGTAGGTGTAACAGTTATGGAGCAGCGTTATGGTCTTCTAACATATAGTGTTGCAAGCAGCAAAATAAATCATTTTAGCTTCACGTCATTTAAAAGTATTGTAAGATGTTATTTCTAGTAGCCTTTTTAGAAATGGAATATACCTTGTCTGGCACAGCTCTCTTTTCTCCTGCTTCCCCTATGGAAGGTACACAGGTATTCGGGGGCTAGCAGGACATGACCTCATAACCCAAAACTTTCTATGCACTCTGAGCCATGACCTGGAGTTTTGAGCATACCTGGAAACTCTGGATTTTGCATGTATGTATGGCTGGCCCTTTCTCCTTACACTAAACCATTCGGCCTCATCTAAGAAGCAGCAGATGGAGAGCACCACCTGACCAACTTTGAAATTTCCCAGGTAGGTTATGACATCATACCCTGCCCATTCCCATTCCCCTGGAGATCTTTGTCAGGGAACCTCTCTCCTTGTCCCACAGTAGACCATCAGGCCCCCCTAGACTTCGGTGTTTGGTGAAAGATGCATCCATTATGATCATTATTATTTATTCACTGGTAACAGTTATCACCTCCCTATGTAGTGAATGATAGTCCCCACTTTAAGGAATCGTATGTGTCATAAAAGGTGTGATGTTAAAAAAATTACATTAAAAGTCAACGTGTGAAAAGCAGAAAATTGTACAGTCATAGATGGTCAAAGGACTTTTATATGGCTTTTGTTTTATTCCTTTTAGCAAAACAATGTTTCATCTATTGATTCACCTTATGGTAGAATATCTCCGTGCTGTGAACAATGCGCATCTACATGCCTGTTAAATTGCTCCTTTAATCTTTGGAAGGCACAGAGTGGTCAGGAAATTGTTAGGGATTTATGCTTTGATTTTGCTGATTTATTTGTAATTATTTTATGTATGTGCAGACATGCATGATGACAGTTAAGAAGGCACTGGTTATTCCTGCTTTATTCATTATTGAAAGTGAACTTTAATCCTTTTTATCTGATTGTAACCACACTATCCCTCTTTCCCCTCTTGTAGCTTTACTGGAACATCCCAAGCCCTCTGCAAACCACCATCTGAAGAGTGGCCTTTGCAAGAATCAAAACGGTATTTAGCCTTATTTGGACTTTGCCAGATCTGCAAGGAAGTGTACGGATTCATATTTGTATTAATATGCACGTTTTCCTGTAAATGTGTTTTGGGGGCATTGTTTCTTTTGTAGCCAAATGTTGTTTACCTTCGGAAAGTACATTCATTTGTCCGGATCCCCCCATCCCTGGCCTCCTACATAACTATGCCCCTTGTTCTAACCTAAAAGCTATCTTCTCTTATTCATCTCTCTCTCTTTCCTCTCTTGTATCTTTCCGGAAACATTCCAAGCCCTCTGCAGACCACCATCTGAAGCCAAGAACTACCTACCCTCACACTCACCCACCCCTCTGTTCATTTTATTTATACATTCTCTTTTCCACCCTGAAACCACTTAGCCCTAATTACTGCTACAAGAGAGCTAGTACCCCCTCTTTTCACCCCCACTTTTATGTATGTGTTACCTGCCCCAATGTCATTGTACAGTGCTGCGTAATATTTTTTGACATAAGTTTGGGCTTGCGACTTTATTATTAATCATCCTAATATTGTTAGTGCTTGAAAGGTGTTCTCATACCTCTGTTGGCTTTATTTGAATTCACCATCGCTGACTCAGGTTAAATGGATTTACCGAAATAACCTCAGCACAGGTTTGTACACATTGTAACACCTGCTGCTTGGTTTGTGGACCACATTCTGGCTGGAAGCAGTTTTGGAAGCCATGTTGCCTGTAGCAATATTTCTTTTTTTCAATGCCAACAACAGTAATTGGAGAAAATAATATAATACATAATATTGACATTCAAATTTTGTATGGGAAAAATAAAAACATTACAAGGGCAGTGGCTGTGTTACGATTAAACAGAGATGTGCTGCTGATTATCATGGAAAATAAGCTACTTCGTACCGTAGATTGAATAGACGGATGTATTGCCATCAATATAGTAAAACACGATTTTGAGACATCATATTGCTTTAAGTGTAAAAGTTGGTTAAAAACAATGACCTTTCATATTGCAGATTATTGTATGCATACCTCCATTGTAAAGCTGGATGTCTGTAGATTTCTATAGATTGTCCTACAAATACCAGGACTATTGGAAGATGTGAACTTATTCAATAAATAATTATAAATAATAAATAATTATTAATATTTAATAGAAAACTCATCTAACATACTAACACACCCCAAATAAGATGGGCAAACATCATGTTATAGAGGGCAGACTCCATATTTGTAGCACTAATTCGTTTAGGTATATACATTTTAGCACTTGTATTACAGATATTCATTGGCACTGAATGTCCCATCATGTTTTGTGTGCTCAGGTATCGCCATGTTTCATACTCCAAATAAAGCAAAATAAAATACGTGTATATATTAATATCTATTTTTGTTTTTATTAAAAGTCTGATCATCGGGTGTATTTTTTATTTAAAAAAATATGATATATACATAACACTGAGGGAGGCAAATGTTATTTTTACAAAGATAATCCCTCATCTGATGTAGAGCAAATTGCTTTACTAAAAGTCACGCTTTGCCAGGGCCAGCCCAACAATGGAGCCGAGTGGGGCAACCGCTCCAGGCGGCACTTTTTTTTTTTTTTTTAAAGCGAAAGAGAGAGAGAAAGGGGCCCCTCTCTCCTCTGCGGCGAGTCTTCCTGTTCGGTCTCGGTGCCGGCTTGTAATGCTGAGTGCCGGAAGATTTCCGGCGCTCAGCATTACAAGCCGGCACCGAGACAGAACAGGAAGACTCGCCGCAGGACTGCTGAAAGGTAAGTACAAGGGAGGGGAGGGGGGGCGGCAGGGACGGAGGGAGAGGAAGGGTAGATGGGGGGGCGGCATTTTAAAATTCGCCCCAGGCGGAATTTTGCCTTGGGCCGGCCCTGCGCTTTGCTGCAAATATATTATAATTATACATATATTTAATAAAAAAAAAAAAGATGCCAATGTAGGAGATGTTAAATCCTCAAAGTAACATGCATTTTTTTTCTTTGATAAAAGATCACACTTCTTCTTTATTGGCACAACGTGTTGTTTTTAAGCCTCGAGGCAGCAAAATACTGATCAAATATGTTTAAGATTTGGAAACAAGCATGAACGGTAGACAGGAGTACACCCTGATTCTGTTATTAAACTTCAAAAGCTTTTGTCAAGGTCACAATTATAATTTACACCATGGAGTGCTTTTCTGTACATGTTATGTTGGGTGTCCATGCAACATCATTTTCCATATGATATGGTGAATAAACATCTGAGATTAATGTAGCTGTACATAATGTGATTGTTTAACGTTATATTAATCTAAAACAATAATAACATTATGTCGGGGGATTTGCGTGGAAAATGCGGGGAAATTCCTAAGAAAAACAGCTGTTATGATTTCATACTCTGGTTAAGATAACAAATGTAAAAATGTTTCATACAGAAGCCTTAACAACTAGACATTGCCATCAAGCTTACTCTTGAATAAAAATTTTATTAGGAAAGAGGCAGAGCAATGTTTCGGTGACAAAGAATAGATAAGCATTACAAGTCAGTACAAATTACTACGCATGCAATAACACTTCCATGATCCAATCCCTAGAAGCGTAACATGTTGTATAACATTTGTGTGTCTTGCATTCAAAGCGCCAAGGATAACTATTGTAACTATTTAGGACAAGCAGGAGACTACCTTCTCAGTCACCTTGGGATGGGTTTTGTGAATTTGGGGAATTAACTGGAGAAAGTACAGATATGCTCCACAGAGGAGAGACCCGCGCCACACAATCATATCATATTCCATCTCCTTGAAGTCTGGGAAGGGGATGTTTTCCTAATAACAATTGCAAGGGGAACCATCCTATGTGTTGAAAGGTCTGAGAAGGCATCTGTTGTAAAGATACATCTAACGTATTTATGGATGTATCCATCACGTAAAAAGGTATTTGGTCTCTGAATTGTGGCTTCAAAAATATGATGTAATCTCGACAGTCATGGCCAGTTTTTGGGGGGGTGTAGCGTGTCTACACCAGGTACCCCACAAGCTTCTGGTAGTTTACAGCCTTATAGTAGCCCTTGGGTGAACTTTCTAAATAAGCTGTCCCTGAGACTCTTGAAATATGAATCCTTTATTAGCCCATTGTAAAGATTCTATGTAGTGACCCACCAAATGTGTTAACCAAAAAGGCTCTTATACGGGTCCTCATGAAATCTTTGACTTGCTATTATTAAAAGATTGAGTCAACTGCATTCAAGCAGGGATATCAATTGTAACCAATCGGCATTATTATTCGCAATCACAGCAGTGTAAAATAGGAAGAAGTTCAGACTGCGTGACCCTCAGAATCTGCCCCATCATCCTGAGATTGGAGCAAAAACCTTGAGACCCTGAGGATTTCCAGGTATGGTGATCAGCACATTCTATGTCTGGAGAAGAGGGCGGTGTAAGAATCTAAATCCTATGTAAAAGTATAATCCATAACACACCGCCCTTTAATACGTTTCCTAGTAGCTCTCAGAATTGTTCATTAACCATAAATTAAAAGGTTGGAGGTCCCTCCCATAGGCTTTGTACACCCCACAGAAACCGAGGCAGAATATTTACACCAACATAACACCAATGCATAATAAATTGGTATATCTATCTAAGATCATGCTTACTTGTCATCCTAAAACACTACCACTTACACAAATACTATTGAATGGGGTTATACCTAAAATGGGTGGGGGGGGCAGAGAACCGTTTGCACCAAGGAATTTTTGAAAATATCTTATCTTTTTAGCTGTTAAAAAAATAACAAATGTATAGAAAAAATGAATCATTAAATGCTGTTATAAAACTACAGTGATGTGTATGCAAGGGAAAAACAGATAAGAACCATTTGGCCCATCAGGTCTGTATGTTATTCCTGCTATAAATACTCAAACCACAATTGGTCCTTGGTCACGTCTTATATCCAGGATCTCATATATCATTCAATACCCCCATTCTATTAACACTTATGTTTGGAGGCTGTTCCACTTATCCACCACATCTAAGTTTCTGACCCGCTAGTTTTAGGCCATCACCTCTTGTGTAACATTTGTCCTTTGAAATAAACTTCCCTCCTGTACTTTGTTAAATCCCTTTATGCATTTACATGTTTCTACCACCACTCTTTTCTTTTTTAATATATATATTGACATCCTGCAACACCATTTGAAAGGTGTTTCTTTTCTAGCACGGTATTTCCGAAGGTTGTCATAAGCACTTTTTGAAGCAATTATATCTGCATATTGAGGAGGTGAGGGTATAATTTGCCTTTAATAGAATATTGTGTAAGATGCCACATTGTTAATTGCATATAAGAAAGGGATATTGAAGCACTTGTGTACGCCTCATCTGCTGCTTGGCCTTTTAATAACTTAATTTATAATTATTGAATTAATTTGACACATGGAAGGCCAGGATAGTTAATAAACAATGCTTTGTGGTCTACATAACAGAATTAAAGTGCTTTTTATGTGGCATAAAGCAAATTAGGCATATGTTTTAAAAGGATTGCAAAGGGTTAATCACATTTGACAGAGTGTTTTACAAATCCTCTGAACGCAGAACTCTTAGAATTATTTACCAATTTTAAAAGGTCTTGGCCCATCAAAGCTAGTGTTAGGTTAGAAATACAGAGTTAGTTGCCACGGTGACAAACACTTTTAAATATAACACATCCCCTAATGCGCTTTTAACATAGTATTTTATGACTTTTAAATCACATACATTAGCAAATATATAAAGTAATTTAGTTGAAAGGTCATTTCTAGAACCATTTATGTTACATTTCCCCAGGTATTTGAGTAAATTTGTACTATGACATTCCAGCTCTACTATTCTCCTGACATAAGGCACAATATGCATCTGGTAAAGATTAAATATTCTGTTATTTCTGTTTTGTATTCAGGGCAAAATGTATTGAGGAAACAAAAATATTTGTTTATGACGCTGTTTTAGGAGGATTTATTTAGCTGAGCTTGACAGTGTGTTAATGACATTAAAGCCAAAATCTCAAACAATTTGCATGGATTTTGCCATAAGATATTTTATCAACTATTGTTCAGTTAACCATTTAACTGTATGTATATATCATACCAAACCAAGGGGTTAAATAGTTGTATTTAATATATGGCTGTTCATGCTTTGACTTGCATGACACCATTGTTATGGCTGCATACTCACTAAGTTCAGAAAACCAACATAGATGAGCACAATAAAATATGTTGATTAAAAAATGTACACCATTGGGGTTCAATGTTTAGAATATTAACTTTTCACAGGTATGGTCCAGAGCTGGTCCTGTTCTGCACTAATAATGATGTATGCGAGCGGAACACTCACACCAATTCATTTCCAACCCTTTGCTATGATCTAAACCTTTGTCTAAATCAGATCCATCGTATGCAAACGATGGAGCCCATGTAACTATAGGTAAGGAGTGACATATGTCATGTCCTTTTGTGGATGTATTAGACGTGTCCATATTGGCATAAGTGTGTTTAATTTTGCTTGCCGTAACTTTTCCAAAGCATAAGAGTCATAGTTCCTAGAGCGTCAACGTCAAATAGAGCATCTCCAATGAGGAATACATGATAAAGTACTTGCAGAATTCTTTAACAGGGCTTATGGAATTTTTACAGTGCAGTGCTCTCTGTTGGCTGCTTGCAGCAGGCAATTGCTATAGGGGAAGCACTCCCATTGAAATCAATGGGCAGTTTAAAACACTTTATGACCTAGGCCAAGTTGCAGTTAATAAATCCATAAAAAAATGACCTATAAGATCACAAATACCAAAGCAGTACAGGAATGATGCAGCTTTGAAGACTTGCAACATATAAAAGTGCTTGCAGAGAAAGATAGCACTTTTAATGAAGTATAGATTTTTACAACAACGGAAATCTGATGTGGTTGACAGATCTTACATCAAACTGCAGAAACAAGAACTGTATCATTTGCCAATTTGGTGAAGTTCTGGGCGAGCTGAAACTGGCTAGCATACCTGAGGCAGCTGTTTCATTGTGGCGCCTGGAATCTTCCCTCTCACTCTGCAGACAAGTTTCCTTTTCCCACCCATTTAACATATTCTCCTCCGCGTATCTTTCTCATGCTATTCATGGAAGAATCATTCCTTGCTCTGTGAGCTGGGATCCTAGCCCGACCAGTCCTGCAGTCTGGCATTCCAGCACTGTCTGGCTGTGTGATCATCACACTCCCCTCAAGGCTTCCAGGCTTTGCTAGAGAAACAACTGTCATCACTCTTATCTCTCATTTCTGATACCTAATAGAGATTAGTGAAACCTTGTATTGTCACGAGCAATGGAAAGTGACCGATATGAGATAGTCATCACTTCTTCCTTACCACACAGGATTTTTAAGTTCTTTTAGATCAAACTTGCCCCAAGTACAAACTATCACTACCCTCTCTTGTTAAAAGTGTTCACATTTATTCGGTTTCAAATGCAGTCATTTTAGATCTGTTGTCACTATGAGAGCATTGAATTGTGACCCCCTAATATAACATGATTCAGGCTTGGTAACGGATAAAACATTAGATAGACAACATGGTTGGAATAAGGGAGTTGGGTCTGCTTGTGATGAGTAAAACATTTAAAGAGTAATAATATTGGCTCTTGGACGTCTTTTAACACCGCCCTATAAATACTATATGTTAAAGACCATATAGAAAAAAAAAATCATAATAGCTACACTTTCTAGAATTAGTGGGGAAAGAATGACTTTTCTCAAAAGGTTAAACAATGCCAAACCACAAAAAGATTATTTTTCTAGTCATTTTTCTCTCTCGTATTTTCTTTTTTGATCATCGGTATAACAGGGAGCAACGAATGTTAGAAAGAGCTGGGGTCCAGTTACATAACCTGCTGACAGGAAAGATCAATTATACGTGGTCATAAACTTTACGTTTCCACAAAACCCACACTCATCAGAGGATTAGGAGCACTTAATAACCTAATTAATAAGCTTTAGACAATGCGAACTTGTCAAATTCTGTGCAGGAAAATGTCCACGGCTATTAGTTATCCAGGAAACATCTTTCATTCTTGCGTATCAAGTTTAATCTGTTACCCGCTCAATGCATCTTTGCGTTGGCCTGCCTTGGGACATTGTGTTTGTCTTTCGCTATTGATGGGCAAGAAAAAAAAGTCATGTACTTAATGTAGATATGCAAGTGTATCTGTATATATCTTACAAGGGATTTCCTGATGACCCATATACATATATATATATATATATATATATATATATACTATGCAAATACTATAGTCTATGGACTTCATTCTTCCTGATCAGTAGATCTATCTGTCATGAAGAATTTAAGATTCATATGTTCATTTGTCAGATGTGAAAGGGTCTGTCAGCTGAAGATTAGTATACAGGTTGCCAAAAAAGCCTACAGCCCACAATAACAATACTATCTTATATTTGAGCTCCCAGATAATCCCTTCACTTTCTTTCTCTGCAGTCTAGTTATGATCAGGCTTAAGTTGCATATTTTGTTTTTTTATCAAGATTTTGCTGATAAATGCTATCAGCAGGGGAGAAATGAAATCCAGTGGATGTGGCTCTTATTACAAGGAATGATCACGGTTTGAGAGCTTTTTACATGATATATAGAAGGAGTATTCATATTCAGATATTTAATGTCTAGATTCCTGGGAACCAAATACAGTTAATTATAGGGGAAAGAGCAACTGTTACATTTTTTATTACTTAAGTCCTTGCTTTTTAAATAATATTTTATAAAAAATGTAAATTGATGATGATATTGCGTTATTCATTTTATCGTTTCTTGGGGGTTTTGCGGAACAAGTGAAATATACCGTATTTGCTCGATTATAAGACGACCCTGATTATAAGACGACCCCCCAAAATCTGAATATTAACTTAGGAAAAAAGAAAAAGCCTGAATATAAGACGACCCTAAAGGAAAAAAGTTTTACCAGTAAATGTTAATTCATGTAAACTATTTTTTTTAATAAAAGCTATGATTGAGAAAAATATTTTTTTTGTTTTTATTTCTTGTATTTTCCAGCCTGTCCCCCAGTTACGCACATCTGCCCCCAGGCTTGCCACACCAATATGGCACTGTGGCCCATGATATGCCTTTTAACCCTCTATATGCCACTGTGCCCCATGGTATGCCTTTTGACCCCCTATATGCCACTCTGCCTCCAGAAATGCCTTATACCCCTATATCCCATTCTGGCATTTAGGGGGTTAAAATGCATATTATGGGGCAGAGTGGCATATAGGGAGGTATAAGGCATTTCAGGAGGCAGAGTGGCATTAAGGGAGTTAAAAGGCATTGTATAGAGCACTCTGCCTCCAGAAATGCCTTATACCCCTATATGCCACTCTGGCATTTAGGGGGTTAAAAGGCATATTATGGGGCAGAGTGGCATATAGGGAGGTATAAGGCATTTCAGGAGGCAGAGTGCTCTATTAAATGCCCCCTTAATGCCACTCCAGAAATGCCCTATGCCCCCATTTAACTAACACACACACACACTCTCTCTCCTCTCTCCCCTCTCTCCCCTCTCAGCCCTCTCTTACCGGTGCTTCCAGCCGGGGCAGCGGGTTGACGTCGCCTTCTGCTGCAGCCGGAAGGAGGTGGAGTTGGCAGCGGGGGTTTGTATGCGTCCGTCGCGTATACTTTCCCCGGCTGTCAGAGATCAGAGATCTCTGACAGTCGGGGAAGGTCTACGCGACGGACGCAGACAACCCCCGCTGCTAGCCACACCTCCTTCCGGCTGCAGCGGACGTTGTCTACGCGGATCGCGTAGACGTCAACCCGCTGCCCCGGCAATACAGCAGGAAGCACCGGTAAGTGTGTATGATGGGGGGGGGTGAGACAGGAGGATCCAGGTCCCCTGCAGCGGTGCGGGGGATCTGGATCTTAGTCTCCTAATCAGACTCTATTTGAGGTCTGATTAGAAGACGACCCCGATTAGAAGACGAGGGGTATTTTTCAGAGCATTTGCTCTGAAAAAACCTCGTCTTATAATCGAGCAAATACGGTATATATACATATAGTTTTTTATTTTTACAGCGAAGATGCAGAAAAACTAGCTGCGTGCTGTGAAGAATATGACAGGATTAACCCATGCTTCCCGTGTGTTTAACCCTTGCCACCTGGTGGTTTCTGTTTTAGCACTGGTTGCCAAAGGAGTGTTCAGTGAATAGTGAAACATGAAACTGGTTCCATGCTGTGCCAAATATTGCAATATCAATATGAGTTAACCAGTCTAGTGCCAGAAAATTTAGTCGTCTTGTTATATGTCATAGGTATAGTTTCTAGTGAAGTACACAAATGAAAGCAACCCAAAATTTTACATTGGAATCAAACTAAGAAAAACTTAGTGTCGCTTACTATATGTCCTATATAGGAGCCTGTATGACAAATTAGTCATGACTGCTGAAGCATAATATAATAAAACAGGCAAGAGTTTAGGGAGCCTTCTTCTGGTGAAACTCACAGCATGGCCCCCAAGTTTCTACCTGCTGCCCCCTAAAATGTTGTTCTTACATCTCTTCAATGATCCCAGATAAGATACATTTACAAGTATTTCTTCATAACTTCATTAGAAGTACATTTGGCGTGTCTCCATCCTATGATTTTCCTAAAGAGTTACTTTCATCTCAACTCTTTCCTAACTAAGACAGTACATTACATTTTATTTATCGAGTGCTAGCAGACTCCATATAGCTATTAAAGTGAGAGAGATAAAATGACAAATAATGTAAAGGTGACAATAACATTAACACATGTACCAGTTAAGGCAAACTGGTACAGAAGGAGGAGAGGGACCAGTTGTTATGTGCCAAATATTGCAAAAGCTGATGGTCTACTTGGGCAAGGATGGCTTGATTTGAAAAGGGGTCATGTGGATGTTCTAGAAGAGATGGGGGGAATAACCAGAAGCTCTTGGAGATGTTGAACTTCAGGTGGTAGGATGCCATCTAAAATAAACTATATGGACCAAAATTTGGGGACACCTCACCTGACCATTACACCAAAAGGGACTTATGACATCCTATTCTAAATACATAGACATTAATATGAAGCTGGTCTCACCCTTTGCAGATATAGCAGCTCTTCTGGGAGAGTTTTTGAGTTTTTCTGTGGGAATTTTTGCCCATTCATCCAGTAGAGCATTTGTGAGGTCAGGCACTGATGTTGGATGAGAAGGCCTGGCTTGCAATCGCTGTTCCAGTTAATCCCAAATTGTTCGATGGGGTTGAGGTCAGGGCTCTGTGCGGACCAGTCAAGTTCTAACACACCAAACTCATCCAACCATGTCTCTATGGACATTTGATAACTACATTTGGCAGTGGCCATTGCTTTTGACAACAGTGGGATTTTTAGGTTGCTTTGGGAATTAGTGTTGCAATGAATACTGGATCCAAATATCTAAGTGTCCTTCCCCAGACATGGTTTATGTTAGGAGGTATGAAGCAGTGGCCTCAATTATAACATTGCAATGCCTTTACAGCATTCTATATTACCTGAAAAAGTGAAAAACTTTACAGAAGATTTTTACAGAACATCCTTGTTGAATAAAATAACAAGCCTGAACAGTTGCAGAACATGCAGGGACAACAACCACAGACAAAAGTGCGTCTTAACTCAGTGTTTTGCTCTTAATCACAGGATCAGAACTAGTATGTATCAGACGCCTGCTTGTCCTAATATAAATTTGTCATTTAAATATTATTCACTGTAAATAACCCCATTGTACACTGCTGCTGAATATGATGGCACTATTTAAAACAATACATAATAATAACATAACATTGGTAGTCAAGTAGGTTGAGTATATATTTTCTACATCAGTTTACTATTGATTTTATTTATACAACTACAACAAACTAATAATCAATCTCCCTCTTCCCAATGGGCACTCCATTAATGGGCAAGTGACTAAGCAACTAACCCACAACACAGTCATACTAAATATATAATGTATATAAACATATATTTCATATGTAATGCACCCAAAAGTCCTTCTTTTCCCCAAATCTCCCTCATAAATATGAAGAAAAACATGTTTTTTCTGATTGCTAAAACGTTGAGAAATGTATTTAAATAATTCTGTTTTAATTATTTTAAGGTTAAATCTCTTACAATTTTGTCTTAGAATAATTATTCATTAAAGTAATTTGGCATATTTTTCCACTCAGGGAAACATCTTCTTAAAGAGAATCTATTAAAATTGGTAATTTTGTATAATTATATTTATGTTAAAACACAGTCTAGAGTAGTTTAGTTTAATTCACTTTCTGGCGTGCATGAAAATCAAATATATTTTTAACTGAGAGGTCTTAGAAGCAAATATGCTTGCACTTCCTATATATATATATATATATATATATATATATATATATATATATATATATATATATATATATAGTGGTCTTCTAGAATACTCTACAAAGAGATTAAATACTCTACAAAGACTTTGTAGACTTTGTAGACTCTTTTTTAGCAGTTGGGTGTTATTGCCACTTAAACAGGATGAAATTCAGTAAAAAAAAAAATTAAATATGATCTGAAACGATCAGAAGATACATTTGGGTCTACAGGTTGTCCCTAAGGAGGATTTCAGGTCTTTTCCAGATAGCGATTGGATTCAACATTAAGTTTATTAGGACCTTAGTTGAAGGTGTGCATTTTGTTTCTCAAGTTTTTCACATTTCTAAACTTCACTATAAATCAGTAGTTCCTTTTTTTTGTTGTCAAGTGAATTTGGAAACAATTATATATATATACTGTTGTGTGTTGTTTATACACTTCAGAGAAGTGTAATTTGTATATAGGATATTTTTTCTCTGATGGAAGCATAATATTTTCAACATTAAGGAAATCATGTCCAGCTTTCAAATACCTGAAGTACTTTTATTGTCAGCAATGTGGGGCATTGGCAGCTATAACAATCATTGCTATGTAAACATAACACAATGTGCTTCACATTAATTCTGGTATCATTTTATATTGTGTATATAATATGGAAAAAATAGGGCAAATGAATTGTCCATACTTATATTGTAAACAAATAATAATATAGATTTGCATTTAAATACAAGCATCAGATTTGTTAGAGACCGAGTATGTAAAATTACATGAATTATTTATGTAACCCAGTACCAGGACCTGGTTTGGCAGCTCTAGCAAGTCCTTGCAATTGGGTTTGTACTTTTGGCATTTGATCCTCTAAGCATTTTTGGTTATTTATTTTTAGTAAATTAAACCTGCAATGTATAAAATATCCAGTGACATGTAAGATTACATTAGTATGTAGTTGGTCCACCTTTGCAGCTATAGCAGCTTCCACTTCTCTGGGAAGGCTTTCTACAAGATCTTGCATGTTTCTGTAGGAATTTTTGCCCATTCATCCAGTAGAGCATTTGTGAGGTCAGGCACTGATGTTGGATGAGAAGACTTGGCTTGCATTCTCCGTTCCAGTTCATCCCAAAGGTGTTCGATAGGGGGTTGAGGTCAGGGTTCTGTGCGGCCAGTCAAGTTCTTCCATACCAAACTCATCCAACCACTTCTTTATGGACCTTGTTTTGTGCACCACTATTAGGATAAAAGTATTGGGAAACACCTCTTAATTATTGAAATCAGTGTTTGGGCTAGACTTCAGAATACCAATACATTTAGGATAATGCTATGCAGTTTGAGGAAGACCCTTTTGTATTCCAGGCTGACTGTGCCCCAGCACACAAAGCAAGGTCCATAAAGACATGGTTGGATGAGTTTGGTGTTGAAAAACTTGACCGGCTGCACAGAGCCCTGACCTCAACCCCATCGAACACATTTGGGATGAACTGGAACTGAGATAGTGAGCCAGGCCTTCTTGTCCAACATCAGTGCCTGATCTCACAAATGCTCTACTGAATGAATGAGCAAAAATTCCCACATAAACACTCCAAATCCATGTGGAAAGAGAAGAGTGGAAGCTGTTATAGCTGCAAAGGTACACATTAATATCTATGTATTTAGAATGCAATGTAAATCTAAATAAGTCGATGTTTCTGTAATTGTCAGGTGTCCCAATACCTTTGTCCATATAGTGTATGTATGGTGCCAGACCCAGACTGACCAATCGGGCAAACTAGGTCTGTGGGCCTTATGGCTATGGATGGATAGATAGATATACATGCCTCATAGTAGTAGTCATTATTCCTCCAAATATTTTTTAAGAAAATGGTCTCCTACTAGAGAACATAGAAGTACCATTTATTGACAATGCTGAAGAATTAGCTCACACACGCAAGTCTATTAAAAAAAGGCCACACGAGCAGTGAAAAGATTTATTCTTATCCTTCCCTTTCATCCTTTTCTTTCCCTGAAGACACAAGGTGACACATCCAAGTGCTTGTCCCTCAACAGCCTCTTCAGTGAGCAGCAGAGCAGAAAGACCTAATATCTATTCATTCATAATCTGTCATTTGAAAATCATTAGGGACAATTGACTTCACATGTCTCAGATAATTAAAATAGTCATGCTTCCCTTCTGATTTTCAAAGCAAATACCTCACATTCTGAATCAGAACTTTTATTGATGTCTTTCAACGTATGGCATCATGTTGTCAGCTGTTTGAGTTACAAAAAAAAATCATTTAGATCATTGATGTGTATGTAGTAACCGTGGCAACACATTATTGCTTTTAGACAGTTTAGGTTACAGAGGAGATTAGTTTGGGAAGCAGAGTAGATTTGGGGTTTGGGAGGTAGGTAGTTCACCCACCACCTTGATTGCGCTAGAAGAGCCCAGTATCAGAACTACCAATACCAGGTGCCTATTGCTTTATGAGATTTGTCTGGAACATTTGGAGTTCCCACAATATTTTATTACCCCCCCTCGGCTTTGGGAAGCTCTGTGTTTTATTTTAGTCCTAACAACTTTAATGATATAATTTAGGATTTTTGATACTTTCCTTATTAAATTTGTCAGAAAGATATTTTAAAAGGTAATATATAGCGGGGTAGGATAGCACATTTCATGTCATTTAGAATACTTTGTGAGTCCGTTCCTACTTGTTTTCTGTTCCTCAGATGCTGGAGGGGATTAGGTGCAAAATAGTTGTTAGACCTGGTAAAAGGAACAGGGACTCACACCAGAGGTGTTAATGAACATTTCTCCCTGCTATCTTGATTTTAGATGGTGGGCAGGTGTGATTGAGCTCCAGGCTCCTATGATTTACGGTCCCCCCTGTGCAGTCTGAATATGCAAATTCACTTTTGTTTGTTGCAGGTGCCCAAATCCTCAGGGAATCTATTGATTAGAGGTAGGGAATAGTTTTGTTTGGAACTCTATTTTTAGGTAGATGGCATGCTCAACCATGCAGACAAACATATGATATCACAGCATTTGGGCAGACTTCATGACAAGTGGAAGTAATAATATTTAAAGGGAATTAATGATAAAAATGCGTTTTCACAAAAAAAACAAAACAGATATGATCTTTTTATGTTTCTAAGTCATGATTTTTACATAGTCTTTTTGGAAAAAAAGGCATTTTTTTATTTTAGTTTAATACATAAATTATTATCTTGTTATTACAACATTAAGAGACCTTGCTGCACTGTACAATGAAATATAGACAATAACAAATATAATCAGAGACAAAAGTTGTGGAAACCAGTGGTACTTAGACCTTTTTAAGTTTGAAGCCCCCATCCTATACTAGAGTATGGTGTTTCTATGAAGAGAATACTTTGATGACGCAGTGACCCTAGCTATCTGTTGGGTACTACTGAGTCATTGGTGCTAAACGTTCACCAAGTATAGTAGGCAAGTGCCTAGGGCACTTTGTGGGGGAAAGTGCCATTCTTGCTCTTAATCCCATGCAGTTTTAATCCGGCATATTTATCAACTAATGTGGCAGTTTTATACCTATAACATTTGGACTCATGATTGTTCTACGATTCATTGGACACATGACCAGTGCAAGAAGAGGTCTTGAACGGAAAACAAAGATGATGCTGATTCCTCAGACGAAAGAGTCAGGCAGAGGCGTTTGTGAAGACGGTGACCATGGGTAGGTCTGAAAATAAGGCTTGTCAAACATAGGGCAAAATAAGTTAGATTCATTCAGGTTTTATTATAATTTATCCAAGAATTTAAAAAAAAAAACAGCATGATCAACAAGATTGAAATAAAATACTTTGAGGCAAATTGAAAGCAAGTAAAGAATTGTGATACATCAAGTAATGAAGTATGTAAGAGAATATGATATATTAATTATATTACTGCTATATATCTGTTACTTCAGTCAATTTAACAGTAATAAAGAGATAATTGCTATTTTCTTGGAGAGAGTATTCATAGTTTGGAATGCTAAGAAAACTGATATTTTTCACAAAAAAAAAATTTGAAGGGATACGGGCAAAACAGTGATCAAAAATAATAATGCACATGATTGATATTTATAATCATGGTATTTGAATGATTTAGTTTTAATGTGATACCTTGTGCATTCAAGGAAGGGAAATGGATGTTCTCTTTTTTCATCTTGAGTACCTAGCTAGAATGACCTAACTTCTCTATCTACAAAGGAGGGTGGATACAGCAGTGGAACCAGCGTCATATTCTGGACCGGGGGCCAGATCGCCCTCTTGGACAAGTAGCCCACCCCGGTGTCCCGCTGTTCAGTGGGCTCATTGCAAAGGAGATCTCTCATAATTATCTTCGAAGATGTATGTTTCTTGTCCTGATGTGTCTCCACTTTGAGCATCACTCTTACAAAGGCCACCCCAACCAATCATCTTTTTCCAAAGAGGAACAATTACTTAATAAATATGGAAAAACAACTAAATGAGGAGGAATAATCACACAAATAATGAAAATAAGAGGGTGGCATGACTGATCCCAAGGTTTACACATTGTAACATTTCTAATACTGTATATATTAATTTGTTATCTGCAAATCAGTTTTTTTATATATATATATTTGTAAGTACTAGTATTTAAGTGCATTTAATTTGCAGAACTCCAAAATTGGATACATGACAGATGAACAAAATATATTCAGAATTTATGATTTTTTTTTAATTCTGATGAGATCAAAGAGAAGTAAATTAAAAAAGAAATAATCATATATTTTATTTTACATGTCAAGGCCTGCCACATTTCTGTTATTGGCTAACAGTAAGTACAAAGGGATTGCAGACTTTCCCTATAAGCAATTGTGTTTTGGATCCACACACATTATGAACCATGTGACAAAATGCATTTTAAGGCACATTCAATCCAGTATGACACATGACAACAATGATTCTGACTTCTTTGTATATAGTGACAGCAGCTCAAAAGTAGTACAGTGCACTTAGCTTTGTATGACAGTCACATGTGTTATTGTTATCAATATGGGTGACAATTATAATGCAATTCTTATCATTGTATATATTTATGTTGACAAAGTGAATTGTTTAAGAAGGAGCCTCTATTTTCCTTGAAATGAATGCAGTTTGTTGGGTCCTTTAACTAGCAAAGTTGCACAGAAGCAAGCGGGATTGTATAGCGAGAGGCATTAGTAGCGGGAAGAGAGAGGTGGTTCTGGTTACAGATCTCTGGTCAGACCTCACCTAGAGTATTGGGTACAGTTATGGAGACCCCCATCTCCAGAAGGATATTGACATTTTGGAGAGTGTCCAGAAGAGGGCTACCAAATTGGTGAATGGTTTGCAGGAAAAAAATATAATAAAAGTGTTCAATATGTATGGCTTGGATTTTAAGAGACATGGGAGATGTGATAGAAATGTTGAAATTTGACAAAGTACAGAAGGCAAGTTTATTTCAAAGGAGGATAGACGTTAGAACAAGAGGTCATAATCTAAAACTAGAGGATCAGAGGCTTAAAAGTAAAGTAAAGTAAGGTGGTTTTGCTTTACTGAAATGGCAGATAAATGGAACAGCCTCCTAGCAGAAGTGGTAGAGGCTACAGTAAATTAACATGCATGGGATCAGCATAAAGCTATCCTGAATCTAAGACAAGATCAGGGACTGATTAGGACCTGAGTCTTACATCTAGAAAAATGGGCAGACTAGATTAGCTGAATGGTTATTTCCTGCCATCAAATACTACAAATGTATGTTTAGCACTCATACCAAATTGTTAAGCATGCTAAATGTTAGCAAGCATGCCTCCAGACCCTAGGTTTGGACTAACACATCTTGTGCTGATTCTTCCCTTGTAGTGTACTCACCTTTAGTAGAAAAAAAAATTAATGCTATTATAGCCCAATAATTTCTATTGGTGTAGCAGCCCTATAACACAGAGGGATTTTAAAGGTTCAGCTGAGAAACTATTTTAAAATACATGGGCAAGGGTAAAAAAATTATCCAGTAGAATCCATTATTCCATGGAAACTCCACTCACTTCTTTACCCCTAATATATATCATATATCTTTAACAGTCTATATTATAATGCCGGCTTACTTATACATCAAACTAATTCAAACAAAACTGAGGCCACATTTTTTGAAATGCGTAAACATGTTTAGAAAAAAAAAGTATAAAAATTCACAAGAAAAACAGGAGAAATTGGCACATAGAGCCTGCAGATTTTGCTTGAAAGTATCAGAAATCATGACTATTAATTACTCTCTTTAGAAAAAGTCCCCTTAGTTTGCTTGTTCTCACTTGCCAATTTGTTCATGTTTATGTTTGGAGGGGAAAAAAAACAGGCATTTGCTACTTAGTAATGCTCATTTAGTGTCTCGGTGGATTTTCTTGAGCCAAAAACATTATTCAGCCAAGTTAAAATGAATTTTAAAGATGCATGGCTCTAATTATTTTTCCTTAGGTAGTGTTAAACATAAGCCATTAAAAACTATTAAACGAATAGGCATGTTGTATTAATTGAGTGGCATTGCATACACTCACACATACTAATATATATATATATAAATATATATATATATATATATATATATACTCAATATATTCACAAGTAACTGCTTGCAAAAACGTCTCAAGGACTAGTATATGTTGTGGCATCATTTAGCAAATGTATAATGATAAAATATTTATCGTTTTCCAATATTGTTTTTCTTTATATATTTTTCTTTTAAAAGCTCAAGTAGAATAGTTGACTATTATTCCTATAAGTAGACCAACTCACTAATGAGGACCATGAAGGCACTGGTTTGTAAAAACGTAACAGCATTGCCATAGAATAGTGTGGACTTCCTCCAATCCATGTGAACAAACTAGGTGGTGAGCTGGAGGTGGGTGCGGGCATGCAACAGCATGTAGAAAGTAAGGACCACAGGGCCCCTAGGACTGTCCTCATACATGCATTTATTTGTATACATATGTTAAACAGTAATGTGCTGGACACTACACTTTATTCACATGTTTCATAACAAGATAGTTAAGATTCTAGATCCAATAAATTCAAATATCACAAGTCCAATTCAATTATCAATCTCTATATGAAAAATGTTTCTCCATATTCAATTCACAAGGTGATGGGTAAATTTAAGTTAGGGGTAATTGCATTATATTTAGTCGCAGCTCTGGCAATGAAAGGGTTTGTCACTTCAATGAATGAATGCTAAGAAACACATTTAAGTAATTCCAATGCCAAAAATGGGTAAAAATCTCAACTACCACAAATTTTATCCTGGAAAGCAGATGGCGCTTGATGAAGCAGCTGATAAACAAATAAGCAAGTAAATGAGTCATTTCCACTAAAGTACTCGTTCACATGCAATTTTTTTTTTAGACGGAAACCATCTGTAATAGAGCACAGCATCCATGTCCACTGGTTTCCGTCTTCTTCTTAAATAATCTCATATAGACCAACAAGCTGGCCAGGTCAGTTACTTACCAAATGTACACTCAGGGATGAATGTGATGGTAATTGGGCAATACCACTGGCAACATTTCATCATATATAGTTTTGATACCCATTAACAATCTATTATAATAGGGAAATCCATTAAAACCATTGTGTCACTTTACTGCCCCTTTAAACTCTCCTAGCTCCTTTTTTTAGTTTTTACATTTACCCCACCATCTCTAAACCTTTCATTTTGTCTAATGCTTTCATTGCTTACTTTGTTTGTTTGCTTATGTAATAACTCGCGCTCCACACAGTGGTGGATTGTCAACTTTCCAGGAAAGACATGGCTCATTAGACAGAGGTTTCACACAAAGTGAAAGGTGTTTTGTCCTGATGTGGCAGGGACAGGACTTTTACTGTGGGAGGTTGGGGGGCAAGTTGTGTGGAGCTGCTGCATTTCATAGCCTTATCAAAATATAGCTTTATTAAAATGTATTGATATACCAGTTTGATTACTCTCTAAGGAGCATCAAAAAAGTACTCCATTTTTTCCTGGGCTAATACAGCTAAATACACTATATAGAGGGCATTAGTAACCAACAGGGTAAGTATGATTATACAATTTGCCCTAGCACACTTAATTCTGGTTTGTGCCTCTATACGACGCACCAACAGTAATTTCCTCAATGTGGCTCCCAGATGATGGGCTGCTTTCCTTTCTTCTGGAGACGGCTATGTGAACATTTTTATAGGGTGAAGTGCTTGTTGATTCTGCTACTGAGCATTGATATTCTGTGACCAATATTAAAACCCAAAATATATTAATACAATAACGGGCAAAGAAATGTATAGAAGGCTAATCAATAGAACCGCCTAGTTATAAAGATGGGGACCTTTTATCTCCAATGGACGCCACCTTAAATGGAGCACTGTTCTCTCCTTTCTTCATTTTTACTGAAAACAGATAAACACACACATTATTGCATCATCCTGGTAAAACAAAATAGATAACCAAACAAATCAAACACATTATCCTTTTTATCAAATAAAGCCATTTTAGAGATGTACTTCTTTTAGACGAAAGCATGTTTAAAATATCGTAATTATTAAATGTCAAACTGTTTTTCATAGCTAAAGCAGATTTTTCACTTTTTCCAAATCCTACATTTTACAGTTCTCCTCACTAAATAAAGCTAGGTATTGGTGTCTACAGAATAAAATAATTAATCTACATATATTAAAAACCTACCTGATGTGTGTACCATGAGAGCAGCCATTTGTTACTGTTCTTCTCCACTTCTGCATGATTATTGCTCCGCATTACATTATCTCTCCCGTATTGTTTAGTTGCTGATTGTTGTTGATTGGTTTAGGCAGTCTTTGTAAAGGGGGTGGGGTAAGTAGAAGGCAGATAATTTCACGATAGAAAGCTTAATGTTGACCATGCACATTCAGACACAGATGCGTCTACGAAGTACACATTTTAATTTTAACAAACATACAAATAAAAAAAACAAAAGCTATAGTTTTCATACATAAAATGAGTTATTGTACAAGTGGCAATGGTGGCCGATTCCCATTCATGAATAAATTACAGTATGTATTTCATATTTTTCCACTTCAATAAATGCCTGCTGGATGCTCCATTGTGACACGTGTGTATATTGTATGTGACATTTGGGTGACCTCCATCTCACCTGATACAGTGAGCTCAATTTAATCTTTCGCTTTGCCATCACACTCCATCCAGCAGAGCAGGCTAGATTCTATTTTTTTAACTACTGTACTCAAGCGAGCAAGCTAATATTTATTTATACTCCATTAAACCCAAATTAGCAAATTGATATGTATTTGTACAAACCATGTTCAATTATTAAAGACAATAAAGGGCATACAGACATTGTCATTGTTGATACAGTAATACTGTCAAAAATATTGGCATTACTTCAATATAAAGCTAGGATCATGTACTTCTTTTGATGATGTGTTTATTTTACATATTTTATGTTATTGTATGCATATTGTGGCAATTTGCACCTTTGATATCAGCTTTATATCAGCTTTATAATCTGGTTGTCTTGAAATCTCAGCCAAGTTGAGCTAAGAACTGGACTGTTAAATTGGAACGCTGTGTACTCCTTATTAACCAGAGAGTAGTCAGGAGCTTCCTTGTTTCTATCAACCTATGCACTTTGATGGGGTAGAATAATTCACCCCATCCTTCACGCTGATATATATATATATATATATATATATATTTTACCCTATTGCTTAATACTGATCAGCAGTTTTGGTGATACATTCTGTGGAAGAAAGTTTGAAGTACAATTTTATCAACTCCTGCAGAGCCCTGAAGGTAAATCTTTAACACAGTCATTGCCGTATGTGTCACTATTTGCTAAGTGTGCTTTCATCTCTAAAGCTTTGGTAATAGATGCAGCCCTGTTTCTTTGATCTATATGGGAAGCATGGAGTTTGTAACTCCATTTATGATATAATAGTCAAGAAATACACATAACTTACAGTAGTCACAGAGTTCATACCTAGTAGTTGATGAACCTTAACATGCTATTTCCTAACCTTTGATCCTAGGGCACTACAGTATGCACTTTCAAATAGTAGCCTTCCTATTCCATGGGAAGACGGTTGCCTCATCCATAGAGCTATTACGACAGACTTGTTTTATATTATGGGAGAAATACACATCTGAAACCGATTAGCTATTCCTCGATATAGCTTTAAGTTTTAAGTGTAAGTATTATTAAACGTTACTATTTACGTTTTGCACCAAAATAGTTAAAAGATCAGTTTGTTCTATTTAAAAAAAATAATAATAAAAAAAAAATATATATAGCTATATATATATATATTAAACATATTCACACTTTTTTAGACAGTAAAATAAAGTGGTATTTGCCCGGAGTTGATTATGGATAGTGTGGTATGCAAGGAAGTCAGGTCTTAAAACAATGACAGTTTCTAAATCACCAGGAAAGACCGCATAAATCTTACTGATTTCAGAATGACACAAAGAAAAAACAGATCTGTTCTTGCAATTCATTATTTACTAAATAATTTTCCTTTATGTGTTGTTGTACACTGTAATACCTGCACATAACCAGCCTCTTGGAGGATCGGAGAAAAAGAGAACACAAGCTAAATTGATTCTATTCCTTTATCAGCAGGAGGCAATACATCCCTGAAGTTTTTACTTGACTCTTGTGTCTTAGAAAAGAAGTGGTACAATTATTGGAGGCAATAGCCTTGGGCTGACGTGCCAGTCAACTTAAAAATCAAAAACGCAGGTGCATCAGAATGCTCTATTTCGCGTGGCAATTATTTTTGTATGATGCAACGTGATACCCTGTTGCATTACTGCCTGGAACGCGGACAGATCTTTTGCGGTGTGTCTTCTAGGGTTTGAGCATTGAAAATAAAATGGTACTGTTAAACCAAGACTTTTCCTGCAATATCTCAACACAATATTATAGTGTGACACAAAATATGTGTATATACTGGGATATATGTGCATATCTGGAATATATATATTTATAGGGATGTGTATTATTTTAAGCTTTTGTATATATATATATATATATATATATATATATATATATATATATATATATATATATGCATTATTTCAAGCTTTTATATACATATATATATATATATATATATATATATAATTAGGTATAATTGACAGTAAATGCTTAAAATGCATATTTAGACAGATGCATACATTAAGCGATAGACAATACCTCCCAACTTCTGAAGTGCTGCTCCGGGATGTTGTATGCAGTAAAGTGCTAGTTAACCCATTGTGTGGATGCTGGAGGGATGTGAGGTTGACTATCCAGCCAGCCTTGCCTATGTGATTTTTGTTTGTGCACAGGGAAATACACTCAATGTACACACCAATATGGCTCATTTTTTTCTAGTTGGAGAGATGGGTGTCCCAAATCAAGACTGTCTTGCTTGATTCAAAATAAAAGGGATAGATAGACACAGCAATTCATTTTGACTTAGACCAACTATGCCTAAGGCAGCAGGTCCATGGGGGCAGCAGGCCCCTCTGCTGCAAAACTGGGGCAGATTTCCTTGTCAGCTGATCAGGTCTCCTGGCATGCTGTTGCTTGGTAGGCTAGTTTCAATGAGATTTTTGATCTCTCCACCATGGAGGACTATTCTGAGACAGCACAGCCTGCATACCATGAATCACATGGCAGTGCTCATCATCAAGAGGAAGAGATGATGTCATATGCTAGTGCTCAGCAGTGTGGATGGCGGCTACCACACACTTACTGTAATGTAACGCTGCCTTAAACTATTTCTTGGAAAACAAGGAACCAGGAGTACTCTGCTGGGCATGTAATACAACTTCATCAAGACAGATGCCCAAGCTTAAGTGAATGCATAAGTTAGTTAATGGGCACTTTGGGAGTGTTGCTTAGCGATAACCTAATTATAATGTTTTTACACCACTTTTTCATGCATGTATTATTTGCATATCAACTAAATATGTGAAAGAACTACGTTTTGTGGATTCGATGTAAAGTTCAATGAGAACCAAGCATGTTCTTGCTCAAATTCCCACCCCCATACATCTATTAAAAAGGGACCTTCTATTAACTACCGGTAAAGGGAAATATATTTGCATGGTAGGGAAGAGGGTAATAATAAATAAATCTATATTCCCCAAATATCATCTGCTCAGAGAAATGGGGGTAAAATATAGGAAAACTGACCTATAGGACAGGACCCCAAGCTGTGCCTCCCCATTACCTCACATCCTGTTTCTGGTAAGATGGGGAGTAAAATATATTAATAACCCTTAGAGCTGCATCCTTGAACACCAATCTCTTCCCACTTGGGTGAGGGGGGGATTAAAAGTTTTCTAGGAAAACCTTTACAGGGCCACAGACCCCATTCCATCCCCCTACCCCCCGATCCCTCTATGCCTGCCCTAGAGGATGGAGGCAATAAAGTTTAAAAATAAAAATTAATCTCTACCTACCTTAAGCTAACTTCCCCTGTCAATCAAAGCACTATTTGGGTGCCACAAGGGTGTACAAAAAATACTGTCCAACCCCCCCACACATGCCCTACCAACAACACAAAAAATACATTTCTTGTCTGGCTGGGAGGAAAACTTTCCTATTTTTTTCCCTTCGGATATCTAGGATTTAAATACAAAAAAATATTCATAATACTATTCTGCGAGCTGAAGTGAACAGCACCATTAAATGAGGCCATAGGGAACCCTTTGTTAAACAAAGGGCAGTGGGTAAAAAGCAATTACTTAGAAAATATATTTTTACTTTTTCATTAATTAGCATTTATAGCCAATTTCAGTTATTCATTATTATATTGTAAACATATTATTTTAAAAACAAACAGATTAATATATAAGAGAAATGTTGTGGCTGTTTCATTTTTGTGGGCACTTTCTTCCAGGGGACAATTTATTCAAGGGTAATTTGTGAGCTGAGGCCAAAATCATCAGCCTCTGCACTTGTTTGCTTAAGACTTTCATTCGTGACCCTCGTCTTTAGAACCATGTCCTTTATTAATCATTTGCTTCCTGAATCGGAGGGAATATTTTTGGAGACGGAAAATTGTTCTGGGACCGATGGAGTCTTACACGCCAAACAGAAATGTTTAAATGACAAATAACCTTTGCATGACAGCTAAGGTTCATTCAGATGGTAGAAGCCTGAATGTGTGTGATTGATGATGTTGATATTGTAAATAGGTCTAAGATATGCCAAGGCAAAGAGAAAAACAAAATTCCAGATTTATACTGTAGATAGACTAAGGGACTTAGGAGCATGTTCCCAACATGTGGCCTCTGTAGAAATGGTGTCGCCATTTTGGTTAACCTCACTGTGCCTGTCTGGTTTTCTTCTGGCTTACACAAAAGACGATCTACTCTACAAACAAATGGATATTTTCTCTAGACTATTAGAAGTTTGTGTTAGCAAGTAATTTGATTTTGTTGCATTTTCCTGATAGGACCATCATTTTTATTTTCTTTTTCCAGAACACGTGGAGGATCCTTACCTCACGTTCCTTCACAGACTGCCACAGATGTAATTAACATTATATTCATGTGGATGAATGTGTGATTAATGCCAAGGAATTTGCTTAAAATACCTCAAAATAAAAAAGTGGGATTCTACATCTTTTAGTTCCTTGATCCAAACACTATCTAACAAATAAAAATAATGTAGTCCTTTTTTTATTTTTCCTTTCTTGTATATTATTATGTTTTTATATATTTTGTGTTTAATTTTCACCTCAATGTAAATTACAAGTTTTATTTTCTGACAGTGTTCAACTTAAATGTCCAATGCCGAGTTAGCAGAAAACGCAAAGAAACATATTTCAATACATTATGTGCTTGAGCTTATATCATTATCATTGGATAACCTGTTAGGACATTTAATAAGGTAAACAATATATATGAGTGTTTGAGAAACGCATCAAGTAATGAATACATGTGCAAGACCACATAGAAGCTATGAATAATTTAAACAAGACAATGCTGTGGAAAAAAGATATGCACATTTGTGAAATGCAGGGAATGTAAGTAGGTTTTCTACTCCCTATTGCTTCTGGTCCTCCAGTTCGTAGCCTGGGAAAAAATGCCATAATCACTATGGTTACAGCACTACACAGAACCCTATAATGCATAAAATTATAATAATTCTATCTCCATGGAGACCAGGAAGTTTCTACTATGGAGTGGACTGAAGGAATTACTCTGTTTAGTTATTGTTACTTTTAGTCTATTATTATGTTTGCTACGTTAATTGCATTTGTTAATTTGAAACACCTGAAGCTGTGATGCTAAATGTTAAGTTAACATTACTACATTCAGCAAGCTTAATAGTCATAACCATTTTCTATTAGTTTAATAGATGTCTACAAGAGCAAAAGAATAAATATTTATTTTCTCACATGCTTTTTAACCTTTTCTCCTCATCTCTCTTTATTCAATTAATTGCTCCATGATTCTTTCCTCTGCTGTTCATTTGCCTCTTGTTCACACCTTTTCACTTTCTCTTGATTGATTACTCATGATTTGAACTGGCTTTTGCTCATAGTTGCCCAGGTTACTCTATGTTTTCATATTACCTATAATTATGTAATTTGTCCACACACCATTAAGAGGCAGAGATGATGTCATATGCCAGTGCCCAGCAGTGAGGATGGCTACTAACTATGGAGATGGCTGGGGATGCTTCCCTGGATCAGGCCTATGGGAAGAACACAAGGTTAATATGTTAGGCGTATACACAACATACTTATTTCGCCATAAAATGCATGTAACATAAAACAACAATTTCCTCTGCTAAAAAAATCCCATTCAGAGTCCCTCTTAGTGCTAGGTGTCTCATGGAGCTGCCTATTTGTAAGTGTGGAGTTCAGAGCGAAACGCATTAGGTGGTTTTTATCATGTGTCCCGTGTGGGCAGTGTAACCCTGCAGCTGCATGTCAATGTAATGGATTATTGATAATAAATAAGTTATGATATATCGAGGAGTTTGATTTTATATCGGCTCCCACGGAGGTCTCCAGCTTCCTGCTGTTTGTGCTATGTGGCAGCTGCCTGGGGTGCTCCTATTTCTGGAAAGTACCCTCAAGTTTACCATAGCAGACTGTATTAACTATATACAAGTGAAAGGCCTAAATCTGAATTTTAAATTGGCCTGGTATGGACTGAATTCTTGCAATAGTTGACTGAATTGCCATAACAATCACATGTGACCCCCCACCAATGAAAAATGTTTACTTTTTAATTATCTTAGTGATTTTTATATGCATTATTTACCTGAAAGGAAAAAGACAGAAGCAATGAGTGTGCAATCATACCAGGGAACTTCCAGACTCCTGCTCCCTGATGTACTCTCTCTGTGGGTAGCCAGATGATGCCGGTGGATGCAGCCAGCATCATTTGTTGGTGGGGTTGATGTTCATGGGTGGGGCTGATGTTCATGGGTGGGGCTGTCCCCAACTGCTTAACATTTCTGTGGGGGTGGGAGAAAGAAAATGGGCAAGAGATTTCCCAGGTATATATACCACGCACGCATGTGTTCCGCCAATCAAACATCCTAGAATCCGAGGAGGGAGGGAGAAAAAAACCTGAAAAAGTTAATTTGAACTAAATGAGGCACTCAGCAATAATAAACATAAAAGTACATATGATCTCTGTTTTGATGACTTATTTTGGTTTTTTTTTCTCTGTTTTATGGTTCGGAAGTATATACATTGAATTTAGAAATAAAAATTGTCATTAAGTACATAAATGATATATGTATTATGTAAGGCATTCCAGATTAGGTAGACTAGAAGAGTATGCATATAAGAAAAATATCTTTACTTTTCGTGGACAATAATAGGCCTAATTTATTTTCAATAAAACATATATTCTAGCTAAAATATTACATTAATTACTGTAAAGTATTGCAGCCATATGTAATTTCCAAATGCCAACATTTGCAGCTGAATCATATTAGCATAATTCTATATTCTATCAAGCTCTAGTATAACAATACCTTTCAAGTTTATTTTTACAAAAAAATAAATTTGCAATGAATATATGTATATATTATGTTATACGCATTCATATACAAATTTCCAAAATGAATATTTTTTACATGTGCTAATTGCTCCATAATTTCTTGTTGCTATCTCATCTTTTTCTCGAATTGTGAAAAGGGGTATTCATTCTCTTATAGCGGTATGTAAAAGGCAGTCCATTCCCATAACACAATGTCTGGTGTCTTTCAACTATATTGGAAGATGCTTTATGTCAGAAGACAGCTCAGGAAATATTGTCCATGAACCAAATGAAATCCATTAAGAGATCAATTCTCACTTTGAAGTTTTTCTCCCCTGATTCCACCCTTAATTACCTTATATTGTATTACACAGTGTTAATACAACATTTATTTTCATTTTACAATGTCATACAATTTAATTCTTATTTAGCATAACTGGATAACCTGTGTCCCCCGGCTGTTGCAGGACTTCAATTCCATTTTAAGAATGTATATTGGTATATGTTTTATTATATGTTTTATTCTTTTATGATATCATTACGGTCGTTCTGTGTATCATTTTTAAATAAAGCATTTAGATATATATATATACACACCATATACGTATATAGATATGTATTGAAATTAATAACGTTTGGAGAACTATGCATTTCAATATTCCAATATTAACGTCCTTAAAAAAATGTAATTATCAAAAATTTTGGGGATTTTTCGGACACTGTTCAAAAGGAGAGCGGAGTGCTTATAAATGCTACAGCAGCCAACAATCTCAGTTCTAATAGTGCTATGATAATACACAGTCCCTTTGTCAGGCAGTAGAGCCTCACTTTTGGGGTTTTAACATAAAAAAGCTATATACTGATTTGCAAAAGCAAAATAAAGCAATATAAATAATTAATATCTTGGCTACACATATGCTTGTTAGGAATTTAGGGCAAGTGATCTTCTTAAGTTTCTCTTCTACCGTTCGAAATAGTTTTAGCATGGCTAAAAATAACAAAAACAATAAATTATTTATCATTATACACATGCGTTAATGATCTTTTATGGTCCTGCCTTCTCGTGGCTATCGGAAGAAAAACAAAACAAAACCTTGTTCTCCTAAGCCTGTTTGCCAGACTCTTGACTAACCACATCTTTGTTTTTCTTGACATGTGGGTAATTTTCACTATTTTTGTCCAAAGGTGACCTTTGAAATTCCAGAATAATTTTCCCTCCTCTTCCTGGTGCCCCCACGTGACCCAGGAGCACAAACATCTGAGAGACCTCTGGGCACCATCACATCTGCTGGCATCTACGCTGAAGGCCATTGTGTAGAGTATTTTTAACAACAGGTGTTGGATCCATGGAGGGGTGTGTAGGTTATTAAGGGGATGGGCTGTAACACCAGCTAATTTCTAGTTCCCAGGCTATTTAGGAACAACCTAGAAAACAAGCTTAATCTGTTTGTAAAAAGCCAGAATGGGATCAACCACAACAAGCAGCCCTTTATCATTATGTATGTAAATGTTATTCGTAGTATGTTAAGTAATTTGCTTTCTAACAGTTCTATGCACTAGGTGATCTACATACTTTGTTGACACTTTTGACAACTTAAAATTGAATCATTTAAATTAGCTCAATTGCCGTTCTGGATGAGCCCTACCTGCGGATTTTTATTTAAAGACTTTTAAAGTGGTCCAGGGGGACGCAAAATAATTTTTATAATATGGGTTGCAGATTAGTTTTAAAGTTATCTAAGTAGGAAAAAGCTTTTTTTTATTTTTACCAACATCGCATTATTTGTTCACCAACACAAGACCATCCATTCAGCAATGGGTTGGGTGTCAGACTCTTATTACTGATTTTGCTCCGAAATATTCAGAAACCCATATTGCATGATTCTGCGTCCATCAACCAAGTCAACAACCAACCAAAACAAAAGCAATACATTAAATATGGACCTGGAGCTGTAGTGTTGTTCTTCAAATCGCAACATTGTTCCTTAAACAGTATGTGCTAATGTTCACTTAAATGTGAGCCTAATTTTAAACAATAATAAAAATAAATGGCAAAATCAACCATTTTAATTTAGCGGTGCTTGAACAAAAATCCCCCCCAAAAATACAGAAAAATGTGCTGTGTATCCAACATAGTAAATTGCAGATTTACAGGTGAATTTTTTTTTTTGAGTATTCTTGTTTTCTGTTTATTCTGCAGGGGATTGCAAACTCCAGTAACAATAAAGGTTAAATGGGGCCTTAGGTTATATAGGAGGCTATATGCAGGACTTCAAACAGTGCTGGCGTGTAACATCTTGTATACCTAGTCTTGTAATGAAGGGCCAATGAAATGTCAATTTGTTTTTCAAACTTCTGCACTTTGGTCCACGTGTGTCAAATATTTTCTTTGAAACTGGAGAAATTAGAAAGTGAGATCACATTGAAACTCTTGTTTTAATTCACAGCTTTTTAAAGAAAGAAATAAGTTATGTTTTTGACATTTTGTGGACAGTGAAACCGTATGGGTCCAGAAGTAAGGACTGATCTAGAGGAAGAAAAAAAAATATTCCATATTTATTAGCATAAACACCAGATTTTAAAGCTGGTTTTAATTACTTGGCAGATTTGCTTTGACTATTTTTGTTCCTATACACTAAAATCAGGTCTCGCTTGATCCTTATTTTATATTTAGGATATCCCAAGATTTATTCAATGCATTTTTGAGGTTCCTTTCAGTATTACTTTCTTCCACCTTTGTAATCAAAGGGTAATAACGCCGCAAAAATAACAGTGTATAACATTATTAAAGGGATGTTTTCGTTTAAAAAATGTGGTTTATATGAAAGCACAAAGCTTTCTGTTCCAAATGTGTTTCCTTATTACAGCAAAGCTCTGTGGTTTTGTCTAATCACGCCATATGCTACAGGCATATTTGAGATGTTTGGTGTGTACCTGTTTTGTAATATTGTTGAGTCTCCTGAATTGGATGAATATCAAATATTTTAGCTGAATTTCAAGCACATGCTGTTGCAAATCCAGTTATTTCTATCGACACACCTACTTAACCATACAGACAAGGAACAAATAGCGAGTATTAAATACATACTTATCCTGGACATGAAAGTGTATATGATGTACAGTGACACATTTTAAAGTGTCCCTTAATATTTAAATGTGTAATGTTTGATAAAAGTTACAGAGGAAGCTTTCGAGTTTGAGTGCCCGATAAAAAACATAACATAAAAAAACATAGCATCAAGCTTTATAATTAGTGATTTAACAGTAAACCTGTTAGCATGCATTTACAGATTTAGTAGCTGGGATTAGAACTGTATAAATTATACAGGACATTTCATTGACAGTCATCAGAGAAAAAGCCTCCTGGGAACCATTATAAGAGATTATTTCAGAGATGCTTAGAGTCGTGCAGGTATATACAGCCATATAGAGCAATGAGTGGGATACAGGGCTCAACACAGCAGGGAAATGAAATCTAACACAAGATAGTAAACTGCAACTAGTATTATTTCACGCTATGCAATAAAACCGGGGGTTTAGTAGCACATTTAAATCTTAGATCCATTACTCACTCAAGTCCAGCTTCTTCCTATGTGCCAAGCTCTTCATATACCTGTTTACGACATAGAGATAAGGCTCTGAAAGTTTGCACTCTAATGTCGTTTGGTTAACCAGTAAATATTTTATCTTTAGCAGATCAGCATTTTTTTAGATAGATAGACAGACAGACATACTTGGGGATATACATACATTGTTGATTCCCCCAGAGCTCACTCCATGGCTCCACAGGGGCAGGGCTAGTCCCCAATAAAACAGAAATAAGGTTGAGCATATGTCACTTCCTCCACTCAGAGATCAAAGGCTGATCCTCAGTTTCCAGGTGAGTAGACTTACAATAGATAGATAGATAGATAGATAGATAGATAGTAGACTTGTGCATTCTTATTCAGGCGAACATGAAAACTAACATGAAGGGAGGCATTTTCGTTGTTCAGCCCGAATACCGAAGAAATGAACATGGCTTCGGCAAAACGTATATGATAAGAATCTTCGTCTTCGTTTACTAATCTTCCTGGTCCCTTCCCCATCTAGCCTACCTTATCTACGCAGCATCACAGGGGTTAACGGGAGCAGAAATCCGTAGGGTCACCATCAGATGCTAAAGGTCCGTGCAAGCGACTCTATTGGTCGCCTGCAGGGGCCTCCTCTGGCAACAACCAATAGAGTCGCTCGCACGGACCTTTAACATCTGACGGCGGAACATGGCCTGGGGAGACCATGGTCTCCCCGCTCCAAGAGTTAAAGATTTTTTCCCACACAAAGACAAACGCGAAGTGTTGACCGGCGCCCAAGTCTAATAGATAGATAGTACAAGCACTAGGCACATATGTTCACCCAATGCTTCCCCTCTAAAAGTTGAGTTATAGTGGCATCTCATTGTGTCATGAGCTGCCTTTATCAATAGGTCTGCACTAAAAATAAGAACACTATGACGGTGCCCTCAGATGAATGAAGGCAGTAGACATGAAACTGCTCTCTTTCTCCTACAACTAAATAAGTATCCCACCAGGGCCGGCCCAAGACACTGTGCTGCCTGGGTCCAAGAATGAAAAGTTACTTCCTACCGATACCACTCACATACCCATTATGTGACACCCACATTAGTGCACACAGAAACTCATACTAATACATTAATTCAGAGACTCATACTAACATACCCACTCAGACACTCACACCAACACTACCAGCCACTCACATTTTTACACACAGTCACCACACTAACATACCCAAACATACACACAGTCACCACGCACATACCCATTATGTGACACCCACATTAGTGCACACAGAAACTCATACTAATACATTAATTCACAGACTCATACTAACATACCCACTTAGACACTCACACCAACACTACGAGCCACTACTACCAGCCATTTTTATACACAGTCGCCACACTAGCATACACAGGCACACACACAGTCACCACGCTAACATACCCAGACACACACCGTCACCACACTAACATACACAGACACACAGAGTCACCACACTTACCTACCCAGACATACACACAGCCACCAGACTAACATACACAGACACACAGTCACACTGGCATACTTACCATTGTAAAGCCTTAGCCTGTCCTTAATGCAGCTCACAGGTCGAGCTGCCACACTACTAGTGCAAGGTCAGGCAATGTGATGTGATCCTGCTTAACCTCGCCTTCTCCTTTAGAGAAGTTCCAGCGAGAACTTGCCTGTCCTATCAACCCACCAGGACCCATATAGAGGCAGGCTCTGGATTCCACTGGGCAAATCTCAAGCATATCACGGCAAAACTATTGCACAAGTAACAGTCAGTTCTGGTGGAAGCTGGGTAGCTGAGTAGAGACTGTAGAGATTCTCAACATACCTATCAGCTTCTGTGCACATAACATGCAAAACCTACAGGCAAATACTAAAAAGCTTGTGTCTGCTTCATGAGAATAGTTTTCCCTTGTTTTCTTCATTGTAGGAGTTGGTTTGGCACAGTGTCCCAAGCTACCCAACTGTGAACGGAAACTGCCATGGAATAAATGACATCAAGGCATACATAAATACACCCTACAATATAAGCTGTTGTCTATGTATATTTGGCTAGATTTTTATTTAATTATCGCTTATTTCATTTACCTGTTACTCTTTATTGTCAAAACTGATCGTTCAAATTCAAATAGATAGTTTGAGAGAGAGCATATGACCTCACAAAACAAGCCACGCTGACGTTGAGCCTGACTTACCTACCATGCAATGACTGAAACATGTAGTGAGAAGGTATATTAGTCTCCTATGACACATTAAGGTAGTAGACACATAGAATATGATAGCAGTTAAAAAGCGATTGATTCATGCAGCTTTTCGATTTCTGAACATATATTTTACTCAGTTTTCAGGATAACTTGTATGCACATCCAAAACATTTGTGTAGTAATTCTACTCAATGGGATGTCTTTCTGTAACTTGGTAGGGTGGTGGTCTTGCCCAAGGTCACCTAGGGTCAAGCAGGAACATAGGGTAAGCTGTCCTCGACTCACTCGAAATGTAATGACAAAACTTAACGAAAGCTGGGTAGAGCCAAGGATTGGGCTATAGCCCGCCTCAAGGCAATGTCAACTCACTCGGCTAGACATGATAAGAAGATTGCTTGTTGTATTAGTAGATTTCTAATGTATTTATAATGCTAAATCATAACGTTTTTGTGCACCTACCAAAAATGTTCTGTTTTATAAAAAGTATTACTATATGCAGAAAACATGCTTATCTTAAGTAATGTATATTTTATCTGAATTATGGTATTTTTTAGGAATATATTAATTTTTGTTGTATAAATGGTTGCAATACCATATGAAAAAAAGACACTTGTCTTAAATAATGTATATTCTTTACATGATTTTTTTTTATAGACAATTATTTTTTGTATGGAGAAATTAGCACAGATATGTTAGGTTTTCTTTAAATCTTGTTATTCTGTAAAAAAAATGCCCCCCAACGGGAAAATACATACCAATTTTTTCTTTTAAACTAGTGTGTTATTTAACAGCTGATGTTTCTTCATTGCACATACAGTAATGCAGCGAATACGGTATCGAGTTCTTCAATATCACCCATATTTATGCTATAGCGAAGTGTTTTATATGACCATGTTACGCAATGGGTGTATCTTGTGGGTACGGTTCACACCCATAATGGCAAGATTACAAAAAGCTTTGAGGATTTTTGGATGTTCGCCAAACTATGTTATTTTCAAAACGTAGCTCAATTTGGTAATGCTTCAGCAAACATCAAAGTCATTTTAAGTCACTTGAAGTGGGATGAAAATAGTTCTGGAATTCCCTCACTTAGTCAAAAAGATTGACATTCAACCTTCCCAAAGCAGCGTACCTATCCCTACCATTATTCTCAATTGCCCAAGGCTCTGATGATTTCCTCCTGAAAAGATTATTCGAGACTTCAGTAATCCTAATGATCAAAATCAATTGTTTTGAAACATGATCAGCAAAGATGTCCCCAACCAATAAAATGCTCTCCTCCTTTCAAGTCAAATATATTCAAGGCTTGAAAGCTTGTCTGTGGCCACAGACTTCTTACCACAGCCATTTAATTCCTTTGCCAAATGGTTCTATTTGTATATATGCATAGTATCTGCAAATAATGATTACATTAAAAAAAAAGTTACCGTATTTTTCGCTCCATAAGACGCAGTTTTTTTCCTCCCAAAGTAGGATGAAAAATCAGCCGCGTCTTATGGAGCGAAGATGCAGGCAGGGAGGGGGGGGGGCAACGATATACCGTATTGGCTCGAATATAGGCCGCACTTTTTTCCCCCACTTTAAGACTTTAAAGTGGGGGTGCGGCCTATATTCGGGGTCTAGCGCCCGACGCCCGGGACATGCAGCGGGGTTAGGATACAGATCCCCCGCAGCGGTGCAGGGGACCTGCATCCTACTCCCCGATACGCTCAGACAGCCTCCCCTGCCAGCACTTCCCACGGGGGGGGGTGCCGGCACGGGAGGTTGTCTAAGCGCATCGTGCGGATGCGTTTTACCTCTGCACCCCCCGCGGACTTACCGGAGCAGACTCCCGGGTGTCTTGCGGGGTCGGCGGGGGACGTCTACGCAATACAACTTCCGGTGCCGGATGTGCCGCACCGGAAGTTGTATTGCGTAGATGTCCCCCGCCGGCCCCGCAAGACACCCGGGAGTCTGCTCCGGTAAGTTGGGGAGGGGGGGGCAGAGGGGGACAGTGGCAGCGTATCTCGGGGAGGGAGGACAGTGGCAGCGTATCTCGGGGAGGGAGGACAGTGGCAGCGTATCTCGGGGAGGGAGGACAGTGGCAGCGTATCTCGGGGAGGGAGGACAGTGGCAGCATATCTCGGGGGGCGGGGGGGGCAGAGTGGCAGTATGTTTTTTGGTGCTTTTTTAAAGAAAAAAACTTTTTCTTTAAAAAAGCACCAAACTTTTAGGGTGCGGCCTATATACGGGGGCGGCCTATATACGGGGGCGGCCTATATCCGAGCCAATACGGTACTCACCAAAAGTGTCCCGGACAGTCTCTGTCTCGCTTCGCCGTCCAGGGGAGGTCTTCATCTGGAGACCGCCGCCTCTGTCGCCGCCTCTCCTCTTCTCTGGTCCGTTGCGACGGCTAAGGGCGGACTGGATGGAGAGGACGGGGGGATTTGACGCAAGCGCCGTGTCACGTATGGCGCCGGCGCATGCGCAGTACGGCGCTTGTAGTCCAACTACACTTCCCATCATGTCTGACCAGCTTTTTTCTGTGCAGGCATGACGGGAGGATGATGTCCTTTTTTTATAGCCCATTTTTTAGCTCAAAATATTTTTTCCTTTTTTTTCTCCTCTAAAATCTAGGTGCGTCTTATCAGCAGGTGCGTCTTATAGAGCGAAAAATACGGTATGCGTTTGCTGCGTAATGCCGTCAATCTACCTTGCAGCTAGTTTATACATGAATTTGCAATACCTATACATAATGATAGAAATTCATTTTTGTGGCATTGGCACATCTGTTTTCAATTTTTATAAATATATCTTGATGGTGGTTCAGTGTGTCTGCACGCTATGTAATGGCACCTAATATTTGATCATAGGTGTCAGTCCCGTAAACCCAGCTGTATATAGCCATGAATGATTTGTGGGACCCCTGCCATAGGTCACTGTATAAAGACCTTTGTTTCACAGAGGAGCGCCTTAATATTACATATAACCAGAGATGTATTTACCTCCCACACTGTCCTAGGCCTGACTCCTCCATGGTCTAAGTCTTCCCTGCATTAAAAGGTGGACTGTGCCAGCGCTCCATGTCTTGATGGCATGCAGTGCCTTCTGATGCAGCCTATTGAGGTTGTGCTGAGTCGGCACAGCCACCATAGTGTAAATGGGCCAAATTGAAGAGATCAAAGATTTTCCCTACAACCAGCCCATTGAGCAAAGGGACACCTAGGGGCCAGATCGACGGAGAGGGGATTTGAGCCCCCTTTTGCAGAAATTTAAAGGTGAACATTCTTCCAAAAGCAGTGTAACATCATGTAACGTGGACTTTTAAATGTGATGTTTGCTTCTGTACTTTAATGATGTGTAAATAGTTTTGAATTTTTTGTTATATTTTATGTCATTCTAGCAATAACAATATTGAAAAACTGGAACCATGTTACAACATTTTTATACACTGCAAAACAAACCCTTTAATGTTGTGCTGATCCACATTTAATGCACAGTTATGCATTATTTCACAAATGCCCTAGTCTTGTTACATACATGCTATTAAAAAAATATTAACTTTTTTGGGGCAGTACCTCCCTTTGGTTAGCATGTCAGCTGCATCATTCCTTTCAAGAAGTCCCACAAAATGGAGCACTGGTTTATTGTCAAATTACACCAGACTACTGGATCAAATTATGAATAATTTTAGTAACCTGATCAATATTTAACAAAATATATCCATAATTAAATAGTCCCAAAACTCCAGAAATAATAACCCCCTTTTCCTGTACCTTTATTCACTGCTTATGCATTGAGCCATGATGGATGGCCAAGCTACAATATGGCCAATAGCCAAACTATTGCTTGCTTTTTTTCACTCCCTCATGTTTTCATTTCCCCCCCCCCCCCCCCAGTTTAATCCTATAATAAAACCATCTGCCTAGACTGTGCAGTTCTACTTCTTGGTGATGATATGGTCAGTTGAACTATTGAATGAACACTATCACATAGAAACTAATATAGATATCATGCACCTGGAAAAAGGTAAAGCCTATACGTTACTTAATGGCTTCTCTTCTTCCCGCAGGTGAGGTATAATCGCCTTCTTATACACACCCTCTCTCTCTTTTCGGTTGCCAGTAAGCATTAGAATTTAGCTTATGTTACCCACAGTAATGCTAAAAAGTGTGTGCCAGGTATGTATCGAATTAAAGCCCATGAAATTCTTAGGCAAAGCCGCTACACCAGATGTGCAATTGAATGAAAAAATACATATTTCAGATGTTTTGCTTAATATTATCTGTACATCATTTTTGCACTATGCTTTCCTAGATGTATATGGGGCTGATATAGTCTCATCTGAGACCTTTCCTTCCCAACGATACTTTACTGTAACACGAAAGACTTTAGTTTTGTCCTCCATCAAGCCATATGGAGAGCATCAATTCAAGTATTTTCAGGCTATGCAAAAATTAGAGTCCTAGAGCCAAGATTCATGACTGGACTTGAAATAATTTTAACTTTAACCACTAAACCAAGATTTTTTGTCATGAAACGATATTGAGAAAATGTATACTACTTGTATGTATACTACTATCCATTTTTTTGTCAAATACTAGTTTCATGGTACTTTGCACATCCAAAGATGTCTAAATGAGTACACACCCAATAACCTAACAGGTACTTTTGTCCTGAAACTCATTAAAGGGACATACAGTATATAGGAGTTTACATATGGCCCTTAAGGGCAGTGCAAAGGTGAGACAAAGGCAGGGAAAGCATCTCTTTTATAACCTGTTCATGCATTATAATGCGTGCTGAATGGGAACATTCTGTTTGACCTACACCTTTTCCCATAAGACTGACAGGTAGAATTAAGTAGACCTTTACAGACCTGCCCAACAAAAAGATGGATATCTTCAAATACCTGTAAAACAGTCTGTTCATTATTGTTTACTCTCATGACGGCAAATTGCATGTACCTTGGCACAGAATAATCTCCCTGATTTATTAAAGCTGGCTATTTTGGCATTGGTTAAAGAAACCAGAAAGATGTTGGTTATAAATTGCGCTTTAAATATATATATATATATATATATATATATATATATATATATATATGTATGTATATGTGTGTATATGTATGTATATACTTTGGGACATTTTGGGAAACTTCAGGTTTCTTTAGAAACCAGTCTGGAATGTTAGCATTATTGCTTTTCTAACTAACCACATCTTCCAGGCTGAATATTCACATGAAACTAAACCTATGAAATGACTCCTCTAATAATAGGGTTATTTGTGCCATCTCTGAATTAATATCACATGGGCCAAAATACAAGATAAACTTTATTAATGAAAACCATGACATGTTTAATTTACACTAAAGAATGATTTCTTTTCTTGAAGTGATTTTGAGGGGAAGTCATGCTTTGCTTTATGGTTTTAAGTTGTAATCTGGAGCCATTGATTTTTTTTACTATATGTCAGGAAACTGCACAATGTATGAAGCTGTGGCCATTGGTTATTGCCTTTCTGTCCTCTCTTATAGCTGCCAACTGTCACAGTTTGGTCTGGATTCATGCACAGCCGATTGCTTGTCCAGAACAATGTCCTGACACTGTTTTGGTCGATCTTCATAAGAATGCACAAGGCCAGTTCCTCTGTGAAAAGCATTTGGGTGACATGAGCAGGATGTAGCATGATGTCTCATGATGTCATGATGTTATGTCATGCCAGTGCAGGACAGAATACTTCTGTCTCTTCAGGCATGTAAAAGTGGACTCGCCTTCAAGTTCTACCAAAGAAATCCAAGGAGCTTGGCAACATTTTTGTTGAGCTTTTGATAAGAAATTTAATTTGCAATATTGAACAAATGATGCTGTGTATATTTCTGGTGAACATGCAGCGGCATGCAATGATTTATGCAGGACAAACTACTGTTATACTGTATATTTTGATAATGTAAAGAGCTGTCACAGTAATTCACTTGTGGAGGCATTTATGTTTAATTTTGTTTGATATTTCAAATTAGTTTTACAGTTCAAAAAATTTGTAATATCATACTAAATCCGATTCTTAAACTAAATGATTTAAACTCAAATTATCAATGGTCTGTCACCTCTGTGAAATAGTTCCCTGCCTATAGGGGAAGTGGTTTATTCATAAAAGAGAGCGTTTTCAGCAGAGTTGTGGTTTTAATTGCTCAACTTCACTATTTATTTTGCAGGGACAAAACTGGAAAGTTTCTCCAGCCAGAAGGGCTGAGCTGACCTTATCAAATATATAATACAATGCATAAGGAGACTGCAGAAACCTCTCTGATTTAACTATATTATGCAGAGATAACCAAGCTCGCTGGCATCGGATCTTAAGGTACAATGACATTAACACTAAAGTATGAGTAAACTGTGGACATTATTGAAAAGAAAAAAAAAGCAGTCTTCGCAAAGAATGTAGACATCATGGAAATATTATATTGATTCACCAATAACATGCCAGCGAATTAACTAGATCAAAACTGGATTACAATATCTATTTTTTAATGGTTCCTGGGTTTCTAGAAGCAATGTAGCTATTTTTTTTTCACAATGCATTCATAATTTGCTGGACTAAAAAGTCTTCCTGGTCCTGTATTTGACATTATGCGCAAATCACATGAAGAGCAATAACGAACACATATGATTTTTTTTCAACAGATATTGCAAATACTTAATATACCATTAATATACAATTTTACCCCCACCATGATGTTAAAAAGAACTTAATTTTGGTGCTAAACAGTTAAAATCATCATCATATGTGAAAAACAAAAGTGATAGAAAATAAAAATACACTTGGGTTGAGAAAGCTAAAAAATCATGTTTGTATGTGCAAAAAGTGAAAAAATAAGAAATGTCCCTTAAGAACGCTGCACTGAAAACAACATGACATTTTTCAACATGGTCGTACTGATATGTATATTATTCCTTTTGATTGTTAATGTGATGCTTTTAATTCTTTAATTCATATTTAAAGAGAACACAAACCTACATTTGGCATTTCTGTTATTTATTGAATGCTCCTGCCCCTCACACACAAACATACACACATACTGTACATACATGCACACATACTGTACATACATGCACACATACTGTACATACATACACATGTACAGAACCAGTCCAATTTTTTATTATATACATCAGCCCGCTGTTATAAGGTTTGGTTTTAACTGTGGCCTGAGTTCTAGTTTTTGAGATTGATTCATGAATTCCGTGCCTTCCATGTTTCCAATAGTGTTGAGAAAATAAAAGAACAGATTTCAGATTTCCTGAGAGGAAAAGTGTTCAACATCAACATCCGAATTTAAGATTTTGCAGATTTCCTCTTTGCACTTTGACAGATTATTTGTTTAAATTGATCTGGTAAATACTTTGTACGGTGACTAATGTCCTGCCAAAACAAAAGAAGGCGATGTGGTTGTAGTCCAGGCACTGGCTGCTTGCAGGTGGCTATACCCCCAAGCACTGCTTCTGCTTAGGGCAATCATCTTTCTCAAGCTTTGTAGATAACTCCTTTGAAACAGTCTTCTGAATGCAAATGTGCCTTATTAAAGAGTAAGCCTGGTCCCTTCATTAAGTTTTCAATCCCAAAACAGCTGGGTGACCCTGAAATATAACATCTGTAACACACTGCTCTAAATATCTTTGGAGCCACTATTCCTTGACTTAAAAAAAACCCCAAAACTATTCTTCTTTATTAAAAAAAGTCAAATTTGTGCCAAAGACCGAATTGAAAGATAGCCATTGATGAAAAAACAATACTTTTTTTTTTCATTTTCACATTGGTTGTGCACTTCAGACTAATAATTCAATGTATTTCTGGGCATCACATCGGATATTTGGGAAGTGGATACCTACTTACATTTACTAAGAATGTTAAACTAAAATAGACATGATTTTATGAATTCTTTTTTTCTGTGGAGTGTATTGTACCAGCATCTTAATTGCTTCTGAATAGCACATGACGGTAGACCTCCATACGCACGTCTAGTAAAATCATTTGCTATCCAAGACTATGAGGATACAACAATGGAAAAGTTTAACTGTGGCAGGTGGCGACTCTTTTACTTTAAGAAAATAACCAGAATAAGTCTTTGTAAAGGGGTTTCCCGGAATGTTTGCGGGAGACTTGTGTCTCAGCTCCTCGACTTCTCTATACATTATGAAGAGCCGACCTCAGAGAGCTGCAGGATGAGCTTGTCTGGTTTACAGAAACTTTTGAAACTTCCTTACCCATAGAGCCAGCTCAGCCCTTCACACTGGACAAACTCACCAGTGTTACCCTTCTTTAATTAATACTGAAGTGAGAGACTTAAAAGCACAACATTCCCACAAACACCCCTGCCAAACCCTTCCTTGAGAAAAAACATATCGACATTTTCTTTATCTCGTATTTTTCTACCAAAGTCTACGGGAGGGTTGGTATTTTATGACAAATGATCTTAGGTAACGTTAAATAAACCTAAAATAATCAAATCCAGCCCTGAATGTTTTAATCTTAAAATACAGATACATAATAAGTTATTAGGATATATATATATATATTGCTAGCATGTTTTTCTAATATGAGTCAAGATGGTAGATTCCTTTATAGTTTTAAAAGTTTAGCATGATATTAGTCACTAAATTCCATCAATTGTGAGCCAACAAAACAATGACACCACGCATTAACTGTGTGCTATTTATAAATTAGATATGTTATACTATTTATATGTTATGCTATTAATGCATATTATAATAAGTAATTGGTGCCTATAAAGCTTCATAATTTTCCTTAAAAAATAGTTATGTAGTTTTCTATACCAGGAGCTTTAATTATTTTTTTCTTCTTCTAGTAGTTTAAATGTGCATAAATGACTTACGTCCATCTCACCTGACTAAGTTTAATTTACCGTTGTCTTGGCAACTGCCTAGTTTACTAAGAAAGAAATTTGATTTAATTTTCCCTGACTACCATTCTCACAATGTGCCCAAGAATAGTCACATAATGGACAGCACCTGCAATATTATGAGGGAGGAAAAAAGCTCATTAACTAAAACTTGTTTATTGGCTTGAGAGAGATCTATAAAATGTTTAACAAACCAAAAAAAAAAACATTTTGGCTAAAATACAAACTGCAGTCATATTAAAATATTTCAATGCAGCTGTTTTTCTAGGGGAAAAAAGAAACTTGAAAAGGTTTACTGAATATTTCCTCTACAGACTCATGTAGTACAGGTCAACCTCTCTATTCTTCCTTCTGCCTTTTAACCTTCCACATGTTCAAACCACTTCACCTTAACATGCCATGGGGTCAGCGCAGGTGGCTAATAGATATATGGTGGCTATGCACATTCTGATACCATAGAGCATGCAGGACTGACTCAAACTATCCCAAAACCTAGCACACACTAAGCTTACAGAAGAGTCTTGAAAGAAGTTGTCACCATACTTGTAGTTGTCAAATCAATCAAATGACTATTCATCTGGACCAAAATCCCTCAGGGCTCGCTTTCATGTCTAGAAAAGCCAGGTCTGTATTTCGTTGTGCGAGTGTGATCAGCTGAAATTGTTGCTGAGTGGTCCTTAGTCATTGCCTTGAAGGAAAACCATGCAGTTTCACTGTTTTCCAAAGAGGAATCATTTCTCTTATATGCTTTATTGATCAAGATTCTAAGTTTGCGAGCCGGGCTCTCTCCACCTAATGTATCGGTTTGTCTTAGTCTGTCAATTCTCGTCTTGTCATACCCCTTGAATTTATGTATTGTATTAAGCGTTGCGTAAACTGTTGGTGCTATATAAATAAAAGATAATAATAATAATGTAGCCAATAAATTGTGTTGACTTTGAGATGTTCTCTTTAATTGTGAAAGGTACCACCTGCCTCCTTTTGATAAAACAACATAACAAATAACTTTACAGAATACATACTATAATAACATTTATTTTCACTTAGGTTTTTACTAACGGTCGATAAACATGTTCTATATTATAAGTTCTTCATGAAGAAAGAAGAATCATTTTTTCTCTAGGGCACCAAGAAGTCTACGGTTATTTTGAGGTATGATAGAAGAAATTGTCATGTTTGTGTAGGCCAACAGACCGTAGTATATTTCACTGTACATAAAAAAAAAAATCTGTTCTTCCTCTGCAACTACAATATAACAAAAAAGTCCCGATTCTTGAAAGTAAAGACGAAGAACCTCTTTTGATGTTTTCTTTTTCCTGGAAAACTCTAGGTGATTAACAAAATATGGGTACTTAACAAAGCTATATGAGGAATAAACCTATAGTACACAACATCAACAATGGTGTATACTAGCCTGGGGTGGCAAAACCAGGAACTTTTTGGGTGATTTGCCAAGGAACTGATTACAAGGGAGATCTCTAATCTCTCCGACTTGTCCACTTACACCATGGATGGTGACAGTCTCATACAAAATTGTACCCTACACTTGTCCCTAGCCAGGGAGTTATGTGAGTAGACACATACTTCTGTGATCACCAGGGACTTCAGTATAAATGTGTATCTTTGTAATTCTGGTCATGGAAGAGTTATGTCTAGATCACAGGCACTGGGAAAATGCCAGTGTTGACTTGGCTAAAGCTAACCACATTTTAAGATATAACTTTAGACATTACTTTTATTCATAACACTATTTTGTCTGACATCAATAACAATTAGCCATGAAACATTTAACTAGGTTGTTGTGACAGTAAATCTTACTAATTAAAGTTATGCATATTCATGAAGATGTAGCTCATTAGTGTCAATTAAGAAGATGGGCAGACATGCAATTCCCAGTTTTTGTGACTGTTTAGCATTGTGCGCAAATATAACAACTATTCTACTACACTGAAAGGGTCTTAGATAGGTGGGCCACCCTTCCAGGAGAAGGTGTAGAGGTTATTACAGTGTGGGAATATATGCATGCATGGCGTATTTATCTTCTGTACTGCACTAGTCCTAATCCAGGAAAGTGCCACATTGCTGTCCTAACAGCTGGGCATTAGGATATGACATCATATTATAACAGATACATGGCGCCAGGCGAAAGGAAACGATGGAGAACTGTGACGGCTCCTCACAGCTCCCCATAGTGTTAATGGCTGATTGAGGAGATCAATGATCTCCTTGTTAATTGGGCTATTGAGCAATTACTCTAGAGGGAGCCTGATCACCCGATAGCACTTGGCTCACTTTATTCGCCCCCATGGACCTGCTGCCTTAGTTCTATTCAGCCTAGGCTAGAATACACCCGTCGATAGGTATAAGACAATCCTGAATATAACACAAGATCAAACTAAATAATGTTTGAGGTTTTTACAGCAGGAAAAATGTGCAGACTAGATACGTTGAATGGTTCTGCTGTCAAATTCTTGGTTTCTATGTTTAGCAAAGAACACCTTATTGTTTAGTTACAGTTTCTTTTTATGGTCCATTATGATTACTATCACACAGTACATTGGCGCTTCCAAGAAAATCTAGTGTGGAGGCACTTGTAAGACATTAAACCTTAAAAATTAACCTTGACGCCTCTAGAAGGCTATTTTCTAAAATGCTGGGAGACTTTTTTTTGAGGCAGATGCTGAAGGAGAAAGTACAGAAAGTGATTTTCTTTTGCTGCTCCTGCACCAAAGCTTAGATCCCTCGGTCAAGCTTGATTTAAATAGAACTGTTCACTGTAGGAGTAGTAGGTGGTGCAGACAGAGGTGACTGGTTGTTAAGAGAAAGCAGTTTGTATAAAAGTAACTCTGACTTACTGAAATGAAGCAGTGGCGGCGTGCTTTACACTGCTCCAGCCAACGCTTGGCATTGTGCAGAATGATCTTCGGCTTATGTGCAGTTGCACAGCCATAGAGACCCATTTCACAAGGCTCTTGACACACACTGCTTGTGCTGATGTTGCTTCCAGAGGCAGTTTGGAATTCTGTAGTAAGTGATGCGACAGGACAGGCGATTTTTACGTGCTACTTGCCTCAGCACTCAGCAGCCCCACTCTGTGAGTGTGCACAGTCTACCGCATCACGGCTGAGCTGTTGTCACTCCTAGATGCTTTCACTACACAATAAAGCACTTACAGAGGACCGGGGAAGAGGAGAAATGTCATGAACTGGCATTTGGCGCAGGTAGCGCTTCAGTATGACTTAATATACTGTCAGTATTTGTCTACAGAGATGGCATGCCTGTGTGCTTGATTTTATACACGCAATAAGTGTGGCTTAAACACCTAAACTCAATAATTAGAGGGGTGTCCACATCCTTTTGGTCACGTAGTATATATGGATATTACAGAGATAGGTAGGGCTGAATTTCACAAGACTTAACTACAAAAAAACCCACCATAAATCTGGCAGGGGGAGATCTTTGGCAATTTTTTTACAAGCCAACCTTCTCCCTAAGTGCTGCTTGATGAAGCGCTTGCGGGGTAAACTAGTCACCTGATGTACTATTCACACTTACATTATACATTAAAATACTGATTAAAAAAAGCTAAGTATCCTGGTTGCTGGAGGTAAGCCACCAGGAAGGAAACATTGAAGGAGGGGGGTTGGCCGTGCTGGTGTTGGGGCCTCCCAGTGGAGGACTGGCACCTTCTGGCCCAGGGGGACAAGTAAAGCCAAGTGGTCCCATCAGCCCTTAACATATGCACTGGCACACATATTTATACACAGTTACACAATCTTTCCCACCAACACACATACTCAAACTCTAACACATACATAATCATGCTGACACGCACTCCCTCTAACGCACACTTACACGTACACACTCATCCCAACACACACACATATACACACTCACTCTAACATTCATACATACAGACGTTCTCCCTCCTTCAGTCCCTTACCGCCTTTAACTTGCCTGGAGCCTTGTTTGTAGTGTGAGCACCTTCCTCTTTACCTCAGATTATGTGGAATGGCCCTTTTTGAAGAAATTTGGAACAGTATAGAGGCTGTGTAGACAGCTTAGTCTATGTTTTATTAAATTAGTACGTTCTCATTTTGTGGGTGATATTTCTGTTTAAGGCCTTATGTAATATTATGTAGCCTGTCTAGAGCCAAACTATTACCAATACAATTACTGGTAGTTTTACTTGAGTGTTTATCTGTCCAGAAACAAGATCCTGCTCCTGACTGTTTTTTAATTTGCTTTCCACACAGGAGTCTACAAATAATTCTCAGTGGCGGACAATTGGAGTTGATATTGCTTTTTTTCCCTGTGGTTTCTTTTTTAGAAACCTGGGTGAACTGGTACAAACTGTATGCTAAAATTACGTAATAGTTAATGGTGGTCTGTGTTAATAACATTTGCTAAACAATTTGCCTAGTCCTGCAAAGTTTTGATACCACATCAAAACGTCATAATAGATTAGGACCCGGTCACTTAAATATATATCGCAAAAAGTTGGAAATCTTAACTAATAGGTCCTTTAACTGTCACACATAGAGAATGTTACAAATTGGCCATAGATCGATTGCCAGCTTCTCTAACAGTAAAAAAGTTGTGAACAATAAATCTGATCACTGCATTTAGACCAGTCCAAGGAGAAGACCATAGGTCTGCAATGGACTATTGTGTAATCTACTGTCTAGCATGCCGGAAAAAGTCAAATCCCTGCCAACCTGCACAGATCAGTCATTGTAAAATCACTTCTGATTTATGCCTATCCTATGTTATAATATGTACTGCCACCAACCTATACTATCCACATATACCGGTATGTAAAACTACATATAATGGATATATTGATGAAGGAGGTGAGAGTTTCGTTTTTATTAATTGTATTGTTTGTTTGTATGGTTTGCCTTAAACTATATGTCTAGCTAGGTAAACTGTAATCTAATTATAAGGTTGTCATTAAAACCTAACTTTAAAAAAACTACCAAAAGTGGCCCAGCTTTCCACGGAAAAGCCCCAGCACTTAAAGTATAAAATAAATCAAACCATATTTAGTACTGTGTTTCAGAGCAAAGAAATAAGATATTTTTGTCACTGCGTGGCAAAGAAATAAATCTGAGAAATTATCAAAATTTGTCATGGATCAAGTTGTGTAGCTCTTGTTATGCACAGGGTATAAAAGAAGAAAACAGATGCACAATTATTTGATTATTAACTGCAGCTAAATATCTTACTTGTCATGGGAACAATTAGTAAATACCAATTTTAATATAACAGAATCAAAGAGGAATATATACTGTACATATATATATATATATATAAATTTGTGGATTTGAAAACAATAATCTAGTAATTACTGATTGCTTCCCTATGCAAAAGATAACCATTATTCTTTAATAATTCAAAGCTAAAGTCAATAATTTTATATACCACAATTTAGTTTTATTCAAAGAAATAAACATTTGTAGTTAAATATATGCAAATATTTGAAAACATTTTGTTGTGAGAAGCTGAAATAAGAAACGCAGAACAGCCGTACACTTGCAAACTATACAAAAAAACCCAAAATGCTTTTCTTCTTTCTTGCCATCAAAGTCCATCTAGCACCATAAAATAACTTTTTTTCCTTAACTCCATGAAAAATGACAGGACAATATTTTTCTTGATATGTTTTCTGAAATTATGAACTCATTTTAAATAAGACACCCAAAAACTTAAATAACATTGGTTCTTTAAAAGGCACAGCTGCTAAGATAATAACTTTTACCAAATCTTAATATACAACCATCAGGAAATTCCTTATTTCCGTAGCCTAACCAAGATTCAATAAACATGCGACATCCATATTTTGCTTTCTATTATTTATTGAGTTTGTATGTGCAAGGATGGAACACCTCATTACAGACATAGCAAAGGGCCCAACCGAGTTATAGCTCTGCATATATACAGTGTTGGTGTATGTATATATATATATATATATATATATATATATATATATATAATGAAAATAGATAGAGATTGTCCTGTGTAATTTCTATTAAAAACATAGTCACGATTTCAACTCTGGACCCACTAATACTGTTTTCTGTAATTGTACTTAGAAAACTTATTTTTCCTTTAAAAAATAATTATTTTAATGCAAAATATAAAGCTTAGATCAAAAACAAAATCTACTGAGACAGCTGATGATGTTATGAGAAAGCATAAGCACATTCTGTATCTCGAACCTACACACAATGAGTAGAGAGAATTGTCTACTATGTCAACTATGGCTGCCCAAGTCAACCTCCAAAGGCTGGTGACTTGTAAAATCCTTAATGTTAATATTTCAGTCTGTAAATACTTGTTGCTTGCATTTGCACTAGATTACACAGCAACATCGACAAGTGTCCCTAGTAACTTCATTGGCAAAAAGAGTAATATGTAAACATAGATCATCATTTCACAGCCATATAACATATTGATAATCCATATATCATATAAAGGAGAGAATTACTACATAGAAAGTGCCATTAAATGCATTACGACCAATGTTGTGCTCAATATAAACCCATTGATGTGAAAATTAGCAATTAAATATATTTTATATCCCTACAAAGCAATTATTGACTTTGTGTATTGATTATCAATGATGGCCTAATATTTGGTATCATTTAAACATATATACAATGGTTTTGAAAATGTGTCATTATATGATTATACACTCACTGGCCAGTTTATTAGGTACACCTTGCTAGTACCGGGTTGGACCCCCTTTTGCCTTCAGAACTGCCTTCATTCTTGGTGGCATATTTTCTACAAGGGGCTGGAAACATTCCTCAGAGATTTTGGTCCATATGGACATGATGGCATCATGCAGTTATTATTATTTTTTATTTATATAGCGCCAACAGTTTACGCAGCGCTTAATACAATACATAAATTCAAGGGGTATGACAAGACGAGAATTGACAGACTAAGACAAACCGATACATTAGGTGGTGAGAGCCCTGCTCGCAAGCTTACAATCTAGAGGGAATGGGGTGACAAACATAAGGCACAGAGAAAGGGTGAGCGGTAGTGTGGGGTTTGTATCAATGACAAGGAGGTTCTAGCAGCTAAGATGGTGCAGCTTCTCTGAAGAAGTGGGTTTTGAGATGTTTCTTGAATGTTGGGAGGGAGGGTGATTGGATATTCATTCTGATCAGGCCATTGGTTGCTATGGTGATAAGACCGCCTTTCTTCCTCTATATCATAATCACTTTTTATACATAAGAAGGCATAGACTTTAAGTAATTAGCTGCGTTTACTAAGCCTTTTATAGTTCTAGTTTATGTACTTTTTCATATTTTGGCATTATTAGGAGTGACATTTTCCATCCCTTTGCATATACTAAGAAGATGATGCTGAGACAACCTTCAGTACCTTTTATCCATACAGCTGGGTGTTAATGATTGTACTATCCTTTGCATACAACAATTAATCAAGGTCTGTATTAATATATTTCATATATAAGTATTGCGTAAATAGTAAATCTGGGGAAAAAAAACACTTCTACATTTATAGCCTATCCTTTAGAGCATTGAAACTAAGAAACAGTTTTGTTCCCTACGGCTGTTCCTCTCTAACAGAATATTGAAGAAAATCCTCTGTGAATACCTAATTAATTTACAACCTGTCGATGCCCCCAGGGGTTTCTGGCACACAGCATATCCTTCGAAAAAACAAAGCTATAAAACAAGGTATTTAGGCAAAGTCAGGCGTTACCCCGCGTTTATTATATTTCATAATATATATGTATATATTCTCCAAACCAGTTGAAATTTTTATTCATAACAATAATGTATCAATAAACAAATATCTAAACACTCCTTAAATAGTAATGATTTACTCACCAGTCCCATACAAACCTTCCAGCGGTTCAGGTGGCCAAACAGGAAAATTTATGTTTAGAAAAATAAGGTATTTTCAGCAGTTTAAATACATATTACTGTGACTTTTATGGCTGTGAAACACTGTCACACACTCATAACCTGCAAATATTCTTAGATCAAGAAAATAAAGGACATCAGGGGAAGAAATAGGGACAGTGGGATCTGAGGTCCGAAGAGGGACTGTCCTTCTTAAAGGGGGACATTTAGTAGGTATGGTTTTCACTCTGGGCAAAATGAAAAGACAGTTGACGCTCAAAGAATTATGGTAGAATTATTCTACAGTTTTTTTCATGCATGGGTTGTTCTGCATTTTTAGACTGCTGCCAGTGAAAGCCAAGTCTTGGGTTTTGGATAGAGAGAGAAGAACGTGTTATGATAAACTGGAACGGGATTTAAGCTGCAAAAGAAAAAAAAAATCAGTTTTGCACAGAAGCCCTGACACACCTCATGAAAAAGATCTGCGTGAAAAATAGTCCAGTTCTTAGAGGTTACCTTGACACAGTACCCAGTTCCAACTCTAATTCTACACTCCTGGAATAGAAGCAGCCTTGTCTCACAGAGGGGAAAAACTGCTTTGTGTAATAACGCCATGGGAAATGTTGGCAAAAGGCTTGCTCTGCATGTTGAAAGAGAGACATTTTTGACCACAGCTCCTGAACCACACATATTTACATTGGCACAAGACCATTATTTGTTCATAAGTTTTCTGTCTCTGCTAAATGTGTTCCAATTTTGGGGGCTAAATCATTGCCAGCATTTTCCAGGACATTCCGCTGGGCTAAGCAAAATTACCCCAAGTGGTAGTCAGTAACAGCTATCTATACCTGCCATGTCCTGTTTAGGTTTTTTTTTTTCAGACAATGAAGAATATTGCACATTTTTATTTGCATATTACATCATTTAGTAGTCATCAAAAAGTTTTTTTCCGCTGTAGACATATATTTTGCAATAGAGGCCTATCATTAAAACAAAAATCTCTAGATCAGCAAGCAACACAAAAATGGTAACTATTGGTATAACATTTTGATTCTGTAGAAGAAAGCAACATTTAGAATTTTAAACTAGCAGTCAGTAAAAAATCCTTTTATCCAGTTAAATAAATAATGGACCCAGTTTGCTTCTTGATGTTCATTGATTGCTCAATTCCTTTGAGAGCTGTCCATTTTGAAGATGTGCAAGAAATACACAACCGTGGAAGTGAGAATTTTGTGACTGTGTCGCTGTGTCTTTAAAATCATATCATGTGCATATCAGCATACTCAGGAGTGGGAACCATCAGGTTTTTGAAAACAGGCAGAAACAGCAGACACAAGGGCCACAAGCTGACATAAATTCACTCAAATAAATCACTTGGTCAATGAAGGGAAGACATATGACTTCAAAATGTTTCAGCTTTAGGGCCCGTGACTAGTTGTGTACTGGGGAAGGCTGGCAGATTCTGAACTGGGGGGCAAGTAAACAAGAGTGCCTGCTTCTCCCTCCCTTAACTAACACACACACTAACCCTTAACACACACTCTCATGTTCTTACTGTGGTACCACTGCAATCTCTCCTCTGTGCGTGTGCTGGCCCAATGTTTAAAAAATAGAGACTGGAGAAGTTACCCCTTGCACCCCCAGACCAGCCTGCCCATCATTGCCTATGCTTTATAGTAGTTTAAAATAAAGATATTTAGAATATCTTCTAAATATAGATTCGATCCAGACTATCATACACATAATATCAAGGAAAAAGATGGCAAAGTAGCGAAATAATTCTGATGTTTGCTCAATGATGAAAGATGTGGTATAGGCAGTAATTTCAACACCAGAAAGTATTTATGTCTCTGCGTTTCAGCTGTAGCCTATGTTACTTCTCCAATTTAAGGCCCTACACTGGAGAATACAAGGATTCCAGGAATGTCTTGGAAGATAAAATGTCCCACATCACAAGAAAAACTACAAGCCTTCACTCAACTCCGGAGTGACATCTAAACCACTACACTTTCTCTCCTGGGTAAAAAAGGCCCATTTTAAAATATGAGAAGAATGGGAAGGATGTCTACAATAATAGACACACTGCATCAAAATCATTACCGAACAAAAATAATAACTTTGCAAATTGTGCAAGCTAAGTGATTTAGCATACAATTACTGGTAAATCTCCTGTTCTGACTGCAATGTGAATCTGGATTTGGAATACCAGTTCTTTTTGTAATATATGGGTTGACTGAAAATTATAGGTGTTCTCATTATCCCGAAATACCAACAATTATGTGTATTTTATTATGAACAGAACCCACTGCTTTTGTTTGTTAACCTCAAGCTGCCCCTAGGATGCCGTAAGGGCCAGACATTTTCCAAACATAGGCATGTGTCTGGAGGGCCAGCAGGGTTGGCCCCAAAACTTTTAGATTGTCCTAGGTTTCCAGCACCAATATCCTGCATCCACTTGCTTTCTAACATAGTAAATTAGCTTAGTGCCCCAGGCAGCCACCTAGTTTGCCTAACCAGTATTTATTTGGTTTAGTGGCTTTTAAATCCAGGCCTGGATGCCAGTATCTGGTAATTTATTGTCATTTTGCAGAGATATTGATATTCTGCAGCTCTTCTGCGTTGCATAGTAGCATGGTGGCCCATTTACAGCTGTCCCTGCACCCCTGGGCTTTCACAGTCTTAATAAATGAAACACGTCACAAGTACCTGGAATGGCAAATAAGGCCATACATCTCTTTTATATTACAATGCTGACTTTGTAGCACAGAGCAGCAAAAGTTTTATATAAATTATTTTTTTCCATTGGCAATCCACGTACTAAGTTTTAATTTTGCTTTCTCTTTTGCGTTTTCTGGCATAATGACAAGTATATACTTTCTTCTATATATGAAATGTGGTCAGGTGGCCAACTCTCAGGGAGAATCAAAAAGACCATGGATACAAGAGGCCACAGATAGTGTCTTTTGTTTACTAAGAGTTCCAGGCTGCACATCTTACTGTAAAAGTTAAGCAAATAGACATTTTTTTGCTTTCATGTTACTGAAAGTATTTTTACAACAAACTTTAACAAATTATATTCAAGCATATGTAACAGTGTATTACAATGTGTGTATGATTTGACATTGCAAAAAAGAATACATTCATAATACACGTGGTACGTGTCTTTCAACCTCGGGTCCTTTACCAGAGGCCTGGGAGTTTGAGGGTTCTCTGCAGTATCTTAGCTGTTTCTAGCACTGAACTCTTCTGGACAAAGTGTTCTGATGTTGTTCTTGGAATCTGTTGGAGCCACTCTCCCAGCCCCGATTGTTCCTATGACCACTGAGATCACTTTGGCCTTCACTATCCATATCTTCTTTAGTTCTTCTTTCAGGTCCTGGTACTTCTCCAGCTTCTCATACTCCTCATTCTTCCTGATGTTACTGTCACCGCTGCATCTATCACCACAGCTGTCTTCTGGTCCTTGTCTACTACCAAGATGTGGGGTTGATTGGCCTTTACCTGCTTGTCCATTTGGATCTGGAGGTCCCACAGGATCGTAGCTCTGCTATTCCCCACAACCTCCTGTGGAATCTCCCATTTGGACTTGAGAGGGTTTAGCCCATACTCTGGGCAGATGAACTCTATGTTCATGTGTACGCTGTTCATGCGAGCATCTTACACTCGGCCACTAAGTGTCAGACTGTCTCAGAAGCCTATCTACATAGTCTGCACCTTGGGTCCTGTCTGGTGCTGTAGAAGCCTGCCTCTATGAAGAGGGGATATATGAACTGTATGAGAGAACTGTGGGTGGATAGAAGACCTACATCCACACAAAGTGAGAAATGGCTATATTAGAAGATTCCAATGTCCTCACAACCATCCCTACTACCTCCATAACTCAGACCAAATATATATATATTTTTTTTTTATTTTTTTTTTAACTTTATATTTGTTGCATAAATCATGACATGGTGTAATATGTCATATGTTGTTGGTCATCTGAGGGTGTATTTTTAGCCCTGATATAAAACCATAGAATTCAAAGAGGGTGTTCTCTCCTTTTTACATGACTCTACATCTATATATATATATATATATAACTATTTTAACTTTTAATGTCACTCATATTTATTAACTATTTAAAAAAAAAAATTAAGACAGATAGCTCGCAAGAGCTAGTATGGTTTAATGTCGGTTAATATTGTTAATATTGTTGTCATTATTATCACTGTCCCCATTGAAACCGCTCTACAGAATCTGCTGCCGGTATATAAATAAAAGTAGCGTAATGTAAGACAGAAAATACTTAAAAGTCTGTGTGGAACATCTCACGTTGGTAACGATTTGATTTTTTTTTTACATGGTGTGAAGGCTTTATTCTGTCGTAAAGTTGAACGTAGTGTCGTTTGAGTTTTGGAATTTGCTATCAGAAAAAGTAGCTAGTGTGTTGACAGATATGGCATAGAAAACAGCTCGTTCTCTACCAAAGGTGGCAGGCATTTTAGTGGTAATATGACCATGGCTCTCTGTGAGTCACAATAACAAATGGATTCTGATATCTCTCTCCCTGTAAAGTCTCATCAGAAAGGCAAGAGGCAGACATGTTCCAAAATGCTACACAGTTGTTCATTCTTCTTCACGCCTTCACTAATTCCATATCTCCCCAGTTAGAGTGTACTTGGCTTTTGACGTTAGGCATGCTGAGATATTTCTGGCAGAGAGGCTTGAGGAATAGAGGGTAATATCTCTGATTAGATAATGTTATTCAGGGCTTTAAGGCACAAAACACACCAGATTGGCACTGTTGCAATTTAGCGAGGGATCCCTACTGAGTAACAGCATGCAGTTGAGGCGAGTTTTTGGCAGGCGTAAATGGGGAAAAGTAATATAGTGTGACAAGGGCGAATTGGTGCATGGCCCTGAAATTGATAAAAAGAATAAGATATCCTTGTCAATTATTTGTTAGGCTAAAAGTCAGTCATGCTCCAGTTTTAGAAGAGAGGGGAAATAGCTGGAACACTTCACAAGGAACATATTACATGCACGTTATAGGACTGTGGATGACCACTGGTAGTCCTGAAATTGACAAAACTAAACAACATGCTAGTCAATAGAACATAAAACTCTCTATATTATGTGTTTTTAAAAAGGATATTTAAACTATTGTACAATAATCATTGCAAAAATAATGACACTAATTATTATTGTCCTTTCATCCTCAGCATTGTACGACAGAGAGGAAAGTATGACAAGACAAACACCAGCCAGAGCGAAGGATAGAGAGTAGGAAGTAGCGTAAGATATAGGGAAGGGGTCCTAAATCAGAAAAATAGAGAAGAGGTGTGGGAGTAGGATAGGAACAGGAGGAAAAGAAGGAAAAGGAAGTGGTTATAGACAAACAATTACGTATAATAGAGTATTGGAGTAATCATAATCGAACATGGCATCTTTCTAGGAATTCCCCAAAGGGGTTCATATCTTTCTGCTACATTAGGGAGCAGGAAGAGTGTACAGCTGGGTCCCATAGGCCGGACTATATGTGCACATGGGGGTTATCCCCCAATAGGCAGAAATGGGGCAGCAGGGAAAAACTCTGCTCATGGATTGACCCACATCAGAGACACTGGCCCTATGGAATAGGAACTTTTTCCCAAGTGATTTCTAATCCAAAATATTCCATACATCTTTCTGGACTGTTTTTCGATGAGTCGTTTTCACTGATGCAAGCAACCAAAATTGACTGTTAAGTCCATCGCTGTACATACATCACTGCTTTAAACAGAGTGGGCATGTGCAGAGTGGATTGGCAAGCTGAGCTTAGTTAGCCCTTTGCTAACATGAAATAAATGTATTAGTGCCTTGTTAATGTCCCTACATTATAAACATACAACAGTAGTTAACATTAGAACTAGTGTCCAGAAGCGAAAATAAAGTAGAAAGAAATGTAAAAAATAATGTTAGTTAATATCAATATTTAAAAATATTAACCACACTAATGAAATGTACCAAAACTATCTGGTTTGTAAAAGAACCTAGCTTTATTTTCACCAGAAGAGACTGTCATTTGATCATGGACAGGCACAGGATCTAAATTGACAAGTAATATATTGTGGCTGGTTGTCAAAGTTGTTAAAATGTAGAAAGTGTAATATATTGGCACTTGATACTTCCTGATGATTAAGAAAATTCTCTTGTTGATGGGTTTTGAGCATTTTTCACACTTGTGCTATAGTATAAAAATACATTTACATACGTGTATTTTTATACTATAGCACAAATGTGAAAAATGCTCAAAACCCATCAACACGAGAATTTCCTCAATCATCAGAAAGTGTCAAGTGCCAAGAAATCAACTTAGTTTTTCAAGCACTCTTGAAACATGCCATTTTTAGTGGATCCACTCCAGATTATAGACTGAGGATTTCTTACCTTGAAGCACCTAACCCTGACATAGCAGATGCATTAAAAACCTTTTACGTTGTAGTTTGTGCAATGCACACAAACACATTTTACAGAACTTTACCTTGTACTGGTCCTTGAACAAATATTGTAGAATGTGCAATGTGTTTAAGTCAATTACTAAAGATCGATAAAACACATTTTCACATTTTATTTTTCTTTAAAAAAAATAGAATAAAAATGAAAAGTAAAGTTTTAATAAGGTGAACATTGCTCAACATTTGTTGATACTATAGGAATAATAATAAGAAAAGCAAGAATCTTATAATGATTGTAAAAGTGTTAAAAGTGTATATATATATATATATATGTTTATGACTTTTAATTTAAATATACATTTTTCTATATATGTGTGAATCTTCTATCAGAAAACGTATACACGTTATATATATATATATATATATATATGTGTGTGTGTGTGTGTGTGTGTGTGTGTTGCTTTTGTCTTGTAGTACAAAAAAACCTTTTGATACCTTTTAGTAGGCCAGCATTGATGGTGAAAGATATAACATAAGATTTTAGGACCTAAGAGGTCCCTTCTTCACATGTAAGCTTCTGTCATATCTGAACACAAAAATAAACTATTACATGCCTCTTTTAAATAAAATATATTTTTTTAGCTTTTGTGGAATATTTGGTCGTAATTGAAACCACATGTCTTTCTAAGAGGTGTTCTTGTGTGTAATGTTATCCTTCTTCAGATGTACCTTCTAAAAATGAACACAAGTGACAGGGATAGGTAGGTCAGGAACATCAAAATCTCTGCTTGCAGAAGAAACATTTGAGCCTTTCTGCCTGACTCTTATTTCAGAAAATCATTCCCTTATGTTGCATGTATATTTTTATTAAGTGCTTCTATTGGTTCAAAAATAAAAGGTGTCATATCTGGGTTGTGTTTGCTTAACTTTTACCAATTATAAAATATGGACGCAAAACCAATTTAGTCACTATATTTGACTCCAAATTGGTTCATCAAACAGAACGTATTGTTAGGTTGTTTTGGTTTTGCTTTAATGGGAAATATTTAAGTGGCACTCATTTTTATTTAAAATACCCATCCTTTCTTGCCACTAGTCATTTTTATTTATGTAGCAAACCTCTGATATATGAACAAATTGTAAATGTAAATATTTGACCACAATCATTTGCATACATCCAAGACCCCAAGTTCCATGTACCCCAACACTCAGCAGTTCCAACATCCTATATCACTCATGTGATTTCATCTATGTTTCTGTGCACTGCCCAGGACACTGTGTAATGATGTCATATACTGGCATCCATATTCCCCAGCATGCAGACCTCAAGGGATTAAGGGAAATGGGTTCTGTGTTTTATTGACGAGAGGTAGATATATTACCTCTTCCCTGTTAGACAATTAGGTAATGTGACCTGAATATACCCCCTGACAAAATGACTTGCTTGGGTAGCATAATCATTGTCCTCAAAATCCACTTCTTTAAAGACGCATATAATATTGCACACTAACACCCCCCTATTCTTTTAGCTCACCTCTCTTAGTACCTATTCTGCAATACACGGGTGTGGCTGGTCCATCCCTTACAATGTCATTTTTTAATTTTGCCTATTGTGTTATACACCATAAATTCCTCTAAATTATAAGCTCCTCTGGGCAGGGCCCTCCTCACCTGTTGTCTCTGTAGGTCAAACTGTTATGTTACATACTACTTGTTATGTCCTGTTCACCCATTGTACAGCGCTACGGAATTTGATGCCGCTATATAAAAAATAAATAATGATAATAATAATATGTACTTGGAAGCAAACCAAATGCAAAGGCCCAGACTTAAGGGCAGAGCAGGTATAAAATGGCTGGGCTAAACTAAGGTAACGCAGCTCAGCTGTCCCAAGTAATTGGATAGGGGTGCTCCTGAGCTGCAGGTAGACAAGAGGTCAAATAGTTATTGCATAGTCCAGGCTGACAGAAGGCCTTGCTCACAATCTCCGTTTCAGTCATGCTGGAATGGAAAAGGGTCTTCCACAAACTGTCTTGGTATGTCCCTTTCAGCATACCAAGACATTTTGGACAAATACTATGCTACCAAATTTGTGGGAACAGTTTGGGGAAGACCCTTTTCTGGAATTGAGATTTCGAGCAAGGCTTTCTTATCCAACATCAGTGCCTGACCTGACCTGAAATGCTCTACTGGATGAATGGGCCAAAGAAAGTCTTCCCAGAACAGTGGAAGTTATTATAGCCGCAAAGGGGGGACAAACCACATATTAATATATATTATATTAATGTCTATGTATTTAAAATGCGAAGTCCCTGTTGTTGATTTAATGGTCAGGTGTCCTAATACTATTGTCCATATAGTGCATTTGATAACAATAAACTGTAGTTGTATATGTCAATGTATATATATATATATGTTTCAAAATGTACCTAACATCCAAACTAAGAAATACACAATTTTGTAAATGCTGAGAAGCATATACAATAAAAACAGGTTTGCTCCAAATTTCTGTTTTCCAGTAAGTTATCTCCAACCATCTTAAAACCAATTGAAATACTGAATAGAAGCCCCCCTGGGTTTGACAGAACACTCATAGACAAGACCTTGTAATTCTCAGAGATCTCTCGAGCATTGGATGATTTGTGGAGAAATGATTTTAATTTCTTTAACTAAATATACAGTTAAGATATCAGTGGTTTTGACAGTTCAGGTGTTTACTTTATTGCTTTTATCTTTTTCCCCATCATAATGAATCTGACCTGTTTACACTGAGGAATGTCCAGCCACATGAAGCATTGTGACAAATCTCCATAGAACTGGCCTGGTGGCTGCCAGATGGTGCATCTGCTTTTCTTCAAGCCCTCGGTTTGATGGCCCTTCATCTGCAGTGCTGGATTATTATTATTGCTGTTTATTTATATAGTGCCCCGTATTGAGCCATGCTATACAGCTGGGGGAAAAAGTTCCAAGCAGAAGGACATAAAGTTACCACTAGCACAAATGTTATGCAGAACACTATTTAGAACAAGTGATAACCAAGAGCGTATAGAAGAACAAATAAGGAAATATTTTGCATGTAAACTTTGATGATGTCCAGGCTTAAGGAGATTCAATGGTGGGTGTTCTACTAAATATAAGAAAAAATTAAATACATTTTTGATGTCGCAATTCAATAAAAAAAATCAAATTTAAAAAGAAACAATGAAAGTAAATAAGTTTCATAAGCACTGCTGTAAATTCATATAACTGCAGTTGCTGCAGTCACGTGAGAAAACACTAAGCTCTCGCATTTTCAGCATTCCTATTGCGGCCGTTACATCACATTACCAATAGGGGCCCCACAAATGTCAAGTCACCCTGTCACCAATGAATTGCTCCCCAATACATAAGTCTCATATTGGCATGTAAAATGCAACAGATGTATGCAAAGATGAAGCTCCCGCTTTCTAGAGGATAAGCTCTCAGAGTTCCATTTTTAACCACGTGCCTGCATGAATGCATAAGGTATGAAAGTGGATAAACCTCAAACTGAAAACAATGTATGTCATCATCTAAGGCATGGGGTAGATGCGAAAAGGTTTCACACGCTGTAATGCATTAGGATTTAGTAAGCAACGTTAGCGCTCGCACCAAATACTCTCGTATTGTTGGTTTGATGTGCAAATGCCCAGGAGGAACTCAAGGCATTTGCCCCAGGACTGGATGATAAATCAAGATTAGAAGATGAACAGCTAGTGAATATATGCTACCATTTAGAAGTTTGAGGTCACTTTGAAATGTCCTCGTTTTTTAAATAACTGCAAGTTTTGTCCATTAAAATAACATGAAATTGATCAGAAATATAGTGTAAATGTTGTTAATGTTGTAAATGACTATTGTAGCCTAAAACAACTGATTTTTAATGGAATATCTTCATTGGCGTACAGAGGCCCATCACTCCTGTGTTCGTTAATTCAAGTTTTTGGGTAAATCAATGTTTATTGAGGTTTTTAATTTTTTGTGAAAAGAGGCAGGGGGAAGGGTACAGAAAATCAAAAGGAAAAAGGGGGGGAAGAGGGAAAGAGAGGAGCAGGTACAATTCACACTGTGCGGTGTACAGATATCACATCAATGAAACACGGGTACAAAGCCAAATGGACACAACGTTCGGATATAGCGGAAAAACGGTACGGCAGGAACAAGGCGCTCCACAGCAATATGACACATGGTTACAAATACCCCATCTCCGTAGAGACATAGCACATGAGAAAAGAGAGTGCGCCTACACTCTGGCATATGTTACCCATAGGGAGGAAGCCAAGGCGGTGCGCCCACGGGCCAGAGAGATCAGGGGCGCGGGCGTCAGAGAGTCGGGGGCTCCGAGCACGCTGAGGCGGACATCCTAACCAGGCAGGTGGGGTGCTATTGATGCGGAGACTTCATGCTATGTGAGCACGGTACGGGAATGCTTTAGGGCCGGGTGATGGAGGAGCGAGGCAATAGAGCGTCGATATCCCCTGTGCAACCTCGAGTGAGCCCATGTTGAGGGGGTGCCGAGCGACAAGGCGCGTGGCCACCCCCAGCAGCTAGCCGAGGGAGCATAACCCTGAACCTGTAGGGAAGGAGAACAGCAAGGGTGCGAGAGGGAGGGGAGGAAGGGAAAAGTGGGAATGGAGAGGTAGAGGAGAAGAAGAGAAAGGGAAAAAAAGGGGGGGCGGGGGGGATGCTCTGTAGGGGGCGAGATGACCGCGTTTCTGATGGAGGCAACTCGGAGACCGAAGCTCGTGACGGCACGCCGTCAAGCAGTGGGCGAATTTGGGGCCTGGAGAGGAGTTGCAACCAGTGAAACCAGATGCGGTGATGTTTTTCAGATCTGTCCGTGGCAGAATAGATCAATTCTTCAAGAACTCGGCTCCGCTCCACCCGCTGGATCCACTCCCGAATCGTAGGGGGGGAAGAATCACCCCAGTGCAAGGGGATAAGGGCTTTCGCTGCTGTCAGGGATCGAATATGGGAGTGTATGGTCGACCAATAGGGAACAGGACCACCACAGGTGAAGCAAAGAGCAGGGAGATGCCCCACACCGCCAGCACTCATCCCTCCCATCGGGGCAGAACCGGGCAGTGGTCGACGGGGGTCTGTACCACAGGGCCATCAGCTTGTAGGACATCTCCTGGTCCCTGTTATTAAGGGAGCAACGGTGAGTGAGCACGCAAATCTTCTCCCATTGTTGCTCGGAGAGGGTGAGTTGCAGTGAGGCTTCCCATTTGCCCTCATGAGGTGGGGGGGAGTGGAAAACAGCTAAGAGGAGGAGGCCATAGAGGTTAATTCAAGTTTAAGCTTAAAAAAGCTAATTGATTGTTAGAAAACCTTTTTGCAATAATGTTCCAGCTAGAAATTGCCTTGTTTTCCGTGAAAGCAGCTGACCCCAAACTCTTGGATGGTAGTGTAAATGTAGTGAAATGGTTTGAAGATCAAATCAGACATGGATTAACATGGCAAAGAGCCCTAAGAGTCGAACCAAATCTGGGTCCCACATGCTTTTATACAATGCAGCAGGCAGTGTTGATACGAAAGACCCTTCATAACTTTATGTGGCCCCTGAGAGGGACCTCATTTTACCTAGGGCCCTAGCTGCCTTGTGTAAAATTCCCCTATGACCTAATTAAATATTTCAGGAGAGGTCAAATTTAGTGATTGTCATAGGAAAAGAATTACATTTATTGCAATTTTTCCTGCCTTTCCATATCTATTAACCAATTTTAAAAATACCAATGTGAAATATAAACCACATTTATGTAATTTCTGGGGGATGCATTTATTAAGACTCTGTCTGGTTGCTGTGCTTTGTTGCAAATAAAATCCCTTTCTCCTGTGTATCTGCATGCTTTATGTGTAATGTCACCAATAATATTGTTTATTGTTCCTACTTCCCTGTACTGTATGCTGATTATCTTCCGCAAAGGAAGGAGCCATGGGGACAGCCTCTCCCCCATTCCACCAATTAGGGGAGATGGTGTGCCTGGATGATCCGCTCTTTTGCATAAGTTCACCGGGAGGCCATGTCCACGGAGAAGCGGATGAAGAAAGAAGACAAAGGAAAGAAGAACAAGACGATGCAAGAGAAAAAGCAGAGCTGTGCAGCAAGGAGACAGGGACACCAAAGCAATTGGTGGAGAAGGTAGGGAGACAGTCAGAAAAATTGAGAGAGAGTGTGAGAGACCATGAGTGCTAGTGCGAGAGAGTGTGAATGAGCATGAAAGAGTGAATGAGAGTGAGTGAAAAAACAACAAAATTAAAATGACAATTTGCGGGGTAGTTTTGTTGGGGTCACACCCTGTTTTTGGAGATTCATATGAATAGACAAAATTGGCAAATTTTATTTAAATTAAAGTTCATATGAATCCAAATGCACAAGTCTAATGAATATTATATTATAAATTATTTTCCCTTGAACAAATGGCCTTTGTTAAGAAGATGGGTATAGCTGAAGTGGTCCTGCATAATGCATAGTTCGGTCGATAAGGGATCCAGTTTTCTGAAATGCTAAACAGTGTGTGGACTGTTTTGTGTTTCTGGTGGTGAATATAATAATTAGTAAATAATTAAATAATTTGTTTCAGATTACAAGTTTGCTACTGAACATTTAGCATTACCATTGCAAGGGGGCTCAAAGCCCAAATGTTCCAGTGGGCATCCCTACTGGTTGGTAACATAGTATTCTGAATTTTATAAAAGTGTGTACAGAAATTGCTACAAGATGTCTCCTTCTATGTTACATTGGAAGAAATTGTCATCTACCTTTTCACTTTCCTGTAGCTAACAGTAACCAACCAAGTATTTAAGAAAGGTAAACTTAGTTTCACCAAGTACCAAGACTCCTTTAATAATATATGTGTCAATAGTGAAAAATGTATGACTAGATTTAAAGAAGAAACTTTTTTCTTGTAATTTTCTAGCATAACTGTGTCTTTACTATAAATGTGACTCTCATACCGTGTACACTGTTACTATGAGAAACACTCTGCAGAACTGCGAAACTCCATCCATTCTAGTTTGAGAGTTTTTTATTCCAGAACCAAAAAAACATTCTGTTTGGTGTAGCAGTAGGCTCCAGCTTTGGATCTTTTTGGAACCTAACAATGTCCCATTCCTGCACTGATCGATAGAAGTACTGTCTCTCCCTGGGAAGAAGAAGCAGATATGAATTGGAGAGAAGTGGCTAAACATGAGGCAGGAGTCTTACACCGCTCCTCCACACCCAATATAACTAAATGCTACTTCTAATTCTAGAACAATCCATGTGAGCTCCCAGGTACAATTACTAGCAGTGTCTTTGTGATTTTTTTAGGGCTTCCAACAGTAATTTCAATGAGACTATTAGCCAGTTAATGTATATACCAGTTGCCTTCCTAATGCGCTTGTTTCCTCTTACGAGGTCAGGCTACAAAACAAGATGGCAGGTCTCTTTCATATATTACAGATTGACTAAAGAATATCAGGTAATGGAAATTATAGAAGGTCAGATCACATTAAGGCCAGGTAACACATTGATTAGTCAATGCGTTGGCATCGTTTCAACTACTAACAAGGTACCGTTCATTACCTGCATTAAATGAAAAAAAAGAAAAATCCCCAAAAGTATTTCCGAATCTCTACACACAAAAGCATGCTGTACGTCTGAGACTTCAGCAATTTAAAAACACATCATCTATAGTAATATTTGAACTGGAAGAACTTCAAAGAATCTAGTAAAAAATATATAAATATCACCCATTTCCCATACATCTGTTTGCTGTTACATCTAGTGCTTTTTCAATAAATACACGTTAACGTCCTCGGCAAAGAAATATTCCCTGTGTTTTTTGAGACGTCTAGTGGGTTTGCTTGTATATCCTCATAGCTCTTGGCTTTTCCTGCTGCACAATACACTTTATCATTTTCCAAACCTAAAGACTAGGTCTAGGGTTAACCATTAAAACAAATATGGCATAAAAGTTCAATCTTTGGCTTAGACCTCATTTAATCAGCTCAAGAAAAACCACTGAGTTTTTTTTCTGTGTGTTTATTTTTGGGGAACGTAGGTGGAGTATGACATCATCTCATTAATGTCCAAATGTACAAACATCCCACAAAACCTATAATGCTCACAAAACTTTAACTAATGAGTATTTTAATCTTTTGATGAACATGCAACAAACATTGTGACCAAACATAATTAGTTTCACTGTATAAGATACACAAATAGTTGATTAAATATAAGATGTGCAAAGGAAATGTAGCAAAGTTTTGTGTATCCGAAACGAATTTATCTTGTAATCTCTTTAAGGATATTTAATTTCAGAAAAGATTTAGAGTAATTAGCATGTTATTGTTAAAAGAAATAACGGCTATAAGCACTATGTGCTGATACAGATCACAGTAACACTAGTTTTAAAGAATGCCAAAAATTCAGACTATTAAATGAAAATGTTGATCACAGTAGGTGTAGAATATCTAGCAAGGAAAAAAAATCTGCTGGATGTCGTCATCTGTAAAATAAAAAAGAAGCAATTTGATTAGCCATTCATAGACTGGGACAGGTATAACATTACTTGCACAATTATATGAATGACCATAACAGGTGGCACATTTCATTTTTTTCTACAGAATAAGTAATCCTGCAGTCTTTAGTATGTATTCTTCATTGATATTGAAGACTGGAAACTGAAAATATCTCAATCCGCAAATAATTTAGCTGTACAAAAAAATTGAAATTATGTTGAGGCTGATTACATTTGGTAATTTAGTTGGTAAACATGAAAGCCACATGGTCTTCATGGGACTCTTGATTCTTGTGCCTCTGACTCCACAGATCTTTACATTGCCCTTTTAACACATAAGGCATATTCTCACCCCTACTTACACTAACTACCCCACTGTACCAATGACCTATCATAGTCCTCCCATTATAGGAAAGAAAAGGCCACTTTGCAATACTGTCCCCATGGATAGTGGTTATTGGGTGAATTCACTAAGAGGCAAAATACCTGAGAGGAAAATCCAATGAAAATATGAATGTTTCTTCACAGAGTCTCGTTCCGTATCTAATGAACATACCCTGTATCATAAAACAGGAGTTTTCAGTCTTTGGCTTCTTAACCCCTTTATAAATCTACCTCAACAACTGTGAGGCTTCATCCTGACTCAATTTTATACACTGTAACTAAAATGTCCACCAAGATGAGTGATTATCCTCTGGAAGTGCTTGAAGCTGCTTATACTCAATCCAAAGATATATTCCTAATACCAGAATGTATCATGGGAAAGATGCATCCATGGATGAGAGGTTGTAAAGAGGTACTGGAGTGTAAAAACGCTGTTAGAAGCTAAGCATTAGGCTCGATAAAATAGCCACCTATTTAGGGACCCTGTTACAATGTGGTGTTTTCAGCATAAAAAAAAACATTTCAGTGACTCAATTAAAAAAATACACACACTCAACCCTTAATCAGTTCTTGGTCTCGTGTTAGAGTCTTATGTGCATGTCTAAATCCACCACAGTATTAAACTCCACCACTTCTGTACAGTTTTTTGTTTTAGCACACAAAACACATTTTAGTATCTGCAAGTATTTATGTGTACCAAATGCTACTGCAAGCCAACATAATTAGTCTAAAACTCAAATGCTTCTAATTTCCTGCGGTGGGAGTGCAAGGCCTCTGTATTGGTCGCGGTGCCGGAATTTCACGCTGAGTGCCGGAATATGAATATATGGGCAAATTGATACACACTGTTGTGTATAGTAATTTTGTAACAAAAAACTTCCTCTCCATGTTCCTTAAAACCGGCATTTGAGTTGAGCAAATCAGGGCAACTCTGTTGGGGTGTGTAGCAAGGCCTGGGACCGGTCCTGGTGGCACAGGAGGTGTCACCCATCTGCCTTACCTGAATAGCCACTTTGTGACGTTAGCGCAACAGCTTTTCACCTCCATGGGCTGGTCGGGGAAGATTAGAGGGTCTCCCCGGCCAGCCCATTCTCCACACTACCCTGTTAGGAGATACAGGGTTTAGAGTGGGCAAGTGATATGCTCAACCCAGCAGCTGGTTGTGCTTGAAAAGCTATCACACCTTAAAAGTATTTGTCTGTGAAACTGAAATGGGGTTTTTTTGCTAAAAAATAAATATATATGCCCACTTTCACATCTTAAAAATATATTATTACTAACACTAATTATCTTTAGAATTGTGTTAATAAATGTCTGTGCATCTGAAAAAAAAAAAAAAAAAAAAAAAAAAAAAAAAAAAATACACACATGCACAAAACAACTAAGAATAGTGTTCATGAATAATGTGATTTTGTGTTGGTGTAATTACCACACTCACTATATGCTACATGTTTAGGATATAATGGTAAAATAATATGAATTTAAGACAAGGTCATGATCTGTTGTGAAAATTATAGTGAGTTTTTCTTAGGATCTTATGTGTGGAGTGTGGAAATGCCATAGAAATAGACATAGTCTTGTCTACTATATGTTTTAAGTTATCAGAAGGTGTTCCTATGCTGTTGAGTCTCACTTAAAATACTCAAAATCCCCCTTTTTAGTATACTTGAGGAGGCAGGGCATATTATATGCTTTTAAAAATAATTACTAATGGGTAAAGTTTAACCGGTAAACTTTCGTACACATTGGCCATTTAGAAGCCATTTTATTTGTCATTACTGTTGGAATTTTCGAAATATTCTACTAATCGCACATCTGCCAAAAACCAAGCACTGAGCTAATACATTGTATCCTACCATGTAAAACAATAAAACAAATCAAATGATAGTAAAAATTATAGTTCAAACATATCAGTTAAATGATGTAATGTTTACTCCCAGTACATCTAAATGTCCATTTACCTAGTTAAGTGTCCCGGATTTACAGTAACTAAATATTATGCAAATCAATAAAAGTACATTAACTTGTGCCTTTTATGAATTTTGTTCAGTGGCGAGACACTTTAATGATACCTTGTTTCAAATGGCTGTTGTTAAAATAAAAGCCAAGACTGAAATAGAGAAAAAAAAATATCTAATAAGAGTAGAAATGAAGCTAATGTATTTCTTTATATTGACATGGCCAGTTTGACACCTGGCAGTGCACCTTGCAGAAGGCTTATTTACCCAGTGCTTCTTATCAGTGAGCTGACCTGATTTCTACTGTGATCACCCTTCAAAGATCAAAGCAGGATTAATGTAATTGCTCAACGCCTAACACTGCACATCTCATAGCGCCTGTGACTTATGTCCTATAAAGAATGTATGGCATCGGCTAATGGTGAACAGCGGGGAAATTGAAACCCGGAGTGGCAATTACGTAAGATCACTTGCTTTATGCGAGATGTAGTTTGAAAATATGTGGTCCAAGGGGTATATTTACAAAGGCTTATTCCGAGGGCAACTACAAATTATCTTTCTGGGAGCATTTAATAGTGACAAATTGACTGCATTATCTGATTGAATAAAACATCATATGTTAAAAGAAAACACACACAAAAAAAAAACAAATAAGAAAACAAAGTTTAATTTAGACCAATATTTGTTATTTTCATGATAACGAAGGCAATATTATATCAATATGTGCAGCTTGGAGGAGAGAAGAAAAAGAGGAGATACGATAGAAACATTTAAATACTTAAAGAGATTTAACAAAGTACCGGATGGAAGTTTATTTCAAAGGAAGGGAAGTGTTAGAACAAGAAAAAGGGGGTCAAGGCTTAGATCTAATGTAAGGAAGTTTGTCTTTATGAACAGGGTGGTAGATAAGAGGAACAGGCTCCAAGTAGAGGTGGTAGAAGTTAACACAGTAAGGGAATTTAAATATACATGGCATACGCATATGGCTATTCTAAATCTCCCTGCTCAGAAGGGTCTCATGCTTGAGCTGGAATCGTTACAGAAAAAAATCTCCATTAGCATATTAGGTTTGTGACTCAAATTTTCCCTGCACAATGGAACTATCAATGTTTCCGCCTCTTGTGAGCCTCATCAGTCAGACACAGTTGGTATACTTCTTAGCACTTTGAGCAAGGAGATCCATGTCTATACTCGCCTTTTTTGGGCCATCCTAAATATACAGGAATGGAATGGGGATATATATAGTATAAATGTGTATATATATATATATATATATATACTGTACATATATACATATATATATATATAAATATATATATATATATATATATATATATATATATATATATATATACAGTATATATTAGAAAGCCACCTTTCTAATGATGGGTATATGATGGGAGCAAGCATCTTTACTATCTTTACTTCCTGTTGTCATGATCTCTGCGTTTAATCCTCCCCATTAAGTTATCTCTCCCCTATTGTTAAGATGGTAATTGTTGCTGAGGAGCCTTTGTAATTGGGTAGCGAGGAGAAGGACCTGAAAATTGATTAGTTCCTGTTAGTTCTGACGATTTAAAACAATGATTTCCGCTTCTTTCAGAGAATATTTCAAACTAAATATGTCCAAAACAATTCCACTTACTAACAATAAAAAGGCACAAGCTATAGGTAGTTTTGATAAATGTATAAAATGAGCTGAGACAGCCTCCGTATAATGTGGCTTCATAAAAGTCATAAAAGTGAGAACTTTGGAAGAATTTGTTTCTGTACGGGACATACCGATTCCCGACCTTCACAACATTTTAACTTTTTTACATGGAATCAAAACATGAAAGATAATATATGTTAAATGTCGCAGGGTTGCTTGAAAACACCTTGTTAGCAGCAGGATTAAGGTCTGGATAAATCCCAGAGGCAGGGAAGCTTTGACTTGTACATTTTATTTTTTTAGTTAACATTTTGTGGAATTTATCGCAACCGAGTTTGCATCATCTGCCTTGCATACAGCGAGGCAAGTTCCAATGCCAACTTCAGTCTAATTATGTCCACTTCAACACGGGTCAACTTGGGTAGACTGACCAGATTTTCTTATATGTAATTATATCAGTAATTTTGAAACCAAACATAGATGTAGAAGATTTTTGTGGCAAGCTTTCCCTACATGGTCTAATAATTGAAACATTTAACAACTGCCTTAATCTGTATTGTTGTCCACTCTCAGTCACACACCTTTTCATTGATACTAATTCCTAAAGTGCTATACAGCCCATACCTTACTGCCCAGAGCCCCCACACAGTATCTGAAAGTATTTCCATGCAGAAAAAGCAGTATTTACACCAACGATACAAACACAACCGCAAACTACTCTGCCGTGACAACAATGTTACCTGGAAATTTGTGCAGTTGTGTTCAAAGCTCCCAGCCTTAGCCCCCTAAACCGGAACCCAGGGCTCAGTGTATTGTAGTGACCTAATGTACATTGATGCATCTTTTTATTGAAATATAATTAGCTGGTTGCATGCTAATGTCCCTGCCTATTCCTGAAAAGTAGAGCAGATGTGTCACTGTTCCTGAGTCCTATATATATATATATATATATATATATATATATATATATTTATTTATTTTTTAAAGACCTTAATATCTAATGGTGTTTATGAACTTAACGTAAGCAATAAGGGCATGACTACTGACACCCACTGGAAGTTAACTTGAGGACAAGAGAGCCTCAACATTGTTTGGGAGCTCAGTGATGCCACCATGACATCACTGGCATAAAAAATGGAACACCCCTCAAACAAAAAAAATGGAAATAATAAAATTAAAAATATATTTTGTTCTAAAAAAGTACCCTTTAGCCTTTCTACCATAAGTAAAAAATTTTTTAAAAAAATACTACCCTCAAACCTCAAGTCAATAGTATTAAAAAATATGTAATATCTGGTAATATGTAAAGCATGGATGTGGTCCTCTGGGACATACAAAATATGTGTATGGGGTATGACTGTATATATATGTAAATATGTATATGGGGTACAATATTATTTTAAAAGAAGGCTGTGCTCCTCGATGAACAAAATCTGAAAAAGGGAGTCATGCTTTAACAAACATATGGTGAAAGGGACACCTTTGGTTATGAAAACCCCCAAGACGGAATGGGTTAAGCAGTGGCGACTCTAGAAACAATATATAGGGGGGGCACACAAGATACCACAGTCAAACTGGGGGGGGCATTCATGATTTCCAAAAGTAATGTGCTATGGAATTATACTTTTATTATTGGGCTAAAATAATACTTGATCATTCAACATGGGAAGCCTGAAGCCACAATTGAGTGCGACTAATCCTTGAAATAAATATTATAACACAATAAATAACTTTTCCACTAATTGATTTCAGGGCCTTGAACGTTTTGTCCCCTGAAGTCACTACAACTTCAGGAGGGCATTTTATCTCTGGATAAATATAAATTAAATAATTCCTACTGTAAGTTAAGTGCCAGGAAACAGATGACCAAACACACACACCAACACAGGCTCTGTCACACCTACACCCAGACACACACACCAGGACAGGCTCTGCCACACCAACAACCAAACACACACACACAAGGACAGGCTCTTCCACACAGACACCCACACACATCAGGACAGGCTCTGCCACACCCACATCCAAACACACACACACACCAGGACAGGCTCTGACACACTGACACCCAAACACGCACCCTAGGACAGGCTCTGCCACACTGACAACCGAACACACACACCAGGACAGGCTCTGCTACACCAACACCCAAACACACACCAGGACAGGCTCTGCCACACCAACACCTATACACATACACCCGAGGACAGGCTCTGCTACACTGATAACCAAAAACACACAAACAGCAGGACACAGTCTACGTCACAGACGTCTACATCAGGATGGATTTTTCACACTGCATTGTCATTTATACCCCCCTTAGTGTTTTTGCCCCCTGTGTATTGATGCCCCTGCTGCCCATATATATTAATATTAGCCCCAGTTGCTGATAGCAGGTATAGATCAACACATTAGCACACAAACCAAGCTTTGCATGTATAGATCAACTGAAATTCACTTGTGATCTCAGTACTGATGGTATATATCAAATAAAGAGAACCAGACATTCAAATCCTGTATTTGCAGGTATACAATAGTATATATTAAATGTAGCATTGCAGGTATAGATCAAATAAATACATGGAAACAGCATTGCAGGTATTAATCAACTGAATAAGATATACAAACACTCTATTTGCAGGTATACATAAATAATGTATGGAAATATATAGATATGGATCTACAGAATAATGCAAAAACCCAGCTTTGCAGGTATAGATCAATTGGAATTCACAAAAAACACGTCATTAAAAGGATATATTTAAAACCCCCTAAATTACAGGCATAGATCACAGGTTGCACACCCCAAAGCCAGCCCTGGCGTCCACACTGCCCACACAGCAATCACACTCCTATCATACCCAGGCAACCAGTAAATGCTGGTACCTAGGCATGATGGGACTGTGCTTGCTGTGATTGCTGTTAGCAATCACACTCCTATCATGCCAGGTCAGCCAGTACATGCTGGTACAGGGTGGCTGTAAGTGATGTGTAGACCCCATACTGCTGGCAGCATCAATACACAAGGGGGGCAGCTAGCTAGGTTTCAGCATGTACTGGCTGACTTGGCATGATAGGAGTGTGATTGCTAACAGCAATCAAAGTCCCATCATACCTAGGTTCCAGCACTTACACATCCAACCAGTAAATGCTGGAACCTAGGCATGATGGGACTGTGATTGCTGTTAGCAATCATACTCCTATCATGCCAAGTCAGCCAGTACATGCTGGTACAGGGTGGCTGTAAGTGATGTGCAGACCCCATACTGCTGGCAACATCAATACACAAGAGGGGCAGCTAGCAAGGTTTCAGCATGTACTGGCTGACTTGGAATGATAGGAGTGTGATTGCTAACAGCAATCACAGTCCCATCATTCCTAGGTTCCAGCACTTACACATCCATGCTACCACACACACACTCATTCATTCATATACTCATTCATTCACAGATTAATTCCCTCAATCACGCATACTCATTCAAACACCCTCCCCACCCCCTTACCTGCACTGCAGCTCCTCGATGCCGCTCACAGACTTCAGCAGGGGGCACGGCCTCCCTCTGCGTTCTCTGGTACTGCACAGAGGAAGCAGGACTGGAGCAGAGTCATGTGATGTCACGTGAACTCTGCTAGGTTCCGCTTCCTCTATGCAGTACAGAAGACCCTCCCACAGGTAAGTAGCAGGGCTCGAGGTACGGCCCGCGTAAGATCGGTTGCCCTGGCTGCCGATCTTACGCTGGCCGCACCCTCTCTTTCCTCCGCATTAAAAAAAAAATGATAATAAAAAAAAAGACGGGATTTAAAGTCGCATTCCAAATTCGGCAGGGGGGCAACAGGGGGGCAAGGATTAAACAATTGCCCCCCCTGTAGCGATGCCACTGGTTAAGTAAGGGTGGAATATATTTGTCCTGACCCGTATTTAGCTATGGTGTGGAAATTCTTAATACTCTCATTCAGGGTTGCTTGTTACCCTCAAGAAAAAGCAAGTTATACCCCAAATGTTCCTTACAAAGAGATTTTTGATTTGTAAGAATCATCATCCCATTCTGCGCTCTTTATAGTAGTATTATATTATAGTATTATGTATTATAGTATTATATATATATATATTCATGTATTAAAGCTACATTTAGCTTTGTTTTTTTTGTTTACCAATCAGCATTATTGTCTTGAAGATATCTAAAAATGTTTACATTTAAAGTATCCCAGGAAGCTGCAGCGTGAAGGTGGTGTTACAAGCATATCTAGCAAATTTCCTGTCTAGACGTTCTCTCTCTTCTCTTCGCCAGCCTTCACAAAGGCTGCCTGAGCCAATCAAGTCCAATCAATAACATAACAAAAGGTGAGGAATATCTTAATGGAGAGGAATAATCATGTTGATCCTGACAACAGGAAGTTAAGATGGGTGTTCCCATGTCGTAAACATTACGTGGTTTCGTAATATTGTTCATTTAAATCGGTCAACACTGTGGGATCTCATGATCTGCATTATTATTCCTCCTGATTAAGTTATCTATCTCCAAGTGTTACATTTCTAACTGATTAGCTAATACTGGCCTGCCAAATTAAACTACAGATCACAGCTTCGGTGGGCTTAGTTTGTAAACTAAATAACTCCACAACGATGGTACCAATTGTCAAACAGCATAGTTAATAGTAGTTTTAATAAAGATTTCATGGTGTTCTCAAGAACGTATTCAGGCCTAGGCCAACTTGGCTTATGACGGCAGATCCAGGGGACTGTGGTCCCCTTGCTGCAGAAAAGGGATCCTCAGGTTCCCTGCAATGCCACTATTCAATGGACCAGTTAAAAGGGTGATCACTGATCTGCCCACCAGCCCATTAACCCTGATAGTCCTCCATAATTGCCTTCCATTCAGGGTCGACCGGAGGCGCTACCTTGGGCACTAAAGGTAAATTCATCATAGGGTTGCATTAAAAAATTGTGTGGGGTAAGTTGTATTAGTACACAAACAGATGTAGTAGCATGATGACTTTGTTTGCAGTTATATATTTTTTTTTCATTATGAGTTTTGGAAATAAGAATACTTTACCTTTAAGGGGAAACAGACATTTCACAAGATTTGTCATTTTTTTCATCTTGCAAAAATGTGTAATTTGTCTCAAATTACAGATTCGGCAGATTCATAGTAAAACTACAAGGTCCAAGAGATCCTAACTTGATAGATAAGATTAGAATTCAAACAAACTGTAGTCTTTACTTGAAAAATTAGCATGTCCTACTGACACTCCTTCATCTTAAACATGACTTGAAAGGGAGGCTTCTGTCACTTTATAGCATATAGAGTTTCTGCCTTCAGGGGTTAAACTGAAAAAAAAAAGTCTGTCCCACAAAAATAAGAAAACAGCCAAAGTGATTACCCGATCGATTCTATTATGACAATCACTATGGCTTATGTGAAAGTCTGGTAATATTTTAACTTTTTAAATCCCAGAAGGGTGGTACGCACTGTGAATCAAATGCATTACTCGTCCCCTCTGGCACTTACAAAGTTAATTCCGCTTGTTTCCACCCAGTTTTTCAGATGCATGACTTTGAGAATTAAACCTCAAAGGCTCCATGAATTAAACCTCTGGGTGTTTTCAGTTTCACAGGAACAAGGTAGGGACAGAAGTGACAAAAAAAAGTTACACTTCAATTTATAGAAAATGTAGCATGTCATATAAATATTAGTGTCCGAAATCTTGCTGTGCTTTGGCCTAGCCCAACAGGGAAGCGTGATAACAGTGTATATCAAGGCTTCCAAACTTTGAAACAAACATGGCTCAAAGGTCATTTATTAAGGAGAACAAGAAAATGGACTTTCAAATATAACCTATGTACAATGATATACCTACTGGGGCATCTCCAATCACCCACAGGTGGCCCCAGGTGGACAGACTGCTGCCTCTCTCAGTATATGCCATATCCTACATCAACTTGACTTGAATGAGCCAAAACCAATGGGACCAAAATGGTTCATATTCCAGGAATGTTGTTTGTAAAAAAGAAGGAGACAGACGTATATCAAACAATTTCACTTTAATGTTGTCTACAGTTTAAAATAACCAGAAATAATATAAAATCATGCAGCCATCTTACGTTAATTTACGTTCATTTCTATCAAGACCAAGGGACATTGTGGGAAACTGAACAGAAGTAACAGTAACGCCAAGCTAATGAACTCTTCCTTATGGAAAACTTTATGGGAGAATTAGTATTTTTTGCTGATACATCTGACTAAATGATTACTACCCACATGCTTTTGTTGTAACCTTTTTCGAAGAATGAACTTTATGGTATGTCGTAGAGGAATGTTACGCAATATCCTCAGAAAGGTCTTATTTACCGAATCCATGATCCTGCCTGATTATGGTGGGCATTGCCGAAGCTCTAAGCGGCTTACATGGCAACCAGGTTGATAATAACTTAATTGCCGTTGCAAAGCATGGTACCATTTGCAGCATGTGAAAGAGAATTGACATAATGGCAAAATGTGGGGTAATTATGTGTCAAGATTGCCTCACAATTATCAAAAAATCCATTAGTTTATAGTTTTGCTGTTTTATTAAACAAAAAGCAATAGTTTTGTTTTAGGGATTGCCAGAATGTTACCTTTAGAAATAACCCATTAATGGTGTCATTAAAAAAAGAAAAGCTAAAATATACTTTATGTTTATGTCTTTAAAAAAAATAATGTTACCCTTTCACAACATTTCAATTATCTGTCCTGTATGATGTACACGTATAAAAGCATATAGTAATACCTTATTTTGTTAGACATTAAAGTTTAAGCAGAGGATTTGGATTGTTAGAATTACTTAGCACAATTTTCTGACTTAAATTTTGCCCATTTTTAAAAAACAAAACTGGGGCATTTTGAATAATTCAATTCTTTATCCTACCAAGCAGGGATGGTTCTGGAACACCTGAGCTACAGCATGGATAAATCTATTTCAATCACTTCTGTCTTGAATTTTATTTAAAACCAGATGCCCCATCACATGACTGCACTGGCAGAGCTACCATTCAGCTGAATAACAGAGAGGAGCCTCAGCGTGCACATAGACATCATGTGATGTCTCTATGCAGACGCATTGCTGCGCATGTCCCTATCCAGGAGATCACCACTGAGCAGTGCTGGATTCTCGCACAAGGCAAGCCTTGGCAAGAATAATACACAATAGAAGAGTGTGTCTGTGTACTGTATAGGTGAGGCTACCACAGCATCAACTGTATTGATCAACAAAGTTGACAGTGCCTACTCTGCATATCATTCTGATAATACCATGCCCCATTGGAATGGGTGGGGCCAATGGCGTTACCTGCTCCCTTCTTGCAGGAGAACCTCACTGGGTTGACCTATTATACAGCATAGTGAAGTCATGGAGCCAGCTTGGTACAGACACACATTCACACGACTGTGCTGTGCGCCCACCTCCCAGGGCAGACTGGCTCTGTGTAACATGTTATACTTTAAGTAGTCATGCCGCCCCATATCTTCCATGCAATCACCTGGGTTAGTAAACATGTAAGGCTGCTTAGATGTTATTAACACTCTGTTTTAGTATCAGAATGGAAATGCTTCGAAATTCATGTAGTGGTGTATTTTGGAAGCAGGTATCATCCTTGCTGTTGATCACCGCACAGCTGGATCACAATGGTGGAACCCCCTCCTACAGGGTAAATACAAGGACAGCTTATAATTTGATCATAATGAGGGTAGAGCCCTCATAGATACAGCCCTACATACATGTAAGATACCTGGTGCTCCTGACAAAATAGGTAACTTAATGGAAATATTGCATAATGTAAATTCTATGTTATTTTTGAGATTAAATCATTATCAGAGAGAAATAAGATGTTTTTTCTTTCTTTATTGGTAAAGGGTAATTGACTTTTAGAATTTTTTTTTTTCCTGTAAATATACTTGTGTCTGGCAGTTTGCTGTACAGAAAATGTTACCGTGTCTTAAACATTTTTTTTAAACTTTCAGCAAGAATGTGAAATTCATTAGTATAGTTTTTAATACACTGGTATCACACGCCAGGTTATACCATACAAATAAGGTGCAAAAGTACAAAGTACATGATCAAACTCATGGGATAGTTTGTACATGGACTGCAGATACATTTTTTTGTAATCCAAGAGCAAAAGCAACAAGCCAATGCTACCTTAGGAACATAGAATTCAACAGCAGATAAGAGCCATTCGGCCCATCTAGTCTGCCCACTTTTCCTGATGTAAAGACCTTAATCAGTCCTTGTTTTTATCTTAGAGTCATACGCCTGTGCCATGCATGTTTAAATTACCTCACTATAGTCATCATGCAAGACTCAAGTAGTATGTGTTTGTAAGGTCACAGTTATGCCAGTTATTGGTGAAATACAGAATTTAATGAAGAACTGTTAGATTTGGTATCTGGGCACATGCTGATAATCACAGAGGAAATAAAAATTGCTGGCATTATGTTTTTCAAGTGACATTTGAAAACTGACATTTTAGTGGCTCAGACAGAAAATCATGTCTGCAGGACTGTGGGCTGCAATGTTTACTATCAATAAACAAACCTTTGGCTTTGCCAATGAATCAATACCAACAACTCTGTATTATATTTTTATCACGCGCAATCTTGTTGCTTTGTTAATTTACATCAACAGTTTGATTCATAAACCAAGGACAACTGGAAATGTCAGCTGCTAGGGTTTCCTACCATAATGCTCAGGCGCCGTTAATTTCAAATTATTTTGGTATTATTATTGTACATTACATTGCTTTGACTTAAGGATGTCTAGATAACCTGGGGGATGATACATGATGTGGTCTAGGACTCCCAACTTATCCAGTTAGCTAAACCATGTGTAACTTACTAACTTGAATATAACCCTTTTTTCACACGTTCAGAACTGAGCCAATTTGCTAGCAGAGGCAGGAGCTCAATGATGCAGTAATAGTGCGGTTGCTCACACATTGTGTGAACGGCTATGGAGACAGGCTCAAGGAAAGGCAAGCATATGTTATAGTGAGTGTGTGTCGGTGTAGGTGTGTGTTAGTTACAGGGGCAAGGGGGTCACTTGGCTTTAGTGACAGATTTGTGGTAACCTATATTTGGGCAAATATATTTAGCTTTATTCTCTAATTTATTTAACATCAAGTAACATGTTGAAATATATTGTTTTGAGTTTTAAAATGGTTATAGTTTT